>CM053031.1:10752717-10907717 GCA_028564925.1 Lithobates sylvaticus | reverse complement strand
CTCAAAAAAGTTGGGGGTGGGGCCACGTTTTGCACGGTGTAGCATCGCCCTCTTTTACGAACACTCTGTAAATATCTGGGATGGGAAATAAGGAGACCGGTTTTGGGAGAGGAATGTTGTCCCATTTTTTGCCTGATATAGATTTCTAACTGCGCCTAACACTCCTGGGTCATCTTTGTCATATTTTTTTTTGTTTCATTGGGTGAAAGGTCTGGACTGTAAGCAGGCTAGTTAAGCCCCTGGACTCTTCTACTAGGAAACCATGCTGTTGGCGTAGATGCAGTGTGCAGTTTAGCATTCTCATGCTGAAATATGCAAGGCCCTCCCTGTTAAAGACATTTCTCTGGATGGGAGCATATGCTGCTCTAAAACCTGGATAGATCTATCAGCATTAATGGTGCCTTTTCAGATGTGCAAGCTGCCCATTGTATATGCACTAATGCCCCCCCCCCCCCCCCCCAATTCATCAGAGATGCCACCTTTTGAACTGAACGCTGATAACAAACATCTTTAGTCTAGAGGACACAGGGCCCAAGTTTGCCAAAGAAGAATATCCAGTTTCGATTTGTCTGACCACAGAACAGTTTTCCACTTTGCAACAGACCATTTTAAATGAGCTTTGGCCCAGAGAACAGTTTTCCACTTTGCAACAGACCATTTTTAAGTGAGCTTTGGCCCAGGGAACATTTTTTCTATTTTTCAACAGACCATTTTAAATGAGCTTTGGCCCTGGGAACAGTTTTCACATTGCACCAGACCATTTTAAATGAGCTTTGGCACATAAAAGACGGCAGTGATTCTGGGTCATGTTTGCCAAAGAAGAATATCCAATTTCGATTTGTCTGACCACAGAACAGTTTTCCACTTTGCAACAGACCATTTTAAATGAGCTTTGGCCCAGAGAACAGTTTTCCACTTTGCAACAGACCATGTTAAATGAGCTTTGGTCCAGAGAACAGTTTTACACTTTGCAACAGACCATTTTTAAGTGAGCTTTGGCCCAGAGAACAGTTTTCCACTTTGCAACAGACCATTTTTAAGTGAGCTTTGGCCCAGGGAACATTTTTCTATTTTTCAACAGACCATTTTAAATGAGCTTTGGCCCTGGGAACAGTTTTCACATTGCACCAGACCATTTTAAATGAGCTTTGGCCCTGGGAACAGTTTTCACATTGCACCAGACCATTTTAAATGAGCTTTGGCACATAAAAGACTGCAGTGTTTATGGGTCATGTTAAGATGTGGCTTCTTCTTTGCACTATAGAGCTTTACCTTGTATTTTCGGATGGCACGGCAAGCTTTGGGCTTTGGAAGTATTCCTGAGCCCATGCAGTGATGTCCATCACACAATCATGCCTGTTTTTAATTCAGTGTCGTCTGAGGGCCTGAATATCACCTCCATCCAATTTTGCATTGAGGAACACCATTCTGAAATTGTTTAACAGCTTTTCACAGCAAGTCATGTTACTGACCTGTGGCCGATTAACCTCATTAGTTGCAAAATGTTCTTCCAGCTTCATTGTTGGCACCACTTACTTTGCCAGCTTTGTGTTGCCCTGTCCCAAACTTTTTTGAGACATGTTGCTGCCATCAATTTTAAGATTACCTTATTTTTTCCTAAAATGGTCCATTTTCTCAGTTTAAATATAGTTGCATAGTAACAAGGTATAGGGACTAATCATGCACCATCACAGGGTGGAACTATGGGCATCCAACAAGGTAAGCCGTGCCATGTCCTAAATCTAAATGGATTAGGAACTGGATGAAAGCATGGACTTTATAGGCACTAAATAGTTAAAATGCATAATTTTATTAGACTACATAATTATAGTACTATGCATTAAGATAAAAAGCCTTCTGTGTCCAGCAGCCCCCCTAATACTTACCTGACGCCATCTCAATCCAGCGATGTTGCAGGAGGGTCTCTGCTGCCCGTGACTCTCTCTCCCTCGTTGGCTGAGACGGCAGCGAAGCGCTATTGGCTCCCGCTGCTGCCAATCAAAGTCAGTGAGCCAATGAGAGAGAGGGGGCGGGCTGGGCTGCAGCTCCTTGTCTGGATGGACACAGGGAGCTGCGGCTCGGCTCGGGTGCTTCCATAGCAAGCTGCTCACCTATACCAGGATCCAGCGATGAGGAACCGTCGCTTCTCCCCCTCTCCTCTCACCGGCGTTCCGGCATTATAACTGTGGGCACCCGGCTCTGACAGCTTACAGCTTCGCTGCCGGTTGCACACTGCGCATGCTCGAGTCGCGATGCGCCTGCTGAATGGTCCAGCAGTCTTCTGGGACCTTTTGACGTGTCCTCGACGACTGCAGGGAGGGAGTGGGAGAGGAGAACTTCCCTAGGCGTTTCCGAGGAGTGCTTAAAGTGGAACTTCCCTTTTGAGTGGAGCTCCGCTTTAAGTAGGGGGTGTTTATGGTTTACAGATATCATTTAGTGTCATTCTAAACGTAGTCACCCTGGAGAAAAGGCGCCTAGGAGGAGCTGTGATGACAATGTACAAATTTATCAACCTGTGTAGGGGCTTCTTTACTGTTAGAGCAGTGATCGACTTCTGTCAAGCAGGAACAGCCATAGATGGATTAACCGTTTCCCGACCGCCTCGCGCAGATATACTGCGGCAGAAGGGCGCGTGCAGGCAGATTAACGTACCTGTATGTTGCCCTTTAAGAGGCTCCACCCAGTGGAACAGCAGAGAATTTCTGCAGCAGAGAATGACATTTTCCAAACCGAATTTTGGGGCCCCGTATCTCGGGGGCCACTTGGTGCTAGGAACCCCTGCTTTGGATATGTTGTAGTGCTAGTTCCACTGGGTTTGCACACCAAGCCGACCCGAATATAAGCCGAGGCACCTAATTTTACCACACAAAAAATGGGAAAACTTATTGACTCGAGTATAAGCCTAGGGTGAGAAATGCGCAGCTACTGTAAGTGGAAAGGACGGTCAACAATGCCCATTTGCATGCCTCACTGTGCCCATTTGCAGCCTCACTGTGCCCATTTGCAGCCTCACTGTGCCCATTTGCAGCCATAGGTCCCCTGAACTTAAAACTCAGTAGTTAAGGGGTCCTTAGCAGCAGCCAAAATTTGGGGTCTCTGGACCCAAAGGGTCCCGAAATGACATTGCTGCAGATGGACACAGTTGACCGACTTTGGGGCCCCCGTATCTCGGGGCCACTTGGTGCTAGGAACAAATTTGGTATACCAGGTATACAACATATCCAAAGCTGGGGTTCCTACCACCAAGTGGCCCCAAGATACGGGGCCCCAAAATCGGTTCGGAAAATGTCAAGCACTTTTTCTGCAGCAGAGAATGACATTTTCCGAACTAACTTTGGGGCTCCGTATCTCGGGGCCATTTGATTCTAGGAACCCCTTGGATATGTTGTAGTGCTAGGTCCACTGGGTTTGCACACCAAATATGGGGTTCCTAGCACCAAGTGCCCCTGAGTTACGGGGCCCCAAATTCGGTTCAGAAAATGTAATTCTCTGCTGCAGAAACGTGTTTGACTCTACTATACGCCGAGGGGGGCATTTTCAGCACAAAAAAATGTGCTGAAAAACTCGGCTTATACTCGAGTATATACGGTACCGTAGTTTGTCGCCATTCCACGGCCGTGTGCTGTTTTAAAGCTTGGCATGTTGGGTATCTATTTACTCCGCATAACATCATCTTTTATATTTTACCAAACAATTGGGCATTATATTGTGTTTGTGTGCATTGAAATTTATCAGGTTACTTCCTCCCAAAAATTTCCTTTTGAAAACCGCTGCACGAATACCGTGCGGCATAAAAAAATTGCAACACCCACCATTTTATTCTATAGGGCCCTTGCTTTAAACAAATCTATGGTGTTGGGGGGGGGGGGGGGGGTGGGAGTAATTTTCTAGCAAAAAAAAAAAATGCTGATTTTTCAATGTATGATAGAAGTGTGTCGGAATAGGCCTGGTCTCAAAGTGGTTAGGTCAGTCTAAATGTGCAACACGACGCACATTTCATGGAACCTGCAGCGTTTGTTTTTACAACGAGATGCAGAGATTCACAGCTGCCCATTGAGCTGCACTGCCCAGGTACACTGTAAAACCATTATAAGTGAATTACAACACTACGACTTTTGTCTGTGGGTGACCACAAGGCATGTGTGAATGGGCAACTGCCCCATCCCCCGCGCTCCTATCTATTCCTGGAATATCGGTCATAGAAAATCTACTTTCATAGCCATCGACTTTGGAAGAAGCCTGATTATCGCGCACAGCCCTGTTTTCATGAAATCTCTGTGCAATGGTAAAAGTTTAGAAAGCATAAAAAAAAAGTTTCGTGTGTGTGGGAGGATGGGACCACAAACTCGCATTCTGTGAAAACCTGATAACGGCGTGTGGTTAGTCCATCTGCACCAGGGGAAATTTGGGGGCTATTTTAGAAAAAGTAAGTCGTTGTTACATCGCTTCCTCTGCAGTTCAAGCTTCTCAGATAGATAAATGGCCATAGAAAACTAGGACCGTTACTAGAGGGGTCACCAGCAGGAGGAAGGAGGTCCTGATTCCTCTATATAGATCTTTATATCACTAGAGGAATCACCAACAGGAGGAAGGAGGACCTGATCCCTCTATATAAATCTTTATATCACTAGAGGGGTCACCAGCAGGAGGGAGGAGGTCCTGATTCCTCTATACAAATCTTTATAACACTAGAGGGGTCACCAACAGGAGGAAGGAGGTCCTGATTCCTCTATATAGATTTTTATATCACTAGAGGGGTCACCAGCGGGAGGAAGGAGGTCCTGATTCCTCTCTATAGATCCTTATATCACTAGAGGGGTCACCAACAGGAGGAAGGAGGTCCTGATCCCTCTATATAAATCTTTATATCACTAGAGGGGTCACCAGCAGGAGGGAGGAGGTCCTGATTCCTCTATACAAATCTTTATAACACTAGAGGGGTCACCAACAGGAGGAAGGAGGTCCTGATTCCTCTATATAGATTTTTATATCACTAGAGGGGTCACCAGCGGGAGGAAGGAGGTCCTGATTCCTCTCTATAGATCCTTATATCACTAGAGGGGTCACCAACAGGAGGAAGGAGGTCCTGATTCCTCTATATAGATTTTTATATCACTAGAGGGGTCACCAGCGGGAGGAAGGAGGTCCTGATTCCTCTCTATAGATCCTTATATCACTAGAGGGGTCACCAGCAGGAGGAAGGAGGTCCTGATTCCTCTATACAGATCTTTATATCACTAGAGGGGTCACCAGCAGGAGGAAGGAGGTCCTGATTCCTCTATACAGATCTTTATATCACTAGAGGGATCACCAGCAGGGGGAAGGAGATCCTGATTCCTCTATATAGATCTTTATATCACTAGAGGGGATCACCAGCAGGAGGAAGGAGGTCCTGATTCCTCTATATAGATCTTTATATCACTAGAGGGTCACCAGCAGGAGGAAGGAGGTCCTGATTCCTCTATATAGATCTTTATATCACTAGAGGGGTCACCAGCAGGAGGAAGGAGGTCCTGATTCCTCTATATAGACCTTTATATCACTAGAGGGGTCACCAGCAGGAGGAAGGAGGTCCTGATTCCTCTATATAGATCTTTATATCACTAGAGGGTTCACCAACAGGAGAAGAGAGGACCTGATCCCTCTATATAGATCTTTATATCACTAGAGGGGTCACCAGCAGGAGGAAGGAGGTCCTGATTCCTCTATATAGATCTTTATATCACTAGAGGGATCACCAGCAGGAGGAAGGAGGTCCTGATTCCTCTATATAGATCTTTATATCACTAGAGGGGTCACCAGCAGGAGGAAGGAGGTCCTGATTCCTCTATATAGATCTTTATATCACTAGAGGGGTCACCAGCAGGAGGAAGGAGGTCCTGATTCCTCTATATAGATCTTTATATCACTAGAGGGGTCACCAGCAGGAGGAAGGAGGTCCTGATTCCTCTATATAGATCTTTATATCACTAGAGGGGTCTCCAACAGGAGGAACGAGGTCCTGATTCCTCTATATAGATCTTTATATCACTAGAGGGGTCACCAGCAGGAGGAAGGAGGTCCTGATTCCTCTAAATGTAGATCTTTAGTTATCACCAAACAAAAATAGTCCCCATCCATCTCTATGATCCTGGGAGGCTAGAAGCGACGTCATGATGTCACTTCTGGTTTGAGCAGTTGTTAACACTGCCATTTGAGATCAATGTTTTTTTGTTTTTTTTTAATCTCATGCTTTCCAGGGTAGAGGAGATATTAAGACCACTTTCACACTGAGGCGCTTTTACGCTAAAAACAGCGCCTAAAAAGCTCACGAAAAACTTATTTCCATTAAAATCAATGAACACTTTCACTGGGGCAGTGTGCTGGCAGGGCTGTGAAAAACTCCCCTCCCCATTGAAATGAATGGAAAGCTCTTCAAAAGCGCTCAGTGTTTTTACTGGCAGTTTAGAAGCGCTTCAGTGTGAAAGTGGCCTTAGGGTCTTATAAACCCCAGAGCTCTCCATAAAGAGCACCTGTCATGCCTTATTTCTATCACAAGGAATGTTTACATTTCTTGCGTTAAAAATAAAAGTTATACATTTTTTTTTTTTTTTAAGGGGCAGAGTAAAAATAAATACAATAAATAACAAAAAAATAAATAAAATGAAAAAGCCCCTTTTGCTTGCGTGCAGAAGCAAACGCATACGTAGGTTGCGCTCGCATATGTAAGCGGTGTTCGCACCACACATGTTGGAGTGAGAGCAATGATTCTCGCACTAGATTTCCTCTGTAACTCTAAACTGGTAACCTATGAGGATTTTTTAAAGCATCACCTATGGAGTCTCTTAAAGTGGAGGGCCACCCTGAAAAAAAAAACTGGATAAAAATGTTAATATAAATTTGAAATGAAAAAAAAAAAAAAATTTTATTTTTTTTTTTACTTACCAGAAATGGCTGTTGCTAGGCAAATCGTCCTAATCTGCCTCTTCCTGTTCCGCGGCGCTGTTCTGTCTTCTGCTCCTAACGCCGTCTTCTAGTGAATGGGGCGCGGTGTGTTATGGGAACTGTGTGTCCCACAACACATCGCGTTCCCCATTCACAAAGCGCCGCGCGACGACTCGCGCATGCGCAGTAGGAAACGGGCAGTGAAGCCGTAGTCTTCGCTGCCCGTTTCCATTACTGAGGATGGCGGCGCTGGGACCGGAGCGCCGAGGGACAGCTCGTCCTCCACGACTGACATTAAAAGTCAGCAGCTACATTTTTTTTTTTTAGCTGCTAACTTTTAAAAAAAAAATTTTTTGTTGCTGAAACACCCCTTTAAGTATCGTAGTTTGGCACTATTCCACGAGTGGGCACAATTTTAAAGCGTGAAATTTTAGGTATCAATTTACCCGGCGTAACATCATCTTTTATATTTTAACAAAAAAATGGGTTATATATTGTGGGGGTTTCTTTCGTTTTTAAACATTTTTATTATGTTTTCATAAGTTTAAACAGAGTAATAACTAGACATGTGCACAACAGAAAAATTTGTTTATTTTAGTTTTGTGTCTTTCGTTTTCGTTGATTCGGAACGATTTGTAAATTCGTAAGTCGTCGGTGTTCGTATTCGTAACGATTCGTATTTTCGTAAGAGTTATTTTTTCGTTGATTCGTTTTTCCGTTAGTTTCATTTTCGTTTATTCGAAATTCGGACGCATTCGTATTTTCGTAGATTTAGTTACATTCGTACTTTCGTACGATTGATTTATTCGTACTTTCGTAACATTGTTTTCGTAGATTCGTAATCGGAGCATAATTCATAATTTTATGTAATGTGTATGCTATTATTACATTGTAAGAGACACGGAAAATTACGAATCGAAAAAAAAAGTTACGAATGTACAAATTTTTTCGTTCAATCCATTCGAAGCACGTTAAGCAGCGCCATTGTAAGAGACACGGAAAATTACGAATCGAAAAAAAAAAAAAAAAAAAAAGTTACCAATGTACAAATTTTTTCGTTCATTTTGATTTTCGTTGTTCCTGTTTTCGTTTTTCGGATTTTCTTCTTTCGTAGTTTCGTTGTTTCTAATTTGGTTATTTCTGATTTTCGTTGTTTTTTGTTAAAATTTTTAGCGAATCGTTCGTTCATTCGTACGATAACGAATGTAACGAAAAAAAACGAAACTAATTGCACATGTCTAGTAATTTAATATGTGGAAATACAACATTTGATGGAATAGAAAATAATAGAAATGAAGTTTCATTAGTAATAAACATTAAAATAAGCTAAAAAGTAGTAGATGATACAAAGTTACTTGTAACATATATGACTGAAATTAGGAGACTTCCTGTTTCAGTAATGAGGATGGAGAATAGAAACAATTCAATAGAATATTGTACCGATGGTTTTGAGTGAAGGGGCGGGTAATTTAAAATATGTATGAGGCGGTACATTAGGAGTGTTGCAGAGCAATCGAGAGAAATGGGTACCGTATATACTCGAGTATAAGCCAAATTTTTCAGTACATTTTTTGTGCTGAAAGTGCCCCCCCTCGGCTTATACTGGAGTTGAGCACTTTTCTGCAGCAGAGAATGACATTTTCCGAACCGACTTTGGGGCCCCGTATCTCAGGGCCACTTGGTGCTGGGTTTGGTGTGCAAACCCAGTGGAACTCACACTACAGCATATCCAAAGATGGGGTTCCTAGCACCAAGTGGCCCCGAGATACGGGGGCCCCCGAAGTCGGTCAACTGTGTCCACCTGCAGCAATGTCATTTTGGGACCCTTTAGGTCCAGAGATCCCAAATTTTGGCTGCAGCTAGGAGGGATCTAGGAACCCTTAACTACCAAGTTTGGGCACAGTGAGGCTGCAAATGGGGATTGTTGACCCTCTTTTCCACTTACAGTAGCTGCGCATTTCTCACCCTAGGCTTATACTCGAGTCAATCAGTTTTCCCATTTTTTTTTTGTGGTAAAATTAGGTGCCTCGGCTTATATTCGGGTCGGCTTATACTCGAGTATATACGGTAAGTTTTCCAGGGCCCAGTTCCTGCAAATTGGCTTGGCATTATCTGGAAATATGAGTAATATTTCAGATTATCCCGCAAGGCTCCTATTAGAGTTAAAAAAAACTAGTGTACCGTATATACTCGCGTATAAGCCGACCCGAATATAAGCCGAGGCTCCTAATTTTACCACAAAAAACTGGGAAAAAGTATTGATTCGAGTATAAGCCTAGGGTGAGAAATGCGCAGCTACTGTAAGTGGAAAAGAGGGTCAACAATGCCCATTTGCAGCCTCACTGTGCCCATTTGCAGCCTCACTGTGCCCATTTGCAGCCATAGGTCCCCCAAACTTCAAACTCGGTAGTTAAGGGTTCCTAGATGCCCCCTAGCTGCAGCCAAAGGGTCCCGAAATGACATTGCTGCAGATGGACACAGTTGACCGACTTTGGGGCCCCCCGTATCTCGGGGCCACTTGGTGCTAGTCTGTATATTGGATATGTTGTAGTGCTCGTTCCACTGGATTTGAACACCAAATTTGTGGTTCCTAACACCAAGTGGCCCCCGAGATACGGGGCCCCAAATTCGGGTCGGAAAATGTCAAGCACTTTCTGCAGCAGAGAATGACATTTTCCGACCCGACTTTGGGGCCCCATATCTCGGGGCCACTTAGTGCTAGGAACCCCAAATTTGGATATGTTGTAGTGCTCGTTCCACTGGGTATACCAAATTTGGGGTTCCTAACACCAAGTGGCCCCAAAGTCTGGTTGGAAAATGTCATTCTCTGCTGCAGAAAAGTGCTTGACTCCAGTATAAGCCAAGGGGGGCATTTCAGCACAAAAAAATGTGCTGAAAAACTCGGCTTATATTTGAGTATATACGGTAAGTCGGGGCTCAAGTCCTGCGGGAACGCATGGGAACGGAGTTCCTGTACTTTTTCCACAACAGGAACTCAGTTCCCATTAGCAGCCGTGCCCTGCAAGACTTTGAAGTATGCGAGCTGTGTGGTAGGTGCTACACCAGCAGCCGCCGACACAGCTCGCAATAGTAAGTGCAGCACACCTGACCATTCAGGTATTGCCAGTAGGGGGCCCCGATGACAGCTTCTGCTTCAATCTACCTGTCAATCACAGCTAGCACAGGTAGATCAGGTCACTGCTGCTAAGAGATTGTATTTAGTCAGACCTCTCGTGATGCGCTCCTCCCCGCCGCCCCCTCCTGATTTTCTGTCTCCTCATCTCCCCCCCCCCAGTCTCCTGCATACTTGCGAATGGATCTTGGGTGGGAGTTCCCACACTTTTTTTCCCCAGGACTTGACCTCTGTGGTAAGTCCAATTCCTTGATGCATATGCTGAATAAAGTGTTGAGTGCTGTGAACGCCAAATGATATCCTTCACCAGGTAAATCGCCAACATAAAGTAAGGCTGTACTCTTACCACCACACGGTGGACCCTTTGTTATGGAAGGCCAGACAAGCATAGGAAACGGTCAGCTCCTGGCGCCAAGGGGAAGCGGCGGTATAATGAATATTCCCATCTCCAACAGCTCCTCCAGATGACTTGATCAGAACCTCACGTCCGCCCAACAGATTCCCAAAAGAAATAAGAAGGGGGCTTCCAATAGTGTAAAAAAAAAACTTTTAAAAGGTGTTTTATTCAGACACAACATAATATACACAGCGCATATAAAGCATAAAAACTGCAGTTTTAAAAATTCAAAGTTTAAAAAAAACTTGCGGTGGCGTAGATGGCGTCTCGTCGCCCGACCGGTTTCGTCACTACAAGGACTTCTCCGGAAGCATGTGCCACTTTGTGTTGGTCGATCACATAAAGTCCCAATGAAATACATTTATGTTTTTTGCTGTAACATGACAAAATGTGGAAAATGTCAAGGGGTGTGAATACTTTTTCAAGGCACTGTATATTTATTATATCTGACACCCAGCTCCGACAGTGAGGTTCGGAATTCGACGCTCATATGTATTCTGTGATGGAACTCATGTTAATGGTCTCGCGTTTTTTTTTTTTTCTTTAAATGTTTCTTCTAACAATTTTGTTTTCTTTGCCGTCAGATCTCCCAGTAAACCTTTGACACGGAAACTGGTCAGCGATATGGACTGGGACGTGACGAGCGGAAATTCGCTGTCTAATGACAGACTGGAGACACAGAGCCTGCCGTCCAGATCCCCGCCGGGGACACCCAATCAGTGAGTGCGCACACACATATGGGGCGGTCATATTTCTTTTTTCCTGTAAAGAAGAGACTGCGCCTGGTTCCCTTTTTTTTTTTTGGAGGATTTGTTGGGCATTACACAGTGCAAGGGACTCGCATTCAGTCATGTATCCTGCAGCCTATTAACCCTTTCATGACTACGCCTATTTCTGACATTTGGGGTTTACAAGTTAAAATCCGTGTTTTTTGCTAGAAAATTACTTAGAACCCCCCCAAACATTTATATATATATATATATATATATATATATATATATATATATATATATATATATATATATATATATATATATATATATATATATATATATATATATATATATATAAATATTTTGCAGAGAATCTAGAGAATAAAACGGCGATTGTTGTAATATTTTATGTCACACGGTATTTGTGCAGCGGTGTTTTAAGCGCAACTTTTTGGGAAAAAGATACTTTCGTGAATTTAAAAAAAACTAAACATTAAAGTTAACCCAATTTTTTTTATATAGTGTGAAAGATGATGTTACGCCGAGTAAATAGATACCAAACATGTCCCGCTTTTAGAATTGCACGCACTCGTGGAATGGCGACAAACTACGGTACCTAAAAATCTCCATAGGCGACGTTTTAAAAATGTTTTACGGTTACCAGGTTAGAGTTACGGAGGAGGTCTAGTGCTAGAATTATTGCTCCCGCTCTGACGATGGCGGCGAGGCCTCACATGTGTGATTTGAACACCGTTTACATATGCGGGCGCGACTTCCGTATGCGTTTTCTTTGCTGCGCAAGCTTGCGGGGAAGGGGGTGCTTTAAAAAAAAAATTATTTTTTTTCTTATTTATTTTATTTCATTTTAGATAATTAAATTGTGTTTTTTTATTTTTTATTATTTATTTATTTTTATCACTTTTATTGCTGTCACAAGGAATGTAAACATCCCTTGTGACAGTAATAGGTGGTGACAGGTACTCTTTATGGAGGGATCAGGGGGTCTAAAAGACCCCAAATCCCTCCTTTGCACTTCAAAGTATTCAGATCACCGAAAAAGGTGTATCTGAATACCGTATATTTTTTTAAATCCGGCGCCATTGGCAGCCGAGTAAACAGGAAGTGACGTTGCTTCCGTGTTTACATCCAGGAGACTGGAACCAAGCCGTTTCTGGCTTCGTTCCAGTCCGTCTCTAGCCGCCAGAAGCGGCGGTTGTTCGATCGGGTCTCCCGACGGAACAAGAGGCCCGGTAAAAGCGGCGTGGGGAGGGGGGAGGACGTCCCCTCCCGCTCCTCCGGTATAACAGTTGAGCGGCTTTTAGCCGCATCGGTTGTTATACCCGAATAGCCCATCGCCCGCTCTAAACAACGGTACCGGGAAGATGGCTGCAGCTGCGGGCATCATCCCGGTATAACCCTCGAAAGCCGAGTACGTATATCTGCGTACGCTTGGCGGGAAAGGGGTTAAAGTGGTTGTAATCCCCAGACATGAAATATGAACAAAGCATATCCCTCTATAGTGTGTACTTGTCAGCATGAGTCACTTCTGACAAGTTTTCCGGACACCCTATTTTGTAGACAATATAACTTTTGCGCAAACCAATCAATATACGTTTATTGCCTGTTTTTTTATTTATTTTTTTACCAAAAATATGTAGAAGAATACATATCGGCCTAAAAGCTATAATAAATATCGGGGGATATTTATTATAGCAAAAAGTAAAAAATATTGCTGTTTGTTTCAAAATTGTCGCTTTTTTAATGTTTATAGCGCAAAAAAAAAAACCGCAGAGGTGATCAAATACCACCAAAAAAAAAGTTCTATTTGTGGGGGAAAAAAAGACATAAATTTTGTTTGGGTGCAACGTCGCACGACCGCGCAATTGTCAGTTTAAAGCAACGCAGTGCCGAATCGCAAAAAATGGCCTGGTCAGGAAGGGGGCAAATCCTTTCAGTCCTTAAGTGGTTAATATAGGAGGAATCGCAGGGCCCTGCTCGTTGGAGCTTACGATCTATGGCCATTCCCACTCCCGCAGAAGTCAATTGAACGATCACCGATCAAAGCCGGAGGGCTTTCACACTGCAGCGGTGCGCTGGCAGGACGTCAGGAAAAGTCCTGCCAGCAGCTTCTTTGGAGCGGTGAAGAAGCGGTGCGTTTACTGCTCCTCCACCGCTGCTCCCCATTGCAATCAATGGGGCAGCGCTGTAATACCGCCGGCAAAACGCCGCTATTGCGGCGTATTGCCGGGGGTTTAACCCTTTCTCGGCCGCTAGCGGGAGGTAAAAGAGCCCCGCTAGCGGCCAAAATGCGCCGCAAATCCGACGGTAAAACACTGCTTAAAATGGCGGCGTTTTTCCGCCGGCGCTATGGGCGGTGTGGTGTGAAAGGGGTCTAAATTGGGTGTTTTTAATATGATAAACCATGCATGTATTAATAGGGAAACTAGTAAGGCTCCATTCACACTTGTGTGACTTGCCATGCGACTTTGGACACATAAAGTTGCATGACAAGTCGCAGTCCATGTATTTCAATGGAAGCCGTTCAAATCTATGCGACCTAAAAAAAAAAGGTTCCTGCACTACATTGATGCGACTCGAGTGCCATATAAACTCTAAAAATTTGCACGAAAGTCGCATTTAAAAATGCTGGATAATCATTGCCTTGTATTGTATGCTAACTCATCTGTGTAGGCCCCCGTGGGGGCAACTGACTATTTGTCGTATTAAAGCGAAGTTCCAACTGTTAAAAAAAAAAAAATTTATTTTATGAATATTGTTCGTTTACAACTTACAAATCTATAACGCTGACCTTTCTGGGATGTATCGCCGCTTCCATAATTGCAGATTTCATAGAGGAAAATATCTTGTATTCCTCTTTCCTGGCAATTTCCATATTGCTTGTGGGCATGTGAAGCCTACAAGCACTATCTTCCGGGGATCGGGTGCAGCTGAGCAACCAGCATGCACCGCCCGTTCTCGCGCATGCGCAGGAGGGACGTCACGCAGCGCCGTACACTTCTGACGTTGCCATCACAACGGGGACGGCGTCGTCGGAAATGTGCCCGTCCTGTTGTGATGTCAACGAAGCCCTCGGCGCTGCCCACTGACTCCTGGGGAATGATGACAAGCATCTCCCAGGAGCACGGGCCTCGCCAGTAAAAAAAGAGGTCGGGCGCCGTGGAGAGGCAGTGGCAGAATACAAAGGACCCCATAGCAACCCCGTAGCAACAGTGCTGAAGGGGTGAGTAAAAAAAAAAAAAATATGTTTCCAAATGTTTTTGCTGATGCATAATGCTGTTGATTTCTGCAAAGTTGATTTTATGAGTGGAGCTCCGCTTTAAGGGCACGGGCGTATGTTTTATTGTTGCATGAGTTCTGTATTGCTGTTTCTTTGTCTTGACTTCTTAATAAAAACGTATTTTTGATAAAAATTAAAAAACAAATGCTGCAAAGCGCACGTTGGGGGAGGTTTCCGAAAACTGGTGGGCACGAAATCTGGAGCAGCTGCACATAGTAACCAATCGGCTTCCAGGTTTTATTGTCAAAGCTTAATGGAACAAGATGAAGTTAGAAGCTGATTGGCTCCCATGCAGAGCTTCCACTCTCCAGTTTTAGCAAATCTCCCCCCCCCCATTGGATATTTTTCAAAATATGAGACCCCTTTCACACTGGTGCGCTTTTCAGGCGTTTTAGCGCTAAAAATGGCGCCCTGAAAAGTGCCTCTCAAGCCTCCCCAGTGTGAAAGCCTGAGTGCTTTTACACTGGGGGGGGGGGCGGTGCGCTTGCACGACGGGGAAAAAAAAAGTCCTGCAAGCAGCATCTTTGGGGCGGTGCGGGAGCGCTGTGTACAGCCCTCCTAAACCGCCCCTGCCATTGAAATCAATGGGCAGCGATGCCGAATCGCCAGCGGCAATTTGCGAGTGCTTTTAACCCTTATTCGGCCGCCAGTGGGGGTTAAAAGTGCTCCAGTAAAGGCCGCTAAAGCTAGCGGCGCTTTACCGCTAACGCCCCGCCCCAGTGTGAAAGTAGCCATATGCACACAGTATATGATGCTGGTATATTGAAGCAATGGGGATTGTATGTATTGTAGTGATTACCCATAACAGCGTGACTCTGAATTTATCCCGCATACATTTATTATACCCGACACCCAAGTCTAACCTCGCTGTCTTCTGCTGCAGCCGGAGTGCGACGTTCAATCAGGAGGGAACCCGCCTGCGCCCGTCCTCTGTCGGGCACCTGGTCGGTCATTTAGTGCAAGCGTCTCCTGGGAAGGTCTTCACAAACCACAGATCTCCGTCCTCCACTCAGGCCAACAGCATCATCCTGGACTCTCCCCAGTAAGTGGCTCTCATTTTAAAGTAGCGCTCTCCTTCATTTGTACAGATTTAGCTCTCTCTAATAATGAGCTTCTCTTATTGCCTCCTTTTTTTTGTTAACCACTTGCCGTTCGGTGACAGTAGATTTTTCTGTGACCGAGCGGCAGCTGCAGGCTTATCGACGTAAATAAACGTTGCAAGAAGCTTGCTTCTGCTGAACGGCGCTGTGGTTGGACACAGTGGGATTTTTTTCAGCAGGTTCCAGCCAATGATTTATGGCTGAGACCTGCTGATCGGCTGTGTCCAATCACAATACAAAAATCACAGAGCATCAATCTAGCTGTTTCAGGAAAAAGAAAAACAGAAAAATCAGTTAGTAAAAAGCAGCACATAATACACATTATTTGGCACACGGTTAACCACTTGATTGCCCCGAGATATTAACCCCTGCCGGGACTTGGGGGCTACAGTTCATTGAGGGAACCATGAATGCCAACATGTACTGTGACATACTGAAGCAGAGCATGATCCCCTCCCTTCAGAGACTGGACCGCAGGGCAGTATTCCAACATGATAACCACCCCAAACACACCTCCAAGACCACCACTGCCTTGCTAAAGAAGCTGAGGGTAAAGGTGGTGGACTGGCCAAGCATGTCTCCAGACCTAAACCTCATTGATCATCTGTGGGGCATCCTCAAATGGAAGGTGGAGGAGCGCAAGGTCTCCAACATCCACCAGCTCCGTGATGTCGTCATGGAGGAGGGGAAGAGGACTCCAGTGGCAACCTGTGAAGCTCTGGTGACCTCCAGGCCCAAGAGGGTTAAGGCAGTGCCGGAAAATAATGGTGGCCACACACAATATTAACACTTTGCGCCCAATTTGGACATTTAGGGGTGTACTGACTTTTGTTGCCAGCGGTTTAGACATTAATGGCTGTGTGTTGAGCTGTTTTGAGGGGACGGCAAATTTACACTGTTATACAAGCTGTACACTCACTACTTTACATTGTAGACAAGTGTCATTTCTTCAGTGTTGTCACATGAAAAGGTAGAAGAAAATATTTACAAAAATGTGAGGGGTGTACTTACTTTTGTGAGATACTGTACATTACTTTATGTGATGTCATAATTGGGCCTCTGTGTGCTTCTGTAGACAGTAAAGGCAAATCATGGCTGGTAGGAGGGTCTAGCAGGGCAAAATACCTTAATGGATGATTGTCCGTCTGGAGGAGTGGACGTTCCTAGGGAGACTGTATTTGCATGCAGACTGGCACTAGGTAACTTCCATTTCCGTCTGTATAATTGAAAGAAAGAGGGAGGATAGGAACAGTCAAGCTGGGGGAGGAAAGCTAAATGATGCTGGACAGCAGCACTATGGGGCCCGGGACAGAGAGGGGCTCGGTCATGACCATGAAGGTGATCTGTCACTTCCACTCCTTATGCCATCTGCCATTTGGTTACTTGTGTGCAGCATGGCTGACGGCGCCCTCCCCTCCCCCCCCCCCTGCTTCTTTTCCTCCCTGTAGCGGTTCTTCGTGCAGCGCTGCTGACACTGCTTCTCCTCTCTTGCTTCCTCCTCCCTGTATTGGTCTTCCATGCAGCGTGGCTGACAGTGCTTGTTTTCTATTCTCCTTCTCCATTTTTCCTCCCTGTATCAGTCCACCAAGAGGCATTACTGACAGCGCTTGTCCTCTCCCCTCCTGTGTCTGTGAGTGGCTGAAAATTCTGATAGGGTAATTTGGGTAACACCGTGGCTAAGTGGTTAGCACTTCCACCTAGCAGCACTACGGCTGTTGGTTCGAATCCCAACCACGGCACTACCTGCCAGGAGTTTGCATGTTCTCCCTGTGTGGGTTTCCTCCCACACTCCAAAGACATGCTGGTAGGTTAATTGGCTCCTGTCTAAATTAGCCCTAGTATGTGTATGTATGAATGTGAGTTAGGGACCTTAGATTTTTTTTTTTTAAGCTCCTTAAAATTAGGGACTGATGTGAATGTACTGTGCTGCGTAAATTGGCGGTGCTATACAAGTACCTATAATAAATGCATACATTTGGATGCAGCCCAAGTATTGCCCAGGGCTCAGTGCACTCACCAGCAGCAAGTGTGCAGCAAGTGTATTCCCGATTCAAGTCAGCTGTGCAGAATGGTGGAAGGGAGTGCAGAGGTACAAGGAGGAGAGAAGAGGTGGAGTGGATTGCAATGGTGGAAGAGGGTGCAGATGTGGAGTGCAAAGGTACAAGGAGGAGAGATGAGGTGGAGTGGATTGCAATGGTGGAAGAGGGTGCAGATGTGGAGTGCAAAGGTACAAGGAGGAGAGAAGAGGTGGAGGGGATTGCAATGGCAGAAGAGGGTGCAGATGTGGAGTGCAAAGGTGGTTGCATTGGTGAAAGAGGATGGAAGTGGTGGAAGGGTTTGCAGTGTTACAAGGGGGAGAAAAGGGATGGAGAGGTTTCATATGGTGGAAAAGGGTACAGCATTGGAAGTTTGTTGCAAACATGGAAAGGGTTGCAAGGGTGGAAGTTGCAGAGGTGGAGTACAAAGGTGGTTGCATTGGCGAAAGAGGATGGAAGTGGTGGAAGGGGTTGCAGTGGTACATGGGGGAGAGAAGGGATGGAGAGGTTTCATATGGTGGAAAAGGGTACAGCATTGGAAGTTTGTTGCAAACATGGAAGGGGTTGCAAGGGTGGACGTTGCAGAGGTGGAGTACAAAGGTGGTTGCATTGGCGAAAGAGGATGGAAGTGGTGGAAGGAGTTGCAGTGGTACATGGGGGAGAGAAGGGATGGAGGGGGTTTCATGTGGTGGAAAATGGTGCAGTGGGGGAAGTGGTAGCAATCATGGAAGGGAATGCTGAGGTTGAAGGGGTTGCAAGGGTGGAAGCAGTCGCAGTGGTGGAAGAGGATGGAAATGGCAGAAGGGTTTTCAGTGTTACAAGGCGGGGAGAAGAGGTGGAGGGGATTGCAATGGTGGAAGAGGGTGCAGATGTGGAGTGCAAAGGTGGTTGCATTGGTGAAAGAGGATGGAAGTGGTGGAAGGGTTTTCAGTGGTAAAAGGGGGAGAGAAGGGATGGAGGGGTTTCATATGGTGGAAAAGGGTGCAGTGGTGGAAGGGGTTGCAAACATGGAAGGGGTTGCAAGGGTGGAAGCAGTTGCAGTGGTGAAAGAGAATGAAGTGGTGGAAGGCTTTGCAGTGGGACAAGGCAGTGAGAAGGGATGGAGGAAGTTGCAGAGGTGGAGTACAAAGGTGGTTGCATTGGTGAAAGAGGATGGGAGCGGTGGAAGGGTTTTCAGTGGTAAAAGGGGGAGAGAAGGGATGGAGGGGTTTCATATGGTGGAAAAGGGTGCAGTGGTGGAAGGGGTTGCAAGGGTGGAAGCAGTTGCAGTGGTGAAAGAGAATGAAGTGGTGGAAGGCTTTGCAGTGGGACAAGGCGGAGAGAAGGGATGGAGGAAGTTGCAGAGGTGGAGTACAAAGGTGGTTGCATTGGTGAAAGAGGATATAGAGGATGGAAGTGGTGGAAGGGTTTGCAGTGGTACATGGGGGAGAGAAGGAATTGGAGGGGTTTCATGTGGTGGAAAAAGGTACAGTGGTGGAAGTGGTAGCAATCATGGAAGGGAATGCTGAGGTAGAAGGGGTTACAGTGGTGGAAGAGGATGGAAGTGGTGGAAGGGTTTGCAGTGTTACAAGGTGGAGAGAAGAGGTGTAGGGGATTGCAGTCATGGATGGGAATGCTGAGGTGGAAGGGGTTGGAGAGGTGAATGAAGATGAAATGGTGGAAGGTGGTGCAAAGGTCGGATCGGCATGTTCTGCTGTGCAAAGCATGCAAGATCCTAGGCAGATGACTTGGGGTTCCTCAGACTTTGAATGGTAAAACAGCACTTTGCTGCTAAGACATGCACATGGTATGAATGGGACCTGTAATATTGTCTCCCCACTGCTTTTATATTTGCTGTATACATTTTGTTCTGGTTAAAAATAATATATGTTGTAGCTCAGTCTGCGTGCGACTTGACTATTAATTAGGGTGTTTTTCAGGGCATTTTTTTTTCTGTTTGGGGAGGGGGACCCCATAAAACTTTTGCTATGTAGCCCTGTGATTTCTTCTTCCAGCCCTGATGCTGGAAGTCTTCCAGCCAGGAAATGAGACAGGGGCTCTATCTGACTTGCTGCAGCTTCTAATGTATATGTGAGAAGCCCACAGTGTGCAGTGAAATCAGAGGAAGTCTTTTTTAGAGGAGCCGGTACAACTGTGCAAGACTGACGGGAAGGCCAGGGGGTTCAGCTTTTAAGGCTTTTATACACTGAAGACGCACCAGACAAACCTGTTGTTTATAAATAGATCTGCTATGGGAGAGTTCCGAGCTCTCTGCATCTCACACTGTGACAGAATTCAGCAAGTTCTGTTTATTCCCCACACAGATCACAAGACACTTTGCTGGAGGCTCCTCCACCCGCCCTGCCACCGAAACAATCGAAAAAGAACAGTCTGAGCCAAATCTACCAATCCCAACCAGAGCTGGACAACCACATCAGTGAGGCCTATGACCCTCTGTGGTCTCCAGAGAAGAACACGGTGAGTTCCTCCTCCTGACTTCTCATTTCCTCTCTTCCTTCCCACATCCCGCTTCAACTTCCCCATTCTGTGCTCGTGTCTCAGAGTCCAGAGGAAGTTCAACCAACACCATACAAAACTGAAAGGAGCTAAATATACCATAATACCAAGAGATAAGGGGAATGCTAACAATTCTGATTGAACGCAGAGTATTTCACATACATGGAGTTCTACAGGGAAGAGCAGAGTCCTCCAGCAGTACAGAGTATTTAAGAGAGAAGAGTTAGATTATTATTATTATACAGATTTATATAGTGCCAACAGTTTACGCAGCGCTTTGCAATGTGGAAGCGGGGGGGGGGGCAGTACAAATTCATTACAGTTCAATACAGAAGGAATAGGAGGGCCCTGCTCATGGAGCTTACAATCTAAAGAAGGAATCTAGAGGAAGGAACAGAGTCCTCCAGCAGTGCAGAGTATTTCAAGAGAGGAGAGTTATTTTTATTCAAGGAACAGAGTCCTCCAGCAGTGTGCAGTATGTTGTATTTCCAGAGATTAAAGAATTCAGTCTATGTGGAGGAATAAGGATCTTTATGGTATAATGGGACATACGGGTATCGTATAAAAAAGAAATATTCAGTATTTAGGAAGAATTATAATCTGTTTTTGTGCAGTTGATCATTCTACCTATGTATGTGTTTTGTAGCCCAATGGACTCGTGCCCCATGACAATCTTGTGTTGATTAGAATGCGGCCAGATGAGAGCGGACGCTTCGGGTTCAATGTGAAGGTAAGAAATTTCATTTTATTTTTGGTTTATATTGCTTTACAGAGTAGCGAGGAGCCACCAGCCGCCAGCATGGGAGAGTTATTATGTACATGTCCTCCAGGTGTAGATCCAGTTGTTTCAGGTTTTCTTGAACTTTAACATTTACCCGTGAGATAATAGAAATGTTGTGTGAAGATTTCCCAAGTGAATCGTAAAATTGTTTCTCCATTTTCAGGCCAAACTTTGTGCTTTAAGAAATGCATACAATTCTTTTTAGAAACAATCTTCTCCCTGTCTTTCTGCTTCCTCTCCCTCTCCTCCTTCTCTTTCTTCCTCATCCTCTCCTCCTTCCTCTCCCTCTCTTTCTTCTCTTTCTTCCTCTCCTCCTTCCACTGTCCTCTGTCCTCAACCCCTCCTCTTTCCTCTCCCCCCTCCTCTTTCCTCTCCCCCCTCCTCTTTCCTCTCCCCCCTCTCTCTTTCCTCCCCCTCCCCCCCTCCTCTCCTTCCTCCTCCCCTCCCTCTCCTCTCCCCTTTCCTTCTCCCCCTCTTATCCTTCCTCTCCCTCTCCCCCCCTTCTACTTCCCCCCCCCCCCTTTCTCCTTCTATGCATCTTTCAAATTTTCCTCCTTCCCTTCCTCTTTCTCCTCCCTCCTCTTGCTCTCATTCTCCTCCTCCCACCCCCTCCCCCTTTTCTTTGTCTTCCTCCCTTCTCCTTCTACCCCTCTTTCACCCTTTCCTTCTTCCCCTCTTTCACCCTTTCCTTCTTTCCCTTTCCCCTCTCCCTCTTCCTTCCTCTCCTCTCCTTCCTCTCCCTCTCCTCTTCCCTTCCTCTCCTCTCCCCCTTCCTTCCTCCTCCTCTCCTTCCTATCTCTCTCCCTCTCCTCCTCCTTCCCTTCCTCCTTCTCCACCCTCCTCTTGCTCTCATTCTCCTCCTCCCACCACCCTCCCCCTTTTTCTCTGTCTTCCTCCCCCTTCCTCTTTCCTCTCCCCCTTGCTCTTTCCTCTCCCCCTCCTCTTCTCCTCTCCCCTTCCTCTTCTCCTCTCCCCTTCCTCTTCTCCTCTCCCCTTCCTCTCTTCCTTTCCCCCTTCCTCTTCTCCTCTCCCCCTCCCCTCTTTCCTCTCCCCCCCTCTTTCCTTCTCTCCCCCTTCCTCTTCCTCCTCCCCTTCCTCTTCTCTCTCCCCTCCTCTTTCCTCTCCCCCTTCCTCTTTCCTCTCCCCCTTCCTCTTTCCTCTCCCCCTTCCTCTTTCCTCTCCCCCTTCCTCTTTCTCCTCCCCCTTCCCCTTTCCTCTCCCCCTTCCTCTTTCCTCTCCCCCTTCCTCTTTCCTCTCCCCTTCCTCTTTCCTCTCCCCCTTCCTCTTTCCTCTCCCCTCCCTTCCTCTTTCCTCTCCTCATTCCTCTTTCCTCCCTCCTTCCTCTTCCTCTCCTCTCCTCATTCCTCTTCTCCTCTCCCCCTTCCTCTTTCCTCTCCCCCTTCCTCTTTCCTCCCCCCCCTTCCTCTTTTCCTCCCCCTCCTCTTTCCCTCCCCCTCCTTCCCCCTTCCCCTTCCTCTTTCCCCCTCCCTTCTCTCCTTCCTCCCCCTTCCTCTTTCCTCTCCCCTTCCTCTTTCCTCTCCTCATTCCTCTTCTCCTCTCCCCCTTCCCCTTCCTCTCCCTCCCCCTTCCTCTTTCCTCTCCCCCCTTTCCTCTTTCCTCTCCCCCTTCCCCTTTCTCTCTCCCCTCTTCCTCTTTCTCTTTCCTCTCCCCTTTCCTCTTTCCTCTCCCCTTTCCTCTTTCCTCTCCCCCTTCCTCTTCTCCTCTCCTCTTCCTCTTTCCTCCCCCCTTCCTCTTTCTTTTTCCCCCCTTCCTCTTTCTTCTCCCCCCCTCCTCTTTCCTCTCCCCCTTCCTCTTTCCTCTCTCCTTCTCCCTCTTTCTCCTCATTCCTCTTTCTTCTCCTCTCCTCATTCCTCTTTCCTCTCCTTCTCCTCCCCTCATTCCTCTTTCCTCCCCCATTCCTCTCGCCTCCCTCTTCCTCTTTCCTCCCCCTTCCTCTTTCTTCTCCTTCCTCTCCTTCTCCCCCCTTCTACTTTTTACTCTCCCCCCTTTCTCCTATGCATCTTTCAACTTTTCCTCCTTCCTCTCCTTCCCTTCCTCTTTCTCCTCCCTCCACTTGCTCTCATTCTATTTCACCCCACCCCTTCTTTGTCTTCCTCTCCCTTCCCCTTCCCCTACCCCCCCCCCTTTTCCTTCTCCCCTTCCCCCCCTTTTTCTCCGTCTTCCTCTCCCTTCCCCTTTTCTCCGTCTTCCTCTCCCTTCCCCTCTCCTCCTCCCCCCTTCTCCTTCTACCCCTCTTTCACCATTTCCTTCTTCCTTTCCCTCTTCTTTTTTTACTTCTTTCCTTCCTCTTTCCTTCCTCTCCCTCTTCTTTCCTTCCTCTCCCTCTTCTTTCATTCCTGTCCCTCTTCTTTCCTTCCTCTCCCTCTTCTTTCTTTCCTTCCTCTCTTCCTTCTGCCTCTCCTCCTTCCTCCTCCCTCTCCTCCCCCTCTTCTTCTCCCTCTTTCTTGTCCTAACTTCTTCTACCCTGGACACATTCACTAATTTGTGTGATTCATTTAATATATTTCTCTCTCTCTCTTTAGGGTGGATATGATCAGAAGATGCCAGTGATTGTGTCTCGGGTGGCCCCGGGGACATCGGTAGGTACCCATTTGGTGTACTGGTTGTTTAGGAGGCCGCAGTGAACCTGGTTGCTCAGGACTCCCGCTTTGCACACACATACCTCCCCGACTCGCTGATATCACTGATTCCTAGTGAACTGACAGAGCGCATTCTCAGACCTGCTGTGTCTGTGCTACGCAGGCTCTTTTACTATCTTAAAACAAATGTATTGCCTTGGCTTTGTTGGATCTGATGTTTGTCTCATCTTCCCCTCTTTCAGGCTGACCTTTGTGTCCCACGTCTAAATGAAGGGGATCAGGTTGTACTGATCAACGGACGGGACATTTCTGAGCATACGCATGACCAGGTTGTCATGTTCATCAAGGCGAGCTGCGAGAGGCACTCGGGAGAGCTTGTTCTGCTGGTCCGGCCGAACGGTGAGTACAATTGTCGGGCCTGCACTTCCACTCTGGGCTTAGAGGTTTTCCTTCCAACAGGCATGGATTTTCGGTGGTACCTAGCATGACAGTTTATTAACCACTTCCCGCCCATAGGACATCATACAACGTCCTGGACTTGAAGTAGAGATATCTGGATGATGTCTGTAGCCACGGGCATCATCCAGATATCTTTGTTTTCAGCTGGTGATTCCCTCTCTTGTAAAAGCCATCCTAGCAGCTGATTAGCCGCTGGATTGCTTTTACAGGCAGCGGGAGGTGACATCCCCTCCCGCCACCCAACAGTGCCTCTCCAGGCTCTCCCGTGTGATCAGGGAGCCCGATATCCCTTGGCAGCAGCAGGTTACCGTAGAGCTGGCCTAGGAGTCCAGAAGCGGCACCATGGCGTCACCTCCGACTCTGGCAGATGTAAACACCGCCATTTTTTTCTCCTGGAAAGCGGAGTTCGGTTTTCTTTTTTTTTTTAACTCATGCTTTACAGGAGATATCTGGGGTCTTATTGACTCCAGATGTCTTCATAAAGAGAACCTGTCATGCCTTATTCAGATTACAAAGGATGTTTACAAGTGATCAAAATTTTTCATTGGTGGTCATTGAGACAAGGGACCCCCTCACATTGGTGGTGAGTGGGATGAGGGACCCCCTTACATTGGTGGTAATTGAGACGAGGGACACCCTCACATTAGTGGTCAGTTGAAGAACACCCCTTACATCAGAGAAGGGCCCCTTAGATTTATATTAGAAAGACGAGGGCCCCTCATGTTGGTGGAGTAAGAATGTCCTTTACGATAGAGGCTAGTCAGGGACCCCCTAGAAACCTCTGGAGGAACCCTGGACAAAAAAGACTGATTTAAGGAATGGTTAGAACATTTTAAACTTTATTTTAAGCTGTGTGTCCTCTACTGGGGAGATTTTTCTTTGCTTCCTGGCATGGAGGCCGAACATCAATAAATCCTGGGAGGAGATATTGACAAGAGGTAGCCTCTCCAATGTGATGAAAATCTCCTCTTCTTCAGTTGTTGCTGGAATTTTGCAGATACATTCATTGCTTGTGTTCCTTTGTCAGTGGTCTCCAAACTGTGGCCCAGGGGCCAGGTGCATCCCTTTGCTTGTTTTTACACCCAACGATGGGGCCCAAATGCTCCCAATGACACCCAACAATGGGGCCCAAATGCTCCCAATGACACCCAACGATGGGGCCCAAATGCTCCCAATGACACCCAACGACGGGGCCCAAATGCTCCCAACGATGGGGCCCAAATGCTCCCAACGATGGGGCCCAAATGCTCCCAACGATGGGGCCCAAATGCTCCCAACGACGGGGCCCAAATGCTCCCAATGACACCCAACGACGGGGCCCAAATGCTCCCAACGACGGGGCCCAAATGCTCCCAACGACGGGGCCCAAATGCTCCCAACGACACCCAACGATGGGGCCAAATTGCTCCCACTGAAACAAGCAATGGGGCATTATTTTTTCACACTGACGATAGAATCCTTATCTGATCCCAATGGCTACAGTTCGGCCTCCCTAGAGTCTGAAGGACAGTAAACTGGCTCCTTTTGTTTACAAAGTTTAAAGACCCCTGCTGCATGTGGTGGGATATGACACCTCCTATACGTCTCATCAGGCAGATCACATTAAAACACACCGAGACACCACAGTCTGTCCCCAAGGAGTTGCTTCTGTCTGTATGCATTATCAGTACAGGTCCTGGCACCTCATCTGTAGGCATTAATGATTTAGAATCTATTTCTGATTTGTGTTTTCTCTGTGTCCCCAGCGGTTTATGATATCGTGGAAGAGAGGATGGAAAACGAGCCGGACTTCCAATACATCCCGGAGAAAACGCCCAGAGACAGCATTCACTCCGAGGATGATACCCTGAGGGAGTCGATGATACAGCTGGCTGAGGGTCTGCTCAACGGGACGGTCCTGGCACAGTTTGATGTAATGCTCGCACTTACTTAGAGGGTCTCCTCCACTCTAAAGGGTTAATTCAGTTATGTGTGGATCATTGAGAGGCCAGTCTCTGTATAGGAGTACAAGAGCTGCCTGCATCCTAGCAACAAAAGATGCAAGGTACCAGAAGCCACCTGGGCCCTAGCAACAGAGGGATTCTAGGTACAAGAAGCCACCTGCATCCTAACAAACAAAAGAAAAAGGCTTGCAAGCTTCTGCTGCCTGCATCCTAACGACAGAAGGAGCTAGGCAGCAAAAAGCCATCTATGTCCTTGCAAGAGAAGGACGCTGGGTGGCAGAAGGCATCCTACCAACAAAAGGACACTAGGCGGCTTCCTACTATAGGTAGTATAGTCTGCCAGTTCTATCAGTCTTTATGGCTTTAATTTTAATGTGTAAATGGACTGCTGTCTATGCATGTACATCAGAAACGTATATATATCATATATATGAAAAAATATATATAATAATTAGAAAAAAAAAAATAATAATAATAATATATATATATATATATATAGTTTTTTTTTTTTAATTGTTATATATTTGTTTATATATATATATATCAAAAAAATTTATAATAACACTAGATTTATTTATATAGATATATATCTATATAAATAAATGTAGTATTATTATTATTATTATTATTAAGAAAAAAGTGTGTGTGTATCTATCTATCTATCTATCTATCTATCTATCTATCTATATATATATATATATATATATATATATATATTTTTATTTTTTTTTTTAAAGAAAAGAAAAAAATATATAATAATACTACATTTATTTATATAGATATATAAATGTTATATTTTTTGTTTTTTTTCTTTAAAAAAAAATTTTATTTTTTTTATATATATATATATATATATATATATATATATATATATATATATATATATATATATATATATATATATATATATATATATATATATAAATAAATGTAGTAGTGTTGTTATATATTTTTTTCTTTTCTTTTTTTTTTTTTTAAAATATATATAGATATCTATACAAAAAAAAAAAAATATATATATATATATATTATATCGTGTGTGTATAGTATACAGTATAGACTTATAAGTAAGTTTAGAAAAATACACATAGAATATACTACACGGATTAGACCTTCCCCCATTCACAGATTATGTAATCGGTGAAAGAACTTTTCTCATTGGAGGAGAGGGCAGGAGGGGGCGTGTCCCCGTTGGACCATCCTGGAGAGCTGATGCTGTTAGCCTCCGCAGTGTTGGAAGTTCAGCAGCAGGAAGAGGACAGGGCAGCCCTGCAGTGAAGATTTCTATAGCAGTCTAATTTGTAAAAGAACTTTTCTCATTGGAGAAGAGGACAGGAGGGGGCGTGTCCCTGTTTGATCATTCTTAGTGCAGCTTAGCCCAGAGACCTAAAACAAGAAATAGATATAAAGAAAGAATTTGCGCTAGGTGAGAAAAGAAAACTTATTGACAAAAATTGTGTTAATGAGGAAATTGAACCAAAAAGAACCGTGAAGGTAGATCCTGCAGCTGGACATTAATAACCCCGGTATAGGGCACAAACGAGATATATGTAAACAGAAAATGCAGCGCTGGATAATGGAAAATTATAAATTACCAGTTAACGTGACCCAAATTGATTGGTGAAAATAATAATAATTCAAACAAAATGCATAATCAGTTAATATGAATAACCCAAAATGATTAGTCAAATAAATGTTCAAACAAAGTTCATACTCAATAAATGAAAAAAAAACCCCAGATGGAGGAAGTGAATAAATAAATACTCAAACAAAGTTCATATGTGAAAAATTCGAAAAGTCCAAAGTGATTAAAGGAAATGAACAAATGAATTCATAAAAGTTCCTGTGAAATCAATCCAAAGTGTAGCTGTTGGTAGTAGTGCAGCCCATCACCACAGAGATAAAGCAGAAGGGGGGGGGGAGGCTTACCAGAAAGCCAGCGACCGCCCTTATTCAGGGGGGTCAAACTGAGCTTAAGATGAACAGCCTTGGTGCTGTTGGGGATATCCCACGTCCGAGTCGATATCCGACGGCAACGGATCTCCTCACGAATGGCGGCTGTTCGCCGAAAATCCTCGTGCGTCACTGGCAGTATAACGACCGGATGGATGGATGATATAGATAGAAAACAAAAGGGGACTCGAATAGTGTAGACGTTTCCAGTGGGTTTATTGAATTAGCCACAATAGCATAACAAAAAAAAATCGAAAAAACCTTGCAAGGTAATGGCGGCTCCGTTCGGTCTATGGGACAATACTCGCGCATGCGCAGTACGATCGTACGTAACGAACCCACGTTCGTACGATCGTACTGCGCATGCGCGAGTATTGTCCCATAGACCGAACGGAGCCGCCATTACCTTGCAAGGTTTTTTCGATTTTTTTTTGTTATGCTATTGTGGCTAATTCAATAAACCCACTGGAAACGTCTACACTATTCGAGTCCCCTTTTGTTTTCTATCTATATCATCCATCCATCCGGTCGTTATACTGCCAGTGACGCACGAGGATTTTCGGCGAACAGCCGCCATTCGTGAGGAGATCCGTTGCCGTCGGATATCGACTCGGACGTGGGATATCCCCAACAGCACCAAGGCTGTTCATCTTAAGCTCAGTTTGACCCCCCTGAATAAGGGCGGTCGCTGGCTTTCTGGTAAGCCTCCCCCCCCCCTTCTGCTTTATCTCTGTGGTGATGGGCTGCACTACTACCAACAGCTACACTTTGGATTGATTTCACAGGAACTTTTATGAATTCATTTGTTCATTTCCTTTAATCACTTTGGACTTTTCGAATTTTTCACATATGAACTTTGTTTGAGTATTTATTTATTCACTTCCTCCATCTGGGGTTTTTTTTCATTTATTGAGTATGAACTTTGTTTGAACATTTATTTGACTAATCATTTTGGGTTATTCATATTAACTGATTATGCATTTTGTTTGAATTATTATTATTTTCACCAATCAATTTGGGTCACGTTAACTGGTAATTTATAATTTTCCATTATCCAGCGCTGCATTTTCTGTTTACATACAGAGACCTGAAGTTGTTAACCCCCACAGTGCTGGAAGTTCAGCAGTAGGAAGAGGACAGGGCAGCCCTGTAGTGTAGATTTCTACAGAATCCAGCCGCCTGCACATCGCGGGAAATCCTTCATTAGAGGTGAGTGATGTAACTAAAGCTATAGAGAGAAATTTTTATTTTTTATTTTTTGGCTAATCTTCAGCTTTAAGCCCTTTTTACATTTGTACGTTTTTGTTCATTGTGTGTAAAAGGAAGCTGATGCGTGATGACGCTCCTCACCGCCACTAAATTTCACCGTCTTTGTCTTTCAGCAACTGTACAGGAAGAAGCCCGGGATGACCATGTCTTGTGCCAAATTACCTCAGAACATCTGTAAGAATCGATACCGAGACATTTCGCCTTGTAAGTTACTGTGGATTGCGTGCGTGAAATCCCATGCTGAGACTCTACTGCCACCTATTGATAAAATAACTAACTGCGGCTCTTCATCTGCAGTGGGACTACAAGTCCCAGCACGCACTACCGGCCATGGGTGGCAGTGCATCCTGGGGTATTTGCTTCCACAACAGCTGAAGAGCCGCAGGCTGCACAAGTCTCTTATGGAGGTGATGGCAATGTAAGGTACTTAAGGTAATTGTACTTTTTTTATATATTTTAGGTATTGCTTTATTCAGCACCACTCATAAAAGTCCCATGGGGCAGATCGTGTTTTGTTTGTTGTGGAATTTTGGGGACTGAGTGCTGCTTTGGTCTGAGCACAGGTGGCCTCCCTTTCTTTTTACAGGCAATGTAAGGTGGAGGAGATACAAAAGGCGCTTGCTTTGTCCTATCCCCCGTGAGGGCGGCACTCGGAACCCGGGAACACACATTACAAGCTTTCAGTTTGTTGAGAAAATAAACAAATCAACATTTTATGACCGGCTGTGCGCAGAAGATAAACGATAGGGGGGGCGGGGTTTAAAATCGTAGTCCACCAATTGCTAAAATTTAGTAAATGCAACAGCATTGAAATAATAACAAATGTCTCTTTACTGCATTTTAGCATTGAGGGCCCCAGAGGATTGCAGTCCGAGCATTGCTGTGCAGAGCCGCAAATAGGTGCGGCCGCAGGTGACTTGTCATTGAGGCCCCCCGAGCATTGCTGTCATTGAGGCCCCAGCACATTGCAGTCAGAACATTGCTGTCATTGAGGCCCCCAGAGCATTGCTGTCATTGAGGCCCCCAGCACATTGCAGGCAGAGCATTGCTGTCATTAAGGCCCCCAGAGCATTGCTGTCATTGAGGCCCCCAGCACATTGCAGGCAGAGCATTGCTGTCATTGAGGCCCCCAGGGCATTGCAGGCAGAGCATTGCAGTCATTGAGGTCCCCAGGGCATTGCAGGCAGAGCATTGCAGTCATTGAGGTCCCTAGGGCATTGCAGGCAGAGCATTGCAGTCATTGAGGCCCCCAGGGCATTGCAGTCATTGAGGCCCCCAGAGCATTGCTGTCATTGAGGCCCCCAGCACATTGCAGGCAGAGCATTGCTGTCATTGAGGCCCCCAGGGCATTGCAGGCAGAGCATTGCAGTCATTGAGGACCCCAGGGCATTGCAGGCAGAGCATTGCAGTCATTGAGGTCCCTAGGGCATTGCAGGCAGAGCATTGCAGTCATTGAGGCCCCCAGGGCATTGCAGTCATTGAGGCCTCCAGAGCATTGCAGGCAGAGCATTGCTGTCGTTGAGGCCCCCAGGGCATTGCAGTCATTGAGGCCCCCAGGGCATTGAAGACAGAGCATTGCTTTGCAGAGAGCCGCAAATTGGTGCGGCCGCAGGTGACTTGTCAATGAGGCCCCCAGAGCATTGCTGTCATTGAGGCCCCCAGAGCATTGCAGTCAGAACATTGCTGTCATTGAGGCCCCCAGGGCATTGCAGGCAGAGCTTTGCAGTCATTGAGGCCCCCAGGGCATTGCAGTCAGAACATTGCTGTCATTGAGGCCCCCAGAGCATTGCTGTCATTGAGGCCCCCAGCACATTGCAGTCAGAACATTGCTGTCATTGAGGCCCCCAGGGCATTGCAGGCAGAGCATTGCAGTCATTGAGGCCCCCAGGGCATTGCAGGCAGAGCATTGCAGTCATTGAGGCCCCCAGGGCATTGCAGTCATTGAGGCCTCCAGAGCATTGCAGGCAGAGCATTGCTGTCGTTGAGGCCCCCAGGGCATTGAAGACAGAGCATTGCTTTGCAGAGAGCCGCAAATAGGTGTGGCCGCAGGTGACTTGTCAATGAGGCCCCCAGAGCATTGCTGTCAGAGCATTGCTGTGCAGAGAGCCACGAATAGGTGGGTGCCGGCTACCTGTCATTAAGGCCCCCAGCACATTGCAGTCAGAGCATTGCTGTCATTGAGGCCCCCAGAGCATTGCTGTCATTGAGGCCCCCAGCACATTGCAGGCAGAGCATTGCTGTCATTGAGGCCCCCAGGGCATTGCAGGCAGAGCATTGCTGTCATTGAGGCCCCCAGGGCATTGCAGGCAGAGCATTGCAGTCATTGAGGTCCCCAGGGCATTGCAGGCAGATCATTGCAGTCATTGAGGCCCCCAGGGCATTGCAGTCATTGAGGCCCCCAGAGCATTGCTGTCATTGAGGCCCCCAGAGCATTGCTGTCATTGAGGCCCCAGCACATTGCAGGCAGAGCATTGCTGTCATTGAGGCCCCCAGGGCATTGCAGGCAGAGCATTGCAGTCATTGAGGTCCCCAGGGCATTGCAGGCAGAGCATTGCAGTCATTGAGGTCCCTAGGGCATTGCAGGCAGAGCATTGCAGTCATTGAGGCCCCCAGGGCATTGCAGTCATTGAGGCCTCCAGAGCATTGCAGGCAGAGCATTGCTGTCGTTGAGGCCCCCAGGGCATTGCAGTCATTGAGGCCCCCAGGGCATTGAAGACAGAGCATTGCTTTGCAGAGAGCCGCAAATTGGTGCGGCCGCAGGTGACTTGTCAATGAGGCCCCCAGAGCATTGCTGTCATTGAGGCCCCCAGAGCATTGCAGTCAGAACATTGCTGTCATTGAGGCCCCCAGGGCATTGCAGGCAGAGCTTTGCAGTCATTGAGGCCCCCAGGGCATTGCAGTCAGAACATTGCTGTCATTGAGGCCCCCAGAGCATTGCTGTCATTGAGGCCCCCAGCACATTGCAGTCAGAACATTGCTGTCATTGAGGCCCCCAGGGCATTGCAGGCAGAGCATTGCAGTCATTGAGGCCCCCAGGGCATTGCAGGCAGAGCATTGCAGTCATTGAGGCCCCCAGGGCATTGCAGTCATTGAGGCCTCCAGAGCATTGCAGGCAGAGCATTGCTGTCGTTGAGGCCCCCAGGGCATTGAAGACAGAGCATTGCTTTGCAGAGAGCCGCAAATAGGTGTGGCCGCAGGTGACTTGTCAATGAGGCCCCCAGAGCATTGCTGTCAGAGCATTGCTGTGCAGAGAGCCACGAATAGGTGGGTGCTGGCTACCTGTCATTAAGGCCCCCAGCACATTGCAGTCAGAGCATTGCTGTCATTGAGGTCCCCAGAGCATTGCAGTCAGAGCATTGCTGTGCAGAGAGCTGGGAATAGGTGGGGCTGCCGGCGACCTGTCATTGCTGTTATTGAGGCCCCCAGGGCATTGCTGTGCAGAGAGCCACACCTACCCGCTGAGAGCTGCCGGAGGAATTGCTGCTACAATTTGCACCGGCCTTAATTTCTGGTGTTCATGTATCCTAAACATGGAATTTTCCTTTAAGCGCAGTCTGACCTGCTAAAAAATTGATCACTAGTCTTCCTAGGATGGTGCGCTGTGCGCACTGTCCCCAAACTAATCGCACAAGAACAATTCCATCATAAATGTCTGTATCTGATCAGAAGATCTCTGCAGCTTGTCCTCTGCTCAGCCTTTGTCCGTCATCCGCTCCCTTCTCTCCCTCCGTCTGTCAGTCCCTCTTCCTCTGTCCCTCCTTCCTGACTGGCTCCGTCCGCTCCGCTCATCCCTCCTCACTTTTTCCTCTCTCTTTAATTTTCCATTCATTCCTTCCCGGCCCCGAGAAGAACAACAGCTCATTTATTATTCTTTCTTTTCTGGTGGATTATCACAGGCAGAGAGGCGATGGGGGTGAAGGACCCGGTTCAACAGTATGTGAGAGAGAAATGTTCACTTCTGGACTTTATTGTTATTTCTGCAGTTTAATGGTTATGTTTGTTTTAAAAATATAATTTTATTTTATATAAAATATATTATAAACAAGATACTTTACAGTTTCTTGATGGGTGGGTGTCATTCTGGAGGAGTGGGCAGTCCTAGGCAGACTTTATTTGCATGCAGACTGCCTGCAGACCCCTCCCACCAGCCATTATCAGGCTGCAATGCATAGAGAAGCACATAATCCCTGTGATAGCACTGGTTCTAAAATAAGATGTGTAGTTAAAAAAAAAAAAAAAAAAAAGTATGAATGTACCGTATTTATCAGCGTATAACACGCACCCCAAGTTTAATAGGGAAGTTTAAGGGGAAAAAAATTGCATTTAAATGCCCATCAATGCAGCCTTATCAGTGTCCATCATTTGCAGTCTTATCCATCGTTGCACTCTTGTCAGTGTCATTTGCAGCTTTGCCTTTTGATACAGAGCCAGATGTCCTGTGTATCTTGGCGGCACTCAGTAGCTCTTTTCGGCCGTTCTCGTCGGCTTTCGGCCGCCAAGAAGGGCCGAGAGCAGCCAAAAGCCGCCGAGAACGGCCGAAAGCCCCCGAGAAGCGCAGGGAGTGGCCGAAAGCCACTGAGAAGGGCCGAAAGCCACTGAGAAGGGCCGAAAGCCCCCGAGAAGGGCCGAAAGCCGCCGAGAACGGCCGAAGGGGGGCGAAAGCCCCCGAGAACGGCCAAAAGCCCCCGAGAAGCGCCGGGAGTGGCCGAAAGCCCCCGAGAAGGGCCGAAAGCCCCCGAGAACGGCTGAAGGCGGCCCGAAAGCCCCCGAGAACGGCTGAAGGCGGCCGAAAGCCCCCGAGAACGGCCGAAAGCCGCCTAGAACGGCCGAAAGCCCCCGAAGTGGCCGAAAGCCACTGAGAACGGCCGAAAGCCCCCGAGAATGGCCGGAAGCCCCCGAGAATGGCCGAAGGCGGCCGAAAGCCCCCAAGAACGGCCGAAAGCCCCCGAGAAGCGCCGGGAGTGGCCGGAAGCCCCCGAGAACGGCCGAAGGCGGCCGAAAGCCCCGGAGAACGGCCGAAAGCCCCGGAGAACGGCCGAAAGCCCCCGAGAAGCGCCGGGAGTGGCCGAAAGCCCCCGAGAAGGGCCGAAAGCCCCCGAGAACGGCTGAAGGCGGCCGAAAGCCCCCGAGAACGACCGAAAGCAGCCGAGAACGGCTGAAGGCGGCCGAAAGCCCCCGAGAACGGCCGAAAGCCGCCGAGAACGGCTGAAGGCGGCCGACAGCCCCCGAGAACGGCCGAAAGCCGCCGAGAACGGCCGAAAGCCCCCGAGAAGCGCCGGGAGTGGCCGAAAGCCACTGAGAACAGCCGAAAGCCCCCGAGAACGGGCAAAGGCGGCCGAAAGCCCCCGAGAACGGCCGAAAGCCCCCGAGAACGGCCGAAAGCCCCCGAGAACGGCCGAAAGCCCCCGAGAACGGCCGAAAGCCCCCGAGAACGGCTGAAGGCGGCCGAAAGCCGCCGAGAACGTCCGAAAGCAGCCGAGAACGGCTGAAGGCGGCCGAAAGCCCCCGAGAAGCGCCGGGAGTGGCCGAAAGCCCCCGAGAACTGCCGAAAGCCCCCGAGAACTGCCGAAAGCCGCCGAGAACGGCCGAAAGCCCCCGAGAAGCGCCGGGAGTGGCCGAAAGCCCCCGAGAACGGCCGAACGGCCGAAAGCCCCCGAGAACGGCTGAAGGCGGCCGAAAGCCCCCGAGAACGGCCGAAAGCAGCCAAGAACGGCTGAAGGCGGCCGAAAGCCCCCGAGAGCGGCCGAAAGCCGCCGAGAACGGCCAAATGCCCCCGAGAAGCGCCGGGAGTGGCCGAAAGCCCCCGAGAACGGCCGGAAGCCCCCGAGAAGGGCCGAAAGCCGCCGAGAACGGCCGAAAGCCGCCGAGAACGGCTGAAGGCGGCCGAAAGCCCCCGAGAAGCGCCGGGAGTGGCCGAAAGCCCCCGAGAAGCGCCGGGAGTGGCCGAAAGCCCCCGAGAATGGCTGAAGGCGGCCGAAAGCCACCGAGAAGGGCCGAAAGCCGCCGAGAATGGCTGAAGGCGGCCGAAAGCCACCGAGAAGGGCCGAAAGCCGCCGAGAATGGCTGAAGGCGGCCGAAAGCCACCGAGAAGGGCCGAAAGCCGCCGAGAATGGCTGAAGGCGGCCGAAAGCCGCCCACAGGCTTACGATCAGCGTATAACACGCACCCATGATTTTCCCCTGATTCCCCCGTGTTATACGCTGATTAAATACGGTAATTATATCAAAATGTAATCAGCATATTGCTATGGGGTGCAGGGAAGGAAATATATAAGTGAATTAACCACTTCCCACCCAGCCTATTGTCAAATGATGGCTGGGCGGGACTTTTGTCGCTGCGGGTGGACTTTAATATGACGTCCTCCCGTAACGCGCATGGGGCACATGTTGTACTGTAATGGACAGTATTTAAAAACGAAATAAATAAAAAAAGTGAAAGCAAAGTTTTTAAAGAAATAATTTTTTTTTTTTCCCAAAAATTGTGCCAAGAATTACAACTTAAAAAAACTTGCCATATCTCTTACTAAATATCTTGGACTGTCTACTTTCCAAAAAGGGGGTGATTTGTTGGGGGGGTTTTTGTACTGTCCCGGCATTTTCGGGCCTCAAGAAATGAGATCAGACATCAGAACATTCCGGATTGATCAATTTTCAGATGTATATCCCATAGTTTGTGGACTCTCTATAACTTTCCTACAGACTGATTACTATACACTGATGTGGGTTATTTTCACCAAAGAGATGTAGCAGAAGACATTTTGACCTAATAATTATTTGTTTGAAAAATTTTATAACAGAAATGAAGAAAAATGAATAAATTTTTTCAAAATTTTTCAGTCTTTTTTTAATTTAGCAAAAAAAAATAAAAAACCCTCCAGTGGTGATTAAATACCATATTTCGTATGGTTACAGTGTTGCATGACCGCGCAATTGTCTTTCGAAGTGTGAGAGCGCTGAAAGCTGAAAATTTGGTCTGGGCAAGAAGGGGGTAAAAGTGCCCAGGAATTGAAGGGGTTAAACTTGACTTTTAACATGATCTGGGCTTCATTTATTTTAATTTCTTTTGCTGGCTGAGGCCCCCGAAGGAAGGAATAACGGGGGGGGGGGCCATGTGTATCACCGAGCAGCACCAGTCCGATGGCTACGTTCAGTCCTTCGCGGAGCTCTGTGTTTGTCCACAGACTTGTTTCATCCATTAATGATTAGCTTTGCCTTCTCTCCTCTCTGTGAAGTCTGTTTGTGTTTTGATCTCCTCCTGCGCTGATCTCCTCCTGTGCTGATCTCGGCTCCTATGAATATTTCACTCTCGTCTCTGTGCTCAGAATATGAAGATCCTCCACCAGTAACCTGACTGTCCTCCTCCGCCTTCTCTTCTCTCCGCAGATGATGCTACGCGAGTTATATTACACAGCGGGGACGATTACATCAATGCAAATTATATTAATGTGAGTATCGCTGCTGATCATCTTCTGAGGAGAAGGTCACCATTGGAAAATGAGAATGGCGACAACATATACCGTGGCCCCGAACTGAGTAGGAATGTTAGGGGCATGGCAGGCTTACCCATGGAGACTGCTTAGATTCCTATCAATGGGAACGATAGTGCCCCATCATTGGTATCTGTGGGAGGGATAGTGCCCCATCATTGGTGTCAGTGGGAGGGATAGTGCCCCATCATTGGTATCAGTGGGAGGGATAGTGCCCCATCATTGGTATCAGTGGGAGGAATAGTGCCCCATCATTGGTGTCAGTGGGGGGAATAGTGCCCCATCATTGGTGTCAGTGGCAGCAATAGGGCCCCATCATTGGTGTCAGTGGGAGGAAATAGTGCCCCATCATTGGTGTCAGTGGGAGGAATAGTGCCCCATCATTGGTGTGAGTTGGAGGAATAGTGCCCCATCATTGGTGTCAGTGGGAGGAATAGTGCCCCATCATTGGTGTGAGTTGGAGGAATAGTGCCCCATCATTGGTGTCAGTGTGAGGAATAGTGCCCCATCATTGGTGTCAATGGGGGAATAGTGCCCCATCATTGGTGTCAGTGGGGGAATAGTGCCCCATCATTGGTGTCAGTGGGAGGAATAGTGCCCCATCATTGGTGTCAGTGGAGGAATAGTGCCCCATCATTGGTGTCAGTGGGAGGAATAGTGCCCCATCATTGGTATCAGTGGAAGGAATAGTGTCCCATCATTGGTGTCAGTGGGAGGAATTGTGCCCCATCATTGGTGTCAGTGGGAGGAATTGTGCCCCATCATTGGTGTCAGTGGGAGGAATTGTGCCCCATCATTGGTGTCAGTGGGAGGAATAGTAACCCATCATTGGTATCAGTGGGAGGAATAGTGCCCCATCATTGGTGTCAGTGGGAGGAATTGTGCCCCATCATTGGTGTCAGTGGGAGGAATAGTAACCCATCATTGGTATCAGTGGGAGGAATAGTGCCCCATCATTGGTGTCAGTGGGAGGAATTGTGCCCCATCATTGGTGTCGGTGGGAGGAATAGTGCCCCATCATTGGTATCAGTGGAAGGAATAGTGTCCCATCATTGGTGTCAGTGGGAGGAATTGTGTCCCATCATTGGTGTCAGTGGGAGGAATTGTGCCCCATCATTGGTGTCAGTGGGAGGAATAGTGCCCCATCATTGGTGTCAGTGGGAGGAATAGTGCCCCATCATTGGTGTTTGCTGACGACTGCTGAAATAAGGTGAAGGCGGAGGCAAGGGGGGCCACCGCAGCTGCAGGAGAGGTGCAAGGGCCAGTGATATGGCCTGCACATGTAACTTGGAGAGTGTCGCCCACCCAGTTTTCATTCTCCTCTAAAGATAACATCGGGTCAGATGTTAGTAGACGGCACTGGGTAACGCCCACATGTGAGGTTGGGAGGCTGTAATGGACGGAGGACCGTCCGCCCCTGGGGTCTGAGGGGGTTTCACAGGGGGCAGATTTAGGATTACCATTGGCACCAAGGGGCACAGCACTTCTGCACTTCTGCTCAGCTCCGAGAGATTTGGGGACAGGTCAGCTTTGGACTACTTGAGGAAATGTCTGGTAAGCCTTGTCCTGTATGGATATAATGGCTGATATCCTAGTATTACGGTACAGAGGAGCTCCGGGCAAGCGGGCTGCATACATACACCACCGCCATCCTTTTCTCACGGTGTCGGGGTCCTCAGGCCAGGAGGGGTTTTGGCAGCCGTGCTGGAAACCTGATTCTCAGCTTTTATATAAACAGGCATTCCCGGAACACATGTTCTGCTGAGTGATTTAAAGCCTCTCTGCTCTGATCAGTAGCAAGTCAAGCGCCTGACTTCTTCCAAGAAATACCCGTAACTGAGACAGGCCTTCCAGTATGAGCGTCTCCATATACTGTGTGCCCAGACTTCTCTCTTTGATTACACCCAACACCAGGATTTCACAACCTCACCAGGAATCCTCCATAACATGTGTCATACACGATGCCCGTCCGCCAAATCTGGCCCTCCAGGTCATTTCATGTGGCCCTCGTACCTAGAGGGAGGGGTGGAAGTGAGATGTGAACACTTGTGAAAGAGAGCTGATTCTTGCACACTTTCCATAGAACACCTCTAAACCTTACACTCTGTATGTAGCGCAGTTCTCGACACTGCACTCTGTACACAGCGCACCTCTGCACTCTGTACACAGCGCACCTCTGCACTCTGTACACAGCGCACCTCTGCACTCTGTACACAGCGCACCTCTGCACTCTGTACACAGCGCACCTCTGCACTCTGTACACAGCGCACCTCTGATCTCTGCACTCTGTACACAGCGCACCTTTGATCTCTGCACTCTGTACACAGCGCACCTCTGCACTCTGTACACAGCGCACCTCTGATCTCTGCACTCTGTACACAGCGCACCTCTGATCTCTGCACACAGCGCACCTCTGAACTCTGCACACAGCGCACCTCTGAACTCTGCACACAGCGCACCTCTGAACTCTGCACACAGCGCACCTCTGAACTCTGCACACAGCGCACCTCTGACCTCTGCACTCTGCACACAGCGCACCTCTGAACTCTGCACACAGCGCACCTCTGAACTCTGCACACAGCGCACCTCTGAACTCTGCACACAGCGCACCTCTGAACTCTGCACACAGCGCACCTCTGAACTCTGCACACAGCGCACCTCTGAACTCTGCACACAGCGCACCTCTGAACTCTGCACACAGCGCACCTCTGAACTCTGCACACAGCGCACCTCTGAACTCTGCACTCTGTACACAGCGCACCTCTGATCTCTGCACTCTGTACACTGCGCACCTCTGATCTCTGCACTCTGTACACTGCGCACCTCTGATCTCTGCACTCTGTGCACTGCGCACCTCTGATCTCTGCACACTGCGCACTGCGCACCTCTGATCTCTGCACTCTGTACACTGCGCACCTCTGATCTCTGCACTCTGTACACTGCGCACCTCTGATCTCTGCACTCTGTACACTGCGCACCTCTGATCTCTGCACTCTGTACACTGCGCACCTCTGATCTCTGCACTCTGTACACTGCGCACCTCTGATCTCTGCACTCTGTACACTGCGCACCTCTGATCTCTGCACTTTGTACACTGCGCACCTCTGATCTCTGCACACTGCACTCTGTACACTGCGCACCTCTGATCTCTGCACTCTGCACTCTGTACACTGCGCACCTCTGATCTCTGCACTCTGTACACTGCGCACCTCTGATCTCTGCACTCTGTACACTGCGCACCTCTGATCTCTGCACTCTGTACACTGCGCACCTCTGATCTCTGCACTCTGTACACTGCGCACCTCTGATCTCTGCACTCTGTACACTGCGCACCTCTGATCTCTGCACTCTGTACACTGCGCACCTCTGATCTCTGCACTCTGTACACTGCGCACCTCTGATCTCTGCACTCTGTACACTGCGCACCTCTGATCTCTGCACTCTGTACACTGCGCACCTCTGATCTCTGCACTCTGTACACTGCGCACCTCTGATCTCTGCACTTTGTACACTGCGCACCTCTGATCTCTGCACTCTGTACACAGCGCACCTCTGATCTCGGCACTCTGTACACTGCGCACCTCTGATCTCGGCACTCAGTACACTGCGCACCTCTGATCTCTGCACTCTGTACACTGCGCACCTCTGATCTCTGCACTCTGTACACTGCGCACCTCTGATCTCTGCACTTTGTACACTGTGCACCTCTGATCTCTGCACTTTGTACACTGCGCACCTCTGATCTCTGCACACTGCACTCTGTACACTGCGCACCTCTGATCTCTGCACTCTGTACACTGCGCACCTCTGATCTCTGCACTCTGTACACTGCGCACCTCTGATCTCTGCACTTTGTACACTGCGCACCTCTGATCTCTGCACTCTGTACACTGTGCACCTCTGATCTCTGCACACTGTGCACCTCTGATCTCTGCACTCTGTACACTGTGCACCTCTGATCTCTGCACTTTGTACACTGTGCACCTCTGATCTCTGCACTTTGTACACTGCGCACCTCTGATCTCTGCACACTGCACTCTGTACACTGCGCACCTCTGATCTCTGCACTCTGTACACTGCGCACCTCTGATCTCTGCACTCTGTACACTGCGCACCTCTGATCTCTGCACTCTGTACACTGCGCACCTCTGATCTCTGCACTCTGTACACAGCGCACCTCTGATCTCTGCACTCTGTACACAGCGCACCTCTGATCTCTGCACTCTGTACACAGCGCACCTCTGCACTCTGTACACAGCGCACCTCTGCACTCTGTACACAGCGCACCTCTGCACTCTGTACACAGCGCAACTCTGCACTCTGTACACAGCGCACCTCTGCACTCTGTACACAGCGCACCTCTGCACTTTGTACACAGCGCACCTCTGATCTCTGCACTCTGTACACAGCGCACCTCTGATCTCTGCACTCTGTACACAGCGCACCTCTGATCTCGGCACTCTGTACACAGCGCACCTCTGATCTCGGCACTCTGTACACAGCGCACCTCTGATCTCGGCACTCTGTACACAGCGCACCTCTGATCTCTGCACTCTGTACACAGCGCACCTCTGATCTCTGCACTCTGTACACAGCGCACCTCTGAACTCTGCACTCTGTACACAGCGCACCTCTGATCTCTGCACTCTGTACACAGCGCACCTCTGATCTCTGCACTCTGTACACAGCGCACCTCTGATCTCGGCACTCTGTACACAGCGCACCTCTGAACTCTGCACTCTGTACACAGCGCACCTCTGATCTCTGCACTCTGTACACAGCGCACCTCTGATCTCTGCACTCTGTACACAGCGCACCTCTGAACTCTGCACTCTGTACACAGCGCACCTCTGAACTCTGCACTCTGTACACAGCGCACCTCTGAACTCTGCACTCTGTACACAGCGCACCTCTGAACTTTGCACTAAATACACAGCGCACCTCTGAACTCTGCACTCTGTACACAGCGCACCTCTGAACTCTGCACTCTGTACACAGCGCACCTCTGAACTCTGCACTCTGTACACAGAGCACCTCTGAACTCTGCACTCTGTACACAGCGCACCTCTGAACTCTGCACTCTGTACACAGCGCACCTCTGAACTCTGCACTCTGTACACAGCGCACCTCTGAACTCTGCACTCTGTACACAGCGCACCTCTGAACTCTGCACTCTGTACACAGCGCACCTCTGAACTCTGTACACAGCGCACCTTTGAACTTTGCACTATGTACACAGCGAACCTCTGAATTCTGCACGTAGAGAGAAGGCCAGGAGCAGAGTACTTTCTACCATATATAGGGTTACGTTGGAGGTTGTGAAATCCCAGTGGGGGATGTAATCAGAAAGGTAGAGAGGAGGCCAGGACCAGAGTTCTTTCTGCCTTATCGAGGGTCACGTTGGAGGGTGTGATATCCCAGTTGAAAAGGGATGGAGGAGGTCAGGAGTAGCATTTTTTGGAATATGGGGGGTCATTTTGGAGGTGTGATATCCCAGTAGTAAGGGTATTGAGAAAGGTAGAGAGAAGGTCAATAGTATTTTCTACCATATGGAGGGTCCTATAATCTGATTTCCTAGTGCTGGATGTAATCAGGTAGTAAGGTGCAGAGTATTTTCTGTCTTATGAATGGCCTTGTTGGAGTTGTGGTGGGTGTAATTACAAATGTAGAGAGAAGGCCAGGAGCAGAGTACTTTCTACCATATGGAGGATCACATTGGAGCACGTGATATCCTGATGGTGGATGTAATTGCATATCCCAGGTGGTAAGGGTATTGAGAAAGGTAGAGGGAAGGCCAATAGTATTTTCTATCATATGGAGGGTCCTATAATCTGATTTCCTAGTGCTGGATGTAATCGGATAGTAAGGTCAGGAGCAGAGTATTTTCTGTCTTATGGATGGCCTTGTTGGAGTTGTACATTTCTACCATATGGAGGGTCACATTGGAGCGCGTGATATCCTGATGGTGGATGTAATTACAAAGGTAGAGAGGAAGGTTGGGAGCAGCATTTTCTACAATACGGAGTGTCATGTTAAAGGGTGTGTTTTGCTGATGGTGGAGAAAAATAGGGACTGCGAAGACGCTCTCCACAATAAAGTTATTGTGAAAGGTAGAGAAAGTACCAGGAGCAAAGCATTTTTTACCATATGGAGGGTCACATTGGTGAATGTGATATCCCGATAGTGGATGCAATCAGGTAGAAAGGTCAGGAGCAGACTATTTTTGTCTTACGGAGGGTCTTGTTGGAGTTGGGGTAGGTGTGATTACAAAGGTAGAGAAAAGGCCAGAAGCAGAGTACTTACTACCATATGGGGGGGTGGTCAAATTGGAGGGTGTGGTATCCCGATGGTGGATGTAATCGGAAAAGGTAGAGAGAAGGTCAGGAGCATAGTACTTTCTACAATATGGAGGTTCATGTTGGATGCGTGAGATCCCAATGGTGGATGTAATTACAAAGGTAGAGAGAAGGTCAGGAGCAGCGTTTTCTACAGTATGAAGGGTCGTGTTGGAGGGTGTCATATCGCAGTGGTAAGGGTATTGAGAAAGGTATAAAGTATGCCAGGAATAGAGTATTTTCTACCATATGGAGGGTGTGTTATTCTGATGGTGGTTGTAATCAGAAAAATAGGGACTGCAAAACAAAAAGGGATTCCACACATCAGAATTCTGCTTTATCGTCCACAGATGGAAATCCCTTCTTCCAGCATAATAAACCGCTACATCGCATGCCAGGGCCCCCTGCCCACCACCTGTTCGGACTTCTGGCAGATGACATGGGAGCAGGGCTCATCCATGGTGGTGATGCTGACCACACAGGTGGAACGTGGAAGGGTAGGTCAAAAGACAAATCATTTGTTTCTTATTTGCAGCATTATTTCCTTATTTTTAAAGTGAATGTGTATGTTACGCTATCAAGGAAATTACTGTTTCTGCTGCCAGGGAACCCAGCTCCGCATCCACATCTGGAGCACTGCAAAACCACCACCGTGGCCAGTTGGGAGCGCAATACCATTCAAAAACGAGAGATCTGTTGACAGATGTCCAAAATACTAAAGTATTTTATTTAATGATTAGTTCACCTTTACCAAAAAGCTGCCTATACAGATAAGGGGTGCCTGTAGATAGAAACAAACTGTGCAGCTTTGACTAGAGCTGGATAATGGCATTGCTATGGGTATAGATCATCGATGTACCTCCCAAAAAAAAACTCCCAGAGATGGCATCATCCTGTCCTGCCTTGTTGCTAGGAGGTTGCTAAGACACTCCCAGCTGTTACTGCTCATCCCCAGCACTACAGGTGTGAACTCTCAAACCCCCCACATTTGCATTTTGCTATTTCCTTCATTGTAGCATTGCTGAACTCAGAGCTACTGCAAAAGGGGAGAGAAAGTGCATGCAAGGTGGTTTTGGTTTGAAGAAAAAGCTTCCTCCTGTAATGGTGGAGGTGAGCCCTAGCGGCTGGGAGTGTCTTACCAATGTCCTAGCAACAAGGCAAGATGGGGGATGGAGGGTCCATCTCGGAGTCTTTAAGCCAGGCTTTGGGATAGGGATGCACCGAAATTTCAGCTGCCGAAACATATCGGCTGAAAATGGCCTTTTCGGCTATTTGCCGAAAGAGAAAAAAGGCTGAAAATGGGGCGGGGCTCTGCCCCCCGCCCCTGGTGCTGCCCATTACGGAGGTGTCGTATAGCGCAGAAGAGAGAGGAGAGCCGCCACCGCCTGGTTGATTAGAGTGACGGGAACATCACAGCATTCATTTCAATAGCTGTGTGTTCCCTGCCGCGCGCCGTCACATGCAGCCCCTTGTCCAGGCACTTTGATAGACAGATCACCCATCCAATCCTGGGGACACACAGGCAAGGCTGCACTGAGGACACACAGGCTGGCTGCATCTGACGGGCACTGGTGAGGCTGCATTGATCTCTTATATCATGTCCCCAGTCTCTGACCATCTCCTGTACCATGTCCCCAGTCTCTGACCATCTCCTGTACCATGTCCCCAGTCTCTGACCATCTCCTGTACCATGTCCCCAGTCTCTGACCATCTCCTGTACCATGTCCCCAGTCTCTGTCTCTGACCATCTCCTGTACCACGTCCCACGTCCCCTGACCATCTCCTGTACCAGGTCCCCAGTCTCTGACCATCTCCTGTCCCACGTCCCCAGTCTCTGACCATCTCCTGTACCATGTCCCCAGTCTCTGACCATCTCCTGTACCATGTCCCCAGTCTCTGACCATCTCCTGTATAAAAATATTTTTTAAAAACGGTCATTTTTGGTATCGGTCATTTTCGGTTTTCGGCCTAGTCTATTTTTCATTTTCGGTATCGGTTTTCGGCACCAAAAAACCCATTCGGTGCACCCCTACTTTGGGAGGTACATAAATGGGCTACATCTTCAGCCAACTTTGGTCAAAGCTGCAGTTTTTCTACAGGCACCATTCACATGCATAGGCAGGTGTTTTGCAAAAGCTAACTAACCCTTTAGGCACCCATACCACAAACCAGCAGTGATGGCAGATCACATTGAGCACGCAAGTTGATTTCCAAGCACTGCTGATTTTTGCTTTGGATGCTTAAAAAATGCTCTTCTGTTTGTGGACATCCTTCAATAGATCAACTTTTTTTTAAATCCTGTTATATACTGTCCTCGTACTGGGCAAAGTTTTATGTCTGCTGTACGCACCTTTTCTGCTCTTCACCCTCTGCTTCCTTGGATCTGCCACTTGAGTTCTCTGAATCCCCATGCAAGGTACATCTTTCTGAAAGGCAGAGCTTGCACATGGCTTAGGCTCCTTCCCTGTCCCATGTAGAGGCAGCAAGAGGGTCTTGTGCTCCCATACCTGAAAGTATAGGGTACACTAAATGATCTAATGTATGAGAACCCCCCTACAGGTGATGGAGTTACTACATCATACAAAGACGTATACAATTGAGTTCTTCCAACCTTGGGATAACAGTTTGAAGACATTGTTCCACCATGACTGTGCTTCTGTGTACAAAGCCAGCTCCATAAAGACATGGTTTGACCAGCTTGGTGTGGAGGAACTCAACTGACCAGCACAGAGCCCTGACCTCAACCCTCCTGAAAATCTTTGAGATGAATTGGAACTCCGATGGTGAGCCAGGTCTTCTCATCCAACGTCGGCACCTGACCTAAAAAAATCTTTTGGCTGATTGGACACAAATTCCCACAGATGAACTCCAAACTTTTGTGGGAAGCCTTCCCAGAAGAATAGAGCCGGCTTTATAAATATAGTTTGGTGGATTTGGTGTGGAGGAACTTAAGTGTCCTGCACAGAGCTCTGACCTCAACCCTACTGAACACCTTTGGGATGAACTGGAATGCAGATGGTGAGCCAGGTCTCCTCAACAAACATCACCATAAAATCATGGTTTGACCAGTGTAGTGTGGAGGACATTGAGTGTCCTACACCACATAGTCCTGACCTCAACCCTATAGAACGCCTATGGGATGAAGTGGAACTCGTTTTCTCAATGAATATCACTGTAAAGACATAGTTTGACAGTTTTGTTCTTTTAGGTAAGGGGTCTCCAAACTTACTAAACAAAGGGCCAGTTTACTGTCCTTCAGACTTTAGGGGGGGTCAGACTGTGGACTTCGGAAGTGCAAAATGTCCCACCATCAGTGGGCGTAAACAATCTCCCACCACAGGTGTCATTGGGACCAGGGCTGATGCAAGGATTGTTGACACCCTAGGCGATACCTAATTTTGCCACCCTCTGGCTTCACCCCTGACTCCACCCCCTTTGCCCTGCCCATGTATATCCCACCTTTCTAATAAAGCACCCATCAAATGCAGCCTCACCAGCCCCCCATCAAATGCAGCCTCACCAGCCCCCCATCAAATGCAGCCTCACCATCTGCAGCCTCACCAGCCCCCCATCAAATGCAGCCTCACCAGTGCCCATCAATGAATGTTTGCTTGCTTCCATTCATTCGGGAGTTGGGACACAGTCCTCCGCCAGGCGCTGCGCCTCTGACACTAAACGGAGCGGTGGCTGCCTGCTGATGCTGATATTTTGTTGCTTAATGCAGAGAAAGGAGAGTAGGAACACCAGTGGCCGGGCGCCCTCGGCAGCAGGGGCGCCCTAGGTGGCTGCCTAGTTTGCCTAGTGGTAGCACCGGCCCTGATTGGGACTGTCACTGGTTAAAGCAAGCAAAGGGCTGTATAAAAGCAGGCAAAGGGCCGCAGTTTGGAGACCACTGTTTTAAGTGATTGGACGCAAATTTCCACAGATGAACGCCAACATTTTGTGGGAAACCTTCACAGAAGAGTAGAACTGGCTCCATAAAGACCTAGTTAGATGGGTTTGGTGTGGAGGAACTTGAGTGTCCTGCACAGAGCCATGACCTTAACCTTTCTGAACACCATTGGGATGAATTGGAACTCCGATGGTGAGCCAGATCTTCTTATCCATCATCAGCATCTGACCTAAAAAAAATTTACGTTGGCTGATCGGGCTCAAAGTCCCACAGGTGTACTCCAATATTTTCTGGAAAGCCTTCCCAGAAGAGTAGAGTCAGTTTTATAACGACATAGTTTGGTGGGGAGGAGCTTGAGTGTCCTGCACAGATTCCTGACCCCAACCCTACTTGAATACCCTTTGGGATGAATTGGAACTCCAATGTTGAGCCAGGTCTTCTCAACAAACATCACTATAAGGATATGGTTTGACCAGTTTGGTGTGGAGGAACTCAAGTATCCTGAAAGAAGCCCTGAGCTCAACCCTACTGAACAGCTCCATAAGGACATGGTGTGCCAGTTTGGTGTGGAGGCAGGGCTGGTGCAAGGATTTTTGACACCCTAGGCAAAACCTAATTTTGCCGCCCACCCTTGGCTCCACCTCCTTTTTCCTGCCCATGTGCCCATCAAATGCAGCCTCTCAGCGCCCATCAAATGCAGCCTCCCAGCACCCATCAAATGCAGCCTCACCAGCGCCATCAAATGCAGCCTCACCAGCGCCCATCAATGAATATTTGCTTGCTTCCATTCATTCGGGAGTTGGGACACCGACACAGTCCTCTGCCACCGCTGCTCCTCTGACACTATGTGCTGACGGAGCAGTGGCTGCCTGCTGATGCTGAGACTTAGTTGCTTGCTGCAGAGAGAAGAGAGTAGGAACACCAGTGGCCGGGCGCCCTAAGCGGCTGCCTAGTTTGCCTAGTGGTAGCTTTGGCCCTGTGTGAAGGAACTCGAGTGTCCTGCACAGGGCCCTGACCCGAACCCTACTTGAACACCTTTTGGCAAGAATTGGAACGCTGATTGTAAGCCAGGTCTTCTCATCCAACATCAGTACCTGACCTCACAAATAGGCACAAATTCCCACAGATGCCCTTCCTTTCTTGTAGGAAGTAGTCTCAGAAAAGTGGATGATAGAATAGCTCATACAGGTGTGATGGTTAAGGTTTCCACAAACTTTTGCCGGGGCGGACTGACAACTCATGGGGCCCCCGGGCAATAGGAGATTATGGGGCTCCCAGGCAATCAGAGATTATGGGGCCACACAGTATACACACGCACAGTATACAATCACACAGTATACACAGACATGTTTCTATTGGCTGAGAAGGTACTGGAGAAGTGGGGCAGCTATAATCTCTGGATTTTTAGAGCAAAAGGATGTCGGTAAGGGACATTTCAGAGATAGATGTAAAAAAACACAGATTTTTACATACTGTCCCTGGTTTTACTGAGGCTGGCAACCCTGATGGGGCCCCCTAGTGGCCCACCGAGTGGCCGAATGGTCAGTCCGCCCCTGTGGACAGGTGGATTACAGTGCCTCATACCTGTTACTGTTTAGTATAAGCGATGTCCAGATTCACCGAAATTGCCCCAACACCCTCAATCTTTTTGTTCTTGCTGTGCCTGTGCTCCGCCCACTTAAGTGTCAGCCGTTACTTTGCATATGGTGGACAAGAAAGGCTTCCTCCGTCTTATACAATCCCCTTCCAATAATGACACAAAGCTTTTTCCATTTCAGATAAAGTGCCACCAGTACTGGCCGGAGCCCATAGGGACCTCTGAATTTTGCAATTTCCAAATAACCTGCCACTCGGAAGTAGGAAACCCAGCTTATGTTTTCCGAGAGATGACACTGACAAACTTGGAGGTGAGTCTTCGTTATATAAAGTGCACTTGTGCCCCCCGGGGGGGGGAAGTGTTATAGCAAGAGTGGGCAACTGCAGCCGTTGTGGGACTACATGTCCCATGAGGCATCGCAAAACTGACAGTTACAAGCATGACTTGCAAGAGGCATGATGGGACTTGTAGTTCCACAACTGCTGGAAGACCACAGTTGCCTACTCCTGCGTTATGGCTTTATCCATTTATCATTCTGCTTTCTCTCCAATCCAGAAAAACGAGAGCCGTCCTCTCACACAGATCCAGTACACGGCCTGGCCAGATCACGGCGTCCCGGATGATTCCAGCGACTTCCTGGATTTTGTGTGCCTCGTAAGGCAGAAGAGGGCCAACCACGATGAGCCAGTGGTGGTACACTGCAGGTATTGTGATTGGAGTCCAGCGCTGAGCAGAGCTCCTCGGATAACGTCTTTGCATTTGCCAAAAGCTATGTGGGGTTTGTGTAATGGGAGTACCGATGTCCAAGTACAGAAAAACAGCCAGTGCAAGAATGTGGGGTAGTCCTGGATAATGAAATGTTGTCAGCAGTGATGGAGCACTGCCACCTGCTGGTCAGAGGGAATGCTGAATGTCACTGGTCTCAGCACAAGAAGACTGCGCATGCCCAGATTTTATTTATTTATTTATTTTTTAAAGTTGAGGGCCACGCTAAAAAAAAAAAAAGGATTAATATTCTTAAAAAAAAAAAAAAAAAAAAAACATTTAAAAAAAAATTGTTTTACCTTACCAGAAATCCCTGTTGCTAGGCAGTCTTCCTAATCTGCCTCTCCCTACTCCGCGGTGATCTTCGGTCTTCTCTCCTCCTCGCGTTGTCTTCTGGGTAATGGGGGTGCTCTGTGTTCTGGGAACTGTGTGTTTCCTAACACAGCGCGGCCCATTCACAAAGCGCAGCGCGACTCGCGCATGCGCAGTAGGAAACGGGCAGTGAAGCCGCAAGGCTCCACTGCCTGTTTCCCTTAGTGAGTATGGCGGCAAGGGGAGCCGAGGGAAGTGTCGGCCGCGGGTTCCCTGGAAAGATAAGTGTCCTTATTAAAAGTCGACGGCTACTTTTTTTTTTTTAGCTGCTGACTTTTAAAAAAAAAAATTTTCACGCAGGAACACCACTTTAATACACATGGTGGAGTCCAGAAATATTATCAGGGGTAAGGTATAGTACAGAGGTGAGTCCAGGAATAATATCGGGGGTAAAGTATAGTACAGAGGTGAGTCCAGGAATATTATCAGGGGTAAGGTATAGTACAGAGGTGAGTCCTGGAATAATATCAGGGGTAAGGTATAGTACAGAGGTGAGTCCGGGAATATTATCAGGGGTAAGGTATAGTACAGAGGTGAGTCCAGGAATATTATCAGGGGTAAGGTATAGTACAGAGGTGAGTCCAGGAATATTATCAGGGGTAAGGTATAGTACAGAGGTGAGTCCAGGAATAATATCAGGGGTAAGGTATAGTACAGAGGTGAGTCCAGGAATATTATCAGGGGTAAGGTATAGTACAGAGGTGAGTCCAGGAATATTATCAGGGGTAAGGTATAGTACAGAGGTAAGTCCAGGAATATTATCAGGGGTAAGGTATAGTACAGAGGTGAGTCCAGGAATATTATCAGGGGTAAGGTATAGTACAGAGGTGAGTCCAGGAATATTATCAGGGGTAAGGTATAGTACAGAGGTAAGTCCAGGAATATTATCAGGGGTAAGGTATAGTACAGAGGTAAGTCCAGGAATATTATCAGGGGTAAGGTATAGTACAGAGGTAAGTCCAGGAATATTATCAGGGGTAAGGTATAGTACAGAGGTGAGTCCAGGAATATTATCAGGGGTAAGGTATAGTACAGAGGTGAGTCCATGAATATTATCAGGGGTAAGGTATAGTACAGAGGTAAGTCCGGGAATATTATCAGGGGTAAGGTATAGTACAGAGGTAAGTCCAGGAATATTATCAGGGGTAAGGTATAGTACAGAGGTGAGTCTGGGAATATTATCAGGGGTAAGGTATAGTACAGAGGTGAGTCCGGGAATATTATCAGGGGTAAGGTATAGTACAGAGGTAAGTCCGGGAATATTATCAGGGGTAAGGTATAATACAGAGGTGAGTCCAGGAATATTATCAGGGGTAAGGTATAGTACAGAGGTGAGTCCGGGAATATTATCAGGGGTAAGGTATAGTACAGAGGTGAGCCCGGGAATATTATCAGGGGTAAGGTATAGTACAGAGGTGAGTCCAGGAATATTATTAGGGGTAAGGTATAGTACAGAGGTGAGTCCTGGAATATTATCAGAGGTAAGTCCAGGAATATTATCAGGGGTAAGGTATAGTACAGAGGTAAGTCTGGGAATAGGAATATTATCAGGGGTAAGGTATAGTACAGAGGTGAGTCCAGGAATTTTATCAGGGGTAAGGTATAGTACAGAGGTGAGTCCAGGAATATTATCAGGGGTAAGGTATAGTACAGAGGTGAGTCCGGGAATATTATCAGGGGTAAGGTATAGTACAGAGGTAAGTCCAGGAATATTCAGGGGTAAGGTATAGTACAGAGGTAAGTCCAGGAAAATTCAGGGGTAAGGTATAGTACAGAGGTGAGTCCAGAAATATTATCAGGGGTAAGGTATAGTACAGAGGTGAGTCCAGGAATATTATCAGGGGTAAGGTATAGTACAGAGGTGAGTCCAGGAATATTATCAGGGGTAAGGTATAGTACAGAGGTGAGCCCAGGAATATTATCAGGGGTAAGGTATAGTACAGAGGTGAGTCCAGGAATATTATCAGGGGTAAGGTATAGTACAGAGGTGAGTCCGGGAATATTATCAGGGGTAAGGTATAGTACAGAGGTGAGTCCAGGAATATTATCAGGGGTAAGGTATAGTACAGAGGTGAGTCCAGGAATATTATCAGGGGTAAGGTATAGTACAGAGGTGAGTCCAGGAATTTTATCAGGGGTAAGGTATAGTACAGAGGTGAGTCCAGGAATATTATCAGGGGTAAGGTATAGTACAGAGGTGAGTCCAGGAATATTATCAGGGGTAAGGTATAGTACAGAGGTGAGTCCAGGAATATTATCAGGGGTAAGGTATAGTACAGAGGTGAGTCCGGGAATATTATCAGGGGTAAGGTATAGTACAGAGGTGAGTCCAGGAATTTTATCAGGGGTAAGGTATAGTACAGAGGTGAGTCCGGGAATATTATCAGGGGTAAGGTATAGTACAGAGGTGAGTCCAGGAATTTTATCAGGGGTAAGGTATAGTACAGAGGTGAGTCCAGGAATATTATCAGGGGTAAGGTATAGTACAGAGGTGAGTCCAGGAATATTATCAGGGGTAAGGTATAGTACAGAGGTGAGTCCTGGAATATTATCAGAGGTAAGTCCAGGAATATTATCAGGGGTAAGGTATAGTACAGAGGTGAGTCCAGGAATATTATCAGGGGTAAGGTATAGTACAGAGGTGAGTCCAGGAATATTATCAGGGGTAAGGTATAGTACAGAGGTGAGTCCAGGAATATTATCAGGGGTAAGGTATAGTACAGAGGTAAGTCCAGGAAAATTATCAGGGGTAAGGTATAGTACAGAGGTGAGTCCAGGAATATTATCAGGGGTAAAGTATAGTACAGAGGTAGGTCCAGGAATATTATCAGGGGTAAGGTATAGTACAGAGGTGAGTCCAGGAATATTATCAGGGGTAAAGTATAGTACAGAGGTAGGTCCAGGAATATTATCAGGGGTAAGGTATAGTACAGAGGTAAGTCCAGGAATATTATCAGGGGTAAGGTATAGTACAGAGGTAAGTCCAGGAATATTATCAGGGGTAAGGTATAGTACAGAGGTAAGTCCAGGAATAATATTGGGGGTAAGGTATAGTACAGAGGTGAGTACAGGAATATTATCAGGGGTAAGGTATAGTACAGAGGTGAGTCCGGGAATATTATCAGGGGTAAGGTATAGTACAGAGGTAAGTCCAGGAATATTATTAGGGGATATTATCAGGGGTAAGGTATAGTACAGAGGTGAGTACAGGAATATTATCAGGGGTAAGGTATAGTACAGAGGTGAGTCCGGGAATATTATCAGGGGTAAGGTATAGTACAGAGGTAAGTCCAGGAATATTATTAGGGGATATTATCAGGGGTAAGGTATAGTACAGAGGTGAGTACAGGAATATTATCAGGGGTAAGGTATAGTACAGAGGTAAGTCCAGGAATGTTATCAGGGGTAAGGTATAGTACAGAGGTAAGTCCGGGAATATTATCAGGGGTAAGGTATAGTACAGAGGTGAGTCTGGGAATATTATCAGGGGTAAGGTATAGTACAGAGGTGAGTCCGGGAATATTATCAGGGGTAAGGTATAGTACAGAGGTGAGTCCAGGAATATAATCAGGGGTAAGGTATAGTACAGAGGTAAGTCCAGGAATATTATTAGGGGTAAGGTATAGTACAGAGGTAAGTCCAGGAATATTATCAGGGGTAAGGTATAATACAGAGGTGAGTCCGGGAATATTATCAGGGGTAAGGTATAGTACAGAGGTGAGTCCAGGAATATTATCAGGGGTAAGGTATAGTACAGAGGTGAGTCCGGGATTATTATCAGGGGTAAGGTATAGTACAGAGGTGAGTCCAGGAATATTATCAGGGGTAAGGTATAGTACAGAGGTGAGTCCAGGAATATTATCAGGGGTAAGGTATAGTACAGAGGTGAGTCCGGGATTATTATCAGGGGTAAGATATAGTACAGAGGTAAGTCCAGGAATATTATCAGGGGTAAGATATAGTACAGAGGTGAGTCCAGGAATAATATAGTACATATAATACAATACACAATACAATTATATAATACAATACACAATACACAGTACAATAATATAGTACAGAGGTGAGTCCAGGATTATTATCAGGGGTAAGGAATAGTACAGAGGTAAGTCTGGGAATAATATCAGGGGTAAGGTATAGTACAGAGGGGAGTCCAGGAATATTATCAGGGGTAAGGTATAGTACAGAGGTAGGTCCAGGAATATAATCAGGGGTAAGGTATAGTACAGAGGTAAGTCTGGGAATAATATCAGGGGTAAGGTATAGTACAGAGGTGAGTCCGGGAATATTATCAGGGGTAAGGTATAGTACAGAGGTAAGTCTGGGAATAATATCAGGGGTAAGGTATAGTACAGAGGTGAATCCAGGAATAATATCAGGGGTAAGGTATAGTACAGAGGTGAATCCAGGAATAATATCAGGGGTAAGGTATAGTACAGAGGTGAATCCAGGAATAATATCAGGGGTAAGGTATAGTACAGAGGTGAGTCCCGGAATATTATCATTCCTCTGACCCAGCTTTACTACAGGATATACATTCCCTTTCCTGTATTATACGGGGGCGATTGTGGCATGGATAATTGGTGGTACAGAAATACTGCATAACATACATCCTATTCTTCCCTTGCAGTGCTGGGATTGGTCGAACAGGCGTTCTTATCACCATGGAGACTGCGATGTGTCTGATGGAGTGTAACCAGGCCGTGTACCCACTAGACATCGTACGAACAATGAGAGACCAGCGGGCGATGATGATTCAGACGCCGGTAACTTGTTGTAGAAATGACAATGCTTTGATCTGGGACCTGGCACAGTGTGGTCATGGGGGGGGGGGGGGGGGGGGGGTTATCTTATAACAGGGACCGCACTGCTTACTGATCTTCCTACTACACCAGAACTGGCATCACACATTGACGCCCATGTAACGCTTATGTGCAGCAATGAGGATGGGCTCTAACGCACTCACGTCGCACATACGCATTCATGGATGGCGTACAAACTTGTAGTTCTCAATGGAATAATACAAGTGTGTTGATCGCCGCATTCGTAGTCCATAAACACTTCCTTCAGATCAGTAACTAAAAGCCCGTACAGGGGTATGGGCAGGGAGCTGAAGGGAGAGTCTGCAGGAGCCTGTGCATTGCACCCGCCACCCACTAATGGTAAAAGGTGAACTTGACCTTTAACATGGCTCTGAACCCTCCTCACATAAGGAGCGATTCTCCAACCACACAGACATTACATTGAAGGCATATTGTTCCCAAACTGTTAGCAATCAGAAGGCCCAAAAGAGGAATGGCCGCTACTAAAGCCGGCTATACGTCGATCGAAACTCAGCCTGTTCAGCTGGGACCAGCTAAATTTCAAATGACTTCTGTGCAACCAACCTGTTGGATTTTCTTCACTCGATCAGTGCTACAGGCGGTAGCCTGCAATGGTGATCAGTGTATTCTGATGGCGTGAAAGTCTCCCCACTGTCAGAATACGATAGCTTAGTGGGGAGGATTCCTCCATCCACATAAGTGTTTTTTACCTTCATGATCTCTCTGCTTGAAGTTTAAAAACCTTCAGTATGCAGTTCCCCCAAAGCCCCTCTAATACTCCACTGATCCAGTGATGTGCATGAGAGCAGACACTCTCCCCGGTCTCTCCCTCCTCATTGGCTCCCGTTGCTGTCAGTCACAGCCAGTGAGGAGGGGGCAGGGCCGAGTCACGCTCTGTCTCAGACACACGGGCAGCTCAGGAGCGAGCGCACACGAGTTCCCCCCAAAGAAAGCTGCTTGTTCTGGGGACACTCAGCATGAGGGAGGGGCCAGGAGCACTGGTGGTGGACCAGAGAAGAGGAAGATCGGGGTCTGGTATGTATAACAGGTTTGTTAAAAAAAAAAAAAGGGGTTTCCCTTTATAAGCTTTCTATAGATGGATCAAATCGCAGGATTCAATCCATCTATGGGCAGGCTGGTTGTGCTGAAGTCGATCCAGCCTGTGGGATAGGCTGTAGCCGCCAGCAGTGAAAAATTTTAAGTGATCCATTACCACGATTAATCAATCAACACCAATGTCCCTTTGTGTAGCCGCCAGCCGTAATCATTGCGTTCTGCTGGCAGGGAAGGCTCCACGCTGGTATAGCACAATAGGGATTTCCCATCAACAGTGACTTAGTTGATGGGGAGATCAAGCTATTTTCTTTCCTGCAATGGTTGCAGGAAAGAATCGCATCCTCTAGGCCAGCCTTGGTCTAATGTCTTCCCACATCTGGAGAGCTCATCCATGCTCCAGCCTGTCAAAAGTGATAGGACTGGCCACACCCTTATGATGTCAGCATGAATAAAACTTTATTGTTCCAGACAAAGAATACTGAAGACCCGCCAGACCCGCCTCACCCTGGTGCGTTTCACCCAAACAGAGCTTAGTCACAGATCAGACATCACTCAATGGTGGACCGTGGTCTGGATCCAGACTGATTCACTGTCCCATTCAGACAGCCGCGGTCCCGCCATTTAGGAGACCGTTCTTTCCCCTCAGTTGCCGCCGCTGCTGTCATTATCACAACGAAGCAGAGAGCAAGAGGCGTGACAGTTCTGGACCGAGAGCAGAACACACAGCAGCTTTGGATGGAGGGCAAGAGCTGCTATAGGTAACTTTTCATAGTAACAAGCTGAGGATTGGTTGCTAGGACCGCCCTGCATCCTAGCAACCAATCACCTGCTGGATAACTTAAAAAGTTAACTCTGGGAGCTCCTGCTTCTGCCCTCCTTTCAAAGCTGCTGTGCCTCCTCGCTCCCTGTCCAGAACTGTCATGCCTCACGCTCTCCACTCTGTGTACCCGAGTAAGATAGGAAAGTTGAGAGGCATAGCTGTGGGGGGCTGTGATGTGAAGGGGGCAGAGCGGTGGGGGGCTGCGATGTGAAGAGAGGGCAGAGCTGTGGTAGTGTGCAATGTGACTGGGGGGGCTGTGATGTGAAGAGGGCCGAGTGGTGGAGGGCTGTGATGTGAAAAGGGCAGAGTGGTGGGGGGCTGCGATGTGAAGAGAGCAGAGCTGTGGCAGTGTGCAATGTGACAGGGGGGGGGGGAGAGCTGTGGGGGTCTGCAATGTGACTGGGGGGCTGTGAAGTGAAGAGGGCAGAGCTGTGGGGGCTGTGATGTGAAGGGGGCAGAGCTGTGGGGGGCTGTGATGTGAAGGGGGCAGAGCTGTGGGGGGGCTGTGATGTGAAGAGAGGGCAGAGCTGTGGTGGCTGTGATGTGAAGAGAGGGCAGAGCTGTGGGGGTCAGTGATGTGAAGAGAGGGCAGAGCTGTGGGGGTCAGTGATGTGAAGAGAGGGCAGAGCTGTGGGGGGCTGTGATGTGAAGAGAGGGCAGAGCTGTGGGGGGCTGTGATGTGAAGAGAGGGCAGAGCTGTGGGGGGCTGCGATGTGAAGAGAGGGCAGAGCTGTGCGGGGCTGTGATGTGAAGGGTGCAGAGCTGTGGGGGGCTGTGATGTGAAGAGAGGGCAGAGCTGTGGTCTGCAATGTGACGGGAGGGGGGGGCAAAGCTGTGGGGATTGTAATGTGAGGAGGGGGCAGAGCTGTGGGGGTCTGCAGTGGGACTGGGGGGGCTGTGATGTGAAGGAGGCAGAGCTGTGGGGGGCTGTGAGGTGAAGGGGGGAAGAGCTGGGGGGGGGTTGTGATGTGAAGGGGAGGTTGAGCTCTGGGGGCTGTGATGTGAAGGGGGGGGGGGGGGACAGCTGTGGAGGGCTGTATTTAAAGGGGGAGCAGAGCTGTGGGGGCGGGGGCTGTGATGTGAAGGGGGGGACATAGCTGTGGGGGGCTGTCATGGGATTTAAATGGGAGGGGGGCAGAGCTGGGGGGCTGTGGTCTGAAGAGGGGGCAGAGCTGTGGGGGGGCTGTGAATAGAGGGCAGAGCTGTGGGGGGCTGTGAAGTGAAGAGAGGGCAGAGCTGTGGGGGGCTGTGATGTGAAGAGAGGGCAGAGCTGTGGTAGTCGGTGATGTGACAGGGGGGCTGTGATGTCAAGGGGGCAGAGCTGTGGGGGGGGAGGGGAAGGGGGGCAGAGCTGGGGGGGTTGTGGTCTGAAGAGGGGGCAGAGCTCTGGGGGGCATTGATGTGAAGGGGAGGTTGAGCTCTGGGGGGCTGTGATGTGAAGGGGGGGGCAGAGCTGTGGAGGGCTGTATGTAAAGGGGGAGCAGAGCTGTGGGGGGTGGGCTGTGATGTGATTTAAATGGGAGGGGGGCAGAGCTGTGGGATGCTGTGATGTGAAGGGGAGGTTGAGCTCTGGGGGGCTGTAATGTGAAGGGGGAGCGGAGCTGTAATGTGATTTAAATGGGGGGAGAGCTGTGGGACTGCGATGTGATGGGGGGCAGAGCTGGGGAGGGGACTGTAATGTAAAGGGGGAGCAGAGCTGTGGGGGGCTGTTATGTAATGGGGGGGGGGGACAAAGCTGTGTGGGGGGGTGGGATTTAAAGGGGGGGCAGAGTTGTGTGGGCTGTGATGTGAAGGGAAGGCAGGGCTGCAGGGGGCTGTGATGTAAATGGAGGGGGGGGGGGGGGGGAGAGGACACTGCTGTGAGGGGATGATGTAAAAGGGGGGGGGGGCAGAAAGTCCTGAGAATGGGATGTGATATAAGAGGAGGGGGACACTGAGGTGGAGGATCTGAGTGATTACACAAACATACGATTTGGACCTCTGCTGGAAGAAAATCTTATTTATTCGACCTCCTTGAATTCTAATTTAATACCCCTGTCATATCTCTACAACTAAGCCATGTTTAGGTGATACACCTCTGAGTAAGAAGGGTCTGTGCGGATCTTCTGCATTCTTTGTCAGGATTAATAAAGTTTTATTCATGCTGACGTCATCAGACTGTGGGCGGTCTCTCTTTTCTTTTGACTTGTTAATAATCGCCTTTTGTGTTGTGCTCATGTTCATCCTTCTGCCCCTGTCATGGTCACAGTGAAGTTCCTCTTCTCCTCGGCAGAGCCAGTACCGCTTTGTGTGTGAAGCCATCTTGAAGGTATATGAAGAAGGGATCGTAAAGTCTCTAAAAACATCACATCATTAACGGAGGACGAAAAACAACTAACTGGAGACGCCCGTTCCCCCCTCCCCCCCCGCAAGCCGAGAATCGAAGAATCCTCGCCCGCTCGTCCTGCCCCAGGGGCGTGGCGATCAAGTCAAGGAGGTTTCGGGAAAGGACTTTAAAGAATTCAGCACTGTTGCACTTTACGTTGAAACAAACAGAAAATAATAGAATTTCTGAAACTCAACATTTCTCTTTTTGCTTTGGAAGACGATTTTTTGTTTTTTGTTTTTTTTTCCCCCCTTTTTATTTTTAAGAAACATTTCAACGAACTGCTTTGCTCAGAACAAATTGAATGACTTTTTTTTGTTTCTGTAGCTTTTGCTTTCTTGTTCCACGATCCCGCCGCCGCCGCCGCCGTCGGGGAGGTGGAAAGGTACTCCCGTTGGGGGAAACGATGCCGCTGGTCTCTCTGGAAAGGACTCGCCTAGACTGTGATACAATGTGTCCGACGCAGTCACACACCCCCCCCCCCCCCCCCCCCAGTGGCAGCAAACAAGGCCTGAGATCATCGACCTTTGCATTGTACGATGTATGGCCGGCCTTTAGTTGCGACCGTACGCGATCACCGGATGTACCGGGAGTTTTGGAAAGAAAGTCCAGTGCATGAACTGAAGGAAATTTTATACATCATGAGGTGTTTATGAGCTGCCAGGATCATTAGATCGAGGTGCAGTGTGCATTAAAGCTGAACTCCGGGCGGGAATTTCTAATCCGTATTATGCACGTCAGTTCCAACCATTAACAGATCTGATCTTCTTTTTTGCAAACAAATCTAGAGCTCCGTGTTCTGAATATCTTGTATGAAAGACTGGTGGCCATCATGCCTCCTTCCTACAGTTCTAAGCACTGGTAGGTTCATTTCTAACAGCAGTGGCGTCATTGCATTGCTGTAGTGGGAGGACCCAGGACCCGCTCTCCCTGCCTAATTTGACAAGCCAGGAGACTCTTAAGCCTCGTGCACACGAACAGATTTTCAGCAGGGAATTGTGTGATGACAGACTGCGTTGGTACGCTCCATCAGACAATTGTTGTCCAACTTTCGGCCAACAAGTGTTGGGTGGCAGGCTAGTAAATTTTCGGCGGACATCGGTCTGTTATCAGATTTTCGTGTAGTGTGTACACAAGTCCAAAGTACAAACACGCTCGGAATCCATGCTCACCAAACACGACATAAGCAGAAGGTGCCCAAAGGGTGGTGCTCAAGAGCAGAAATTTCACGTAGTATGTGTTTGTTGGCCGACAATTGTGTGCTGTTAGTATGCAAGACAAGTTCCTGGCACACGCCCTTCGGACAAAAAGTCTGACGCTCTGTTGGCCAACAATCCGATCGTGTGTACGAGGCTTTCGTGTGTCCCACCCACCATGAGCTCATAACTGGACTAGGAGGCCAGGTGACTGCTTTTGTGTCCTGCCCACCATGACCTCATACCTTGGCTTACAAGTCAGGTGACCTCTAGTCTGTCTCTCCCGCCATGACATCATACCTTGACTAACAGGCCAGGAGTCTTCAAATCTGCCCTGCCTACATGGCGACATATCTTGACTCACAAGCCCGGAGACTTTAAGTCTGTCCTGCCCACCATGACATCATACCTTGATTAACAGTTCAGGAGACTTCGTGTCTGTCCTGCCTACATGATGACATATCTTGACCGACAATCCAGGAAATTCCTAGACTGGCCCTTCTCTCCATGACATCATACCTTGACTAACAGGTCAGGTGACTTCTAGTCTGTCCCTCCTACCATGACATCATACCTTGACTGATAGGCCAGGAGACTTCTTGTCTGTCCCTCCTTCCATGACATCATACCTTGACTGACAAGCCAGGAGACTTCTAGTCTGTCCCTCCCACCATGACGACATACCTTGACTGGCAAGGCCAGGAGACCCCTGGTCTTTCCCGTCTGCCAGGAGTCTTCAAATCTGTCCTGCCTACATGGCGACATATCTTGACTCGCAAGCCTGGAGACTTCAAGTCCCGCCCACCATGACATCCTACCTTGATTAACAAGTCAGGAGACTTCTTGTCTGTCCTGCCTACATGATGACATATCTTGACTGACAAGCCAGGAAATTCCTAGACTGGCCGTCTCTCCATTATATCACAACCTGATTGACAAGACAGGAGACTTCTAGTCTGTCCCTCTCACCATTACTTCATAACTTGATTAACAGGTCAGGTGACTTCTAGTCTGCCCCTCCTTCCATGACATCATACCTTGACTGACAAGCCTGGAGACTTCTAGTCCATCCCTCCCACCATGACATCATACCTTGACTGATAGGCCAGGAGACTTCTAGTCTGTCCCTCCTTCCATGACATCATACCTTGACTGATAGGCCAGGAGATTTCTAGTCTGTCCCACCCACCATGACATCATACCTTGACTGACAAGCCAGGAGACTTCTAGTCCATCCCTCCCACCATGACATCATACCTTGGCTGGCCAGGCTGGGAGACCCCTGGTATTTCCTGTTTGCCACAAGCACACCAACGTTTACGCCCTTTGCATGCACTTATTCCCATTGCATGATGGGAATTGTATGAACAATAAAAGGAAGTGGCGTTTGCTCTCCATCGATCCCTCTATACTGTGCCCGGGCATAGATCCAGTAAGTCGCCTAAAGCGATGGCATTACACACATTAGAAAAGTCATTTACAGCCAAGACTATGTTAGCTTTTCAAATCTAACGTGCTGCTATTTAATGAGGAAAAGATGAAATGGGAACACTCTGGAACTATCCCGGAGTTCAGCTTTAAATGGCACCGGAATGTTTTGTACAGGGTGTCAATGACTGATAAATTGGCGATGGTTCAGCCACGCCCTCTCCTGCATGTACTGGCTGTATCCTCGCTGGTCTATCAGATGCCACCACTCATTGCCGCACCTTTTATATATGGCTGGAGGATCTCTGCCTGCTACTTGGGACGCAAAAACTGCGACATTTAGAGCCCCTGAATGACGTGACATATGGGGTGGGATGATACGCTGTAGAAAGCAGGCGGGTCTCTTAAAGTGGAAATTTTATGCAAAATAAAAATGTACGTATATAATGCAGTCTGTCACGGGACATTAACCCCTTCCCGTCCATCTCCCCGACAATCTCTTCGGGAAAACATGATGCCGGAGGCATTAGAGGGGCTTTCCCGATCGCTGTGATTGGCTGTCCCAGTGATCGAAGGGTTGGTAGTCCGTCATCCTGGCTCCTGATCATTAACCGTGAGGTCTTGGCGACAGTGCTACTAACACGAAACGGCGCACCGAGCCCCATATGTGGAATCACGGCACCTAAATGTGAACAGCCGGTGAAAAGGGGTTAACAGCAGATTTTGTTGTCCTCAGTCCCCCTGTAACAGTTTTATTACCTGTCGATCCTGCCAGTAGATCCATTACGTTACAGGGATGAAGGATATGAGACGACGCTGACCAACCTGGTGCTGTGATGATGTGTGGCCTTAGCCAGCACAGCTCCGCCTGCGTCCAACGCGTTTCGCCTCCTCTGGGTGGGACGAAACGTATCAGCGCTGAGTGAGGCCATACATCATCTCATCTCCTTTTATTCCTGGTACATTTACACATCTGAATGGTGCATAGATGCCTTCTCCCACCCTCTGAATTACCGGCGGAGAGATATCTCGTTCCCCAGCTTCAAGCGGTGCTACAAGCCATACGGATCAAAGTAACAATGTTGTTCATTCTGCATTGAAATCAGCAGTCAGGGGAGTCTTAGATGACCTTTAATTAAGAGACAAACAAATTAAAGCCCAGATACGCTTACAGCAAGTTTTTATTGGGGGGGGGGGAGGGGGCATTTAAACCATATAAATGAAAGCTGTTGTAAGCACCCCTGTCATTGTTATATGGTTTATCCCTGTAAATGACAGGTTGGACAGCTTGGCACGTTAAAGGAAGTTGAAAATCCGAATGGATTTACTGGCAGGATCAACATGTAATAAAACAAAAGCTGGCTGTAATTTTGACAGGCTGCATCGTATAGGTCATTCTTTATTTTACCCAGAGTTCCAAAAATATCAAGACATCCGCTTTTGGTTGATGCATTTCACTAATGGTGTGTAGTAATTGGGCCCACTTAGGATGAGTCTCGTATGACATGGGTTGGGGTAGCCAATCAAAGTCTTACTATATGCTGGGCATGGTGGTGATGGGCAGAGACCTCCAACGGTGGATTTATCTGCGCAAAGACCTCTGATGGCACATTTATCTGCAAAGAGACCTCCGATGGAGAACATATTGTCTCAAAAACCCTTGGTGGCAGACTTGTCTGGACAGAGACCTCCAATGGGGCATTTATCTTTGCAGAGACCTTGGTTGGGGGACTTGTCTGCACAGAGAACCTCCAGGGGCGAACTTATCTGCGCAGAGACCTCCGATGACGGACCTGTCTGCGCAGAGACCTCCGATGACGGACCTGTCTGCGCAGAGACCTCCGATGACGGGCCTGTCTGCGCAGAGACCTCCGATGACGGGCCTGTCTGCGCAGAGACCTCCGATGACGGGCCTGTCTGCGCAGAGACCTCCGATGACGGGGCTGTCTGCGCAGAGACCTCCGATGACGGGGCTGTCTGCGCAGAGACCTCCGATGACGGGGCTGTCTGCGCAGAGACCTCCGATGACGGGGCTGTCTGCGCAGAGACCTCCGATGACGGGCCTGTCTGCGCAGAGACCTCCGATGACGGGCCTGTCTGCGCAGAGACCTCCGATGACGGGCCTGTCTGCGCAGAGACCTCCGATGACGGGCCTGTCTGCGCAGAGACCTCCGATGACGGGCCTGTCTGCGCAGAGACCTCCGATGACGGGCCTGTCTGCGCAGAGACCTCCGATGACGGGCCTGTCTGCGCAGAGACCTCCGATGACGGGCCTGTCTGCGCAGAGACCTCCGATGACGGACCTGTCTGCGCAGAGACCTCCGATGACGGACCTGTCTGCGCAGAGACCTCCGATGACGGACCTGTCTGCGCAGAGACCTCCGATGACGGACCTGTCTGCGCAGAGACCTCCGATGACGGACCTGTCTGCGCAGAGACCTCCGATGACGGACCTGTCTGCGCAGAGACCTCCGATGACGGACCTGTCTGCGCAGAGACCTCCGATGACGGACCTGTCTGCGCAGAGACCTCCGATGACGGACCTGTCTGCGCAGAGACCTCCGATGACGGACCTGTCTGCGCAGAGACCTCCGATGACGGACCTGTCTGCGCAGAGACCTCCGATGACGGACCTGTCTGCGCAGAGACCTCCGATGACGGACCTGTCTGCGCAGAGACCTCCGATGACGGACCTGTCTGCGCAGAGACCTCCGATGACGGACCTGTCTGCGCAGAGACCTCCGATGACGGACCTGTCTGCGCAGAGACCTCCCCTGGTGGATCTGTCTGCGCAGAGACCTCCCCTGGTGGATCTATCTGCGCAGAGACCTCCCCTGGTGGATCTATCTGCGCAGAGACCTCCCCTGGTGGATCTATCTGCGCAGAGACCTCCCCTGGTGGATCTATCTGCGCAGAGACCTCCGATAGCAGAATTACCTGATGGAGAGACCGTGTCGGTCTGGTGAGAATTGTATTGTGTGCTTGACGGTAGAATAACGGCGTCATTGCCTATAAAAGGTGCCAACTCATGTCTATGGCTTTTCCTGACTCTGTGGGTCCCGGCACAGAAACGTGAAGCGCCGCGGCCGTAGCAGTCAGTTTACCGGCCAGTTCTGCAATGCGCCATGTTTCAGAAAGGCGAGTTTGGGGTGCTGATGTGGCAAGCTTAGTCCACGTCGTAGACACATTTCAGTCGGGACACGTACGGACAGATTCACAGGAGCCGCGTGCTCACCTCTAGTATCGCTGCGTCCAGTTGGCGTACCCGTCCAATGGACGCATGTAGCCACACCTCCTTTCTTTTATAAGACATTTCCGGTCTAAATCATTTCTATGATGAAACGTCAGAATTTAAAGGCCAACTTCATCCTAAAGAACCGTGACCTCAAAATGACTTCCTGTCCTGCCATTCCATAGAGGAAGGCTGTGCGGCGCCATCATAAATGTCCGATATCTCATTTCCTGCACTCGGACCAGGAGTTTTGGTTTCAGGAGTTGTGAATATTTTTAGCAAAAATATCATTTATTGATTTAGGGATGCAAAGGTCCTGAACTGATATTTTTTCAGCTTTGCGTAGCCTGCAGTAGGCCAAATTCCCTTCAGGCTTCTTATATCTCTTAAAGACTTGAGCAAATATTATTTCTCTGCCCCTCCCACAGTATTTTGTGTGTCTGCCCCTCCCACAATGATGAGATTTCTCTGTAGCAGTTTGTGTCTCTGCCCCTCCCACAAAGTTGACCTTTCCCCCCACAAGAGTTTATTTCTCTGCCCCTCCCACAGTAGTTTGTTTCTCTGCCCCTCCCACAATGATGAGATTTCCCTGCAGTAGTTTGTGTGTCTGCCCCTCCCACAGCAGTTTTTTTTTTTATCTCTGCCCCTCCCACCATGATGAGATTTCCCTGTAGCAGTTTGTGTCTCTGCCCCTCCCGCCAAAGTTGACCTTTCCCCCACAAGAGTTTATTTCTCTGCTCCTCCCACAGTAGTTTGTGTCTCTGCCCCTCCCATTATGGTAAGATTTCCTCGCAGTAGTTTCTGCCCCTCCCACAATGGTGAGTTTCCCCACAGGAGTTTGTGTCCGCCCCTCCCACAATGATGATGCCTTGTAGCAGTTTGTGTCTCTGCCCCTCCCACAATAATGAGAACTCCCAGCAACAGTTTGTGTCTCTGTCCCTCCCACAATAAGAACACCTTGTAGCAGTTTGTCTCTCTGCCCCTCCCACAACTATGAGAACGCCTTGTAGCAGTTTGTGTCTCTGCCCCTCCCACAGTGATGAGAACGCCTTGTAGCAGTTTGTGTCTCTGCCCCTCCCACAATGATAATGCCTTGTAGCAGTTTGTGTCTCTGCCCCTCCCACAATGAAAGCGCCTTGTAGCAGTTTGTGTCTCTGCCCCTCCCACAATGATGAGAACACCGTATAGCAGTTTGTGTCTCTGCCCCTCCCACAATGATGAGAACTCCCAGCAAGTAGTTTGTGTCTCTGCCCCTCCCACAATGATGAGAACGCCTTGTAGCAGTTTGTGTCTCTGCCCCTCCCACAATGATGAGAACACCTTATAGCAGTTTGTGTCTCTGCCCCTCCCACAATGATGAGAACTCCCAGCAAGTAGTTTGTGTCTCTGCCCCTCCCAGTCTATAATGACTGGGAGGTGACACTTTGGTGTCATTAAGGGTAAAAGCAGGAGTTGCGGTGGGCAGATCGCACTGCTGGAGTCCCCCGGACATAGAAGAAGCTAACGTTTCATTGAACTTGCCAGCCGTCATACATATTGGTTTCAGGTGGAGTTGGCCTTTAAATCCTCATTTCCACCCCGGTACATTTCAAGCCCCGTTTGACGTTAGGGGGCCTCCGGATATCTTTCACAATCGCTGTTATCAGTCTCGAGCTCGGTTGTACCTGTCTGTTGTCGTTTTGCGCTATTTTCTAACCGATCGTTCAGCATGTCGGTGTCAGACGTTTAATCCTCGCGCTCGCTCTCTCTGTTCCAGTCCGGCCGGCCTTGTGTTCTCTTTGTTTCCTTTTCCGCAGCCTGGTAGATCTGTCTGTAGAATGTTCCAGATCAACAGGTTCAGCTTTTTCGGGGGATCGTCCACCTTCGTACAATGCAGCCGATTGGCAGACGGAGGTACGAGGCACAGGAGAGGCTGAACCGTAGCTCAGTCTGTAGAATTGCCGCTCCATTTGTAGGTGACGGGTCCTCTTATCATGGGGCGGGAGTGCCGATGCGGCTCGCACACTGGGGCGTTTCTTCTCCTTCCCTTTGCCTAAATACCTCGATGGGTGGGTGTCGGTCTAGAGGAGTGGGTGTTCCTAAGGTTGCATTTGCATGCATGCCGCCCTATTTAGTGCCCGCCTTCAGTGCCCCTCTCCAGAGCCCTCAGCTCTGATGCAAGCAGTGGGCGGGCTCTTAGGAGGAGTTATGCAAATAGAAAACCACCTTGATGGGTGGGTGTCGGCCTAGAGGAGTGGGCGTTCCTAAGGTTGCATTTGCATGCATGCCACCCTATGTAGTGCCCTGCTTCAGTGCCCCTCTCCAGAGCCCTCGGCAAGCAGTGGGCGGGCTCTTAGGAGGAGTTATGCAAACAGCAAACTAGGCAGACAGCCTTTGCCAAAAGGGAATGCCCACATGATGCTGAGCCTCCATGATTGAAGGAACCAACATCCCAAGAATAAAAGGGACCAGGGTCTTCCAGCTCCAAGGGCAAGGACCCAGAGCTGCTCACCCCCCCCCCCCAGCTCCAAGGGCAAGGACCCAGGGCTGCTCACCCCCCCCCCCCCAGCTGCCCCCCCCCCCAGCTCCAAGGGCAAGGACCCAGAGCTGCTCACCCCCTCCCCCCCCAGCTCCAAGGGCAAGGATCCAGAGCTGCTCACCCCCCCAGCTCCAAGGGCAAGGATCCAGAGCTGCTCACCCCCCCAGCTCCAAGGGCAAGGATCCAGAGCTGCGCACCCCCCCAGCTCCAAGGGCAAGGATCCAGAGCTGCGCACCCCCCCAGCTCCAAGGGCAAGGATCCAGTGCTGCGCACCCCCCCCCCCCCCCACACACTGATTATACATGCTGTTGAATGCGTGTAGCTCCCTGAATCAAATTTTTGCCCCCTTCACTGTGCCCAGGGCCGTTGCCCCTCCTCCCCCCCCCATTATCCCAGCCCAGCTAAGCGTGTTCTCAGCAAGTACATAAAATACCTGTTGAGTCTTTGCCACTTCCTTTGCCATAAGCAGGAATTAAACAATGTTATCTTTTGTTTGCAAACTACTAATCCCAATACCCCTCTTGGCTATGGAAATGCACAAAGGCAGACATGTTGGAAATGCACGCTGTCCCCATACCCTGTTTCCCCCAAAATAAGACCTAGCGTGATTGTCGGTGATGGCTGCAATATAAGCCCTACCCCCCCCCCAAATAAGCCCTAGTTTAAGTCCTTGTAGGTCTTATTTTCAGGGTAGGGCTTATTTTCGGGGAAACAGGGTAGGGATTATTTGGGGGTAGGGCTTATATTGCAGCCATCATCGACAATCACGCTAGGTCTTATTTTCGGTGAAACAGGGTAGATACAGTGGAGAAATGAGCGTAGCCGCCGAAGGGGCAGGAAGTGTAATGCTAGTGGGTGGAAATAAAGTAAAACAAATGCAGCCAGCACATTTAGGGACTGGTAAGCTGCAATATATTACATTTTTGTGTTTTAGATACATTTTAACCCCTTCCTGCTTGCCCTGGTGTCCCCTAAATAGAGGGGGGGATGGGAGAGTGGTCACCAGATTGGAGGCCGGTCCTGCTGGCTACCATTCGTTAGTGTTTGTGCTGGGAGCTTGCAGTGAGTGCACTCTCAGCACAGAGAAATTGGCAGTCCCGTGACGCATGTGCCTCCGCCCATATATGTTGGGAGCTCATAAAAAAAAAGTTAGTGCCCCCTTCGCCGGCTGCACATACTCACCTTTGCTTTGGCCCCCCATCACTGTGTTCAGCCAACAGGAGCAAAGAAAGCTGGCTTTGTGTAAGCTCCAAGTCACTGTAGTCAGAGCTTACACGGGGCTAGTCAGAGCTCGCACGGGGCTAGTCAGAGCTCGCACGGGGCTAGTCAGAGCTCGCACGGGGCTCTAGTCAGAGCTCGCACGGGGCTAGTCAGAGCTCGCACGGGGCTCTAGTCAGAGCTCGCACGGGGCTCTAGTCAGAGCTCGCACGGGGCTCTAGTCAGAGCTCGCACGGGGCTCTAGTCAGAGCTCGCACGGGGCTCTAGTCAGAGCTCGCACGGGGCTCTAGTCAGAGCTCGCACGGGGCTCTAGTCAGAGCTCGCACGGGGCTCTAGTCAGAGCTCGCACGGGGCTCTAGTCAGAGCTCGCACGGGGCTCTAGTCAGAGCTCGCACGGGGCTCTAGTCAGAGCTTACACAGCTCTAGTCAGAGCTCACACAGGGCTAGTCAGAGCTCACACAGGGCTGAGGACTTCCCTCCCCCCCCCCCCCCCCATGTGACAGTACTGGGCCAATCGCCAAGCTTTAGTGCTGTCATCTGGAGCAAGTCAAGTATTGGAGATTTTCTTTGCTCCAGGAAGTTGGTGGGGGGGGGGGGGGGAAGCAACAAGAGAGGTAAGTATGTGCTGCTGGTGATGGAGAGGGTGGAATTAAAGTATCGCTTGAGCTTTGCAAAGGTTTGCTTGGGACACGTACACGGGGGGGCCCCAGGGGGCAAAGGTATACAGAACCTGCAAAAAAATTTCTTCGGACGCTGCAGGTGCTGCACTTAGCCGCCCATAGAAAGCAATTACAGGTTGTATTTGCGCAAGCAACCTGCGTGGGCATCCGTGCACGTGTTCACCAAGTACCAGCCTACGAAGCATCATGTGTGTACAAAACCTTACTAAATGCATATAAAGAAATGCCCCAGTGTCCGAGCCCCTTAAATTTCATCTCCAAAAAATCTTTTATAGATCCCCCCCCCAGCTTTCTGTGAGGTTAACACCCCACTTCCTGTCCTTGTGACAACTGTCAGGAAGTGAAAGGAAATCTCACCTACGGGGGACACAGAAAAATATAATTTTGTCTGGCCTTCTGCCTAAATAAGACTGTGGACTACCCCCTAACACACCCCCCCCCCTTTTTACAGTCCTGAAAGGGGAAGGGCAACCAGCCCCCCCCCCCCCACTTAGATTTTGCAGACCGATTCCTCCCCTACCCTGCGCTCCAAACTGCCTCCCCGCCCCCCGCGCTCATCGCTGGTTTCAGGAATCCCAGGAACAGAGGAAAATGTGAATTTTTATGAGATAAGTTGTGTTTTATATGTACAGCTTTCTGAGAAATCATTGAATTGTGGATGTACTTCTGATTAAAGAAAAAAAAAAAAAAAAAAGAGACAAAAAAAAAAAACTAAAATCTATATACACATATAGATATATTAAAGTGCAGAAGAGATTTTTTTTTTTTGTTTGAGATGAATTTCAGTCTACCTGTACCGCCGTCTTGTTGGATCTTTTTGTTTCTTGTGTGTTTTTATTTAAATGTTTTGACTTTTTTTTTTTTTTTTTTTTGGTTTATTTTTTTTATTATTATTATTTATTTCCAACAATGCAAATTGATCTTGCGATTTAGTGGTGCCATTTCCGATCCATATCATTGCCATACTCAACAATGCAAATAAAAGAGTTTATTCTGGGATGGTATACAGCACAGGATTAAAAAAAAAAAGTCTCGCACAGCAACGCGTTTCAGCCATGTGTTCCTACCAGAAGAAGGAAAGTGTTTAAAATGAATTCCAGGTATGAATATTGTTACACGGCACTAGTCCTACTTGGCCCAATATAACTATATATATATATATATTTATATATATATATATATATATATATATATATATATATATAATAATACATACATACATACATACATACATACATACATACAGGGGGTCCCCGAGTTACGAGCTCGTTAGGGACTGCCCGCCTGTACGGAGGTCAGAAATGTTCATAAGTCGGCCGTGCATGCGCAGAACGCAAAATAGGTACATTTCCGATGTTCCGTCTAATGCCGTTCTGCGCATGCGCGGCAATTTACGGACATTTCCGGCATTTTCCAAGGCTCCGTATGGCCGCGCATGCACAGAACGGCCGAAAGACGGCGAAAATCGGCGAAAAATGGCGGAGGGTCCCCCCAGCGCCCCGTTCGTAAGTAGGGGTTGTTCGTAGGTCGGGCGTTCGTAAGTCAGGGACCCCCTGTGTATATATATATATATATATATATATACACACCGTACCCGGCCAACGGACTGTCGTACTTTTAACCACTTTCAGCCCCGGACCATTTTGCTGGCCAAAGACCAGAGCACTTTTTGCGATTCGGCACTGCGTCGCTTTAACTGACAATTGCGCGGTCGTGCGACGTGGCTCCCCAACAAAATTGACATCCTTTTTTTTTTTTTTTCCACAAATAGAGCTTTCTTTTGGTGGTATTTGATCACCTCTGCGGTTTTTATTTTTTGCGATACAAACAAAAAAAGAGCGACAATTTTGACAAAAAAAACAATATTTTTTACTTTTTGCTATAATAAATATCCCCCCAAAATGTATAAAAAAATTTTTTTTTTCCTCAGTTTAGGCCGATACGTATTCTTCTACATATTTTTGGTAAAAAAAAATCGCAATAAGCGATTATTGATTGGTTTGCGCAAAAAGTTATAGCGTCTACAAAATAGGGGATAGTTTTATGGCATTTTTATTAATCATTTTTTTATTTTTTTTGTAATGGCGGCGATTAGTGATTTTTTTATTGTGATTATGACGGACACATCGGACATTTTGGGACCATTGTCATTTATACAGCGATCAGTGCTATACAATGCACTGATTCCTGTGTAAATGACACTGGCAGTGAAGGGGTTAACCACTAGGTGGCAGTGTAGGGGTTAAGTGTGTCCTAGGGGCGTGTTGCTAACTGTGGGGGGGGGGGGGGCGTGGCTGTGTTTTACACATCACTGATCTCTGCTCCAATCACAGGGAGCAGAGATCAGTGACAATGTTACTAGGCAGAACGGAGAGATGCTTGTTTACTTTAGCATCTCCCGGTGGGACGATCGCGGGTATCCCCGCAGCGATCGAGTCCGCGGGACCAGCCATCAGGACTCACGGAGGTCCCGACCATCACACGCACGCGATGGCATGGCGGCAAATTTAAAGGGACGTACCTGTATGCCCATTTGCCTGTCCGTGCCATTCTGCCGACGTACATCTGTGTGCGCCGGTCGGGGAGTGCTTAAAGTGGTTGTAAACCTCAGACGTGAAATCTGAACAAAGCATATCCCTCTATAGCAGGGATATGCCATTAGCAGACCTCCAGCTGTTGCAAAACTACAAGTCCCATCATGCCTCTGCCTCTAAGTGTCATGCTTGTGGCTGTCAGAGTCTTGCTATGCCTCATGGGAGTTGTAGTTCTGCAACAGCTGGAGGTCTGCTAATTGAATAACCCTGCTCTATAGTGTGTACTTGTCTCAGTCCAGAGCACCAAGTGTCATTTCTGTTTGCTGCCTCCTTCCTCTATCTGCACAAGTCACTTCCAACAGGTTTCCCTGACACCAATAGAAAAATGGTGACGGGAGGGAGCTTCAGCACACAGCCTGTGATTGACAGCCTCAGCTCTGTTCCTGTGTGAAGGGGAGTATGTCTCTTCCCTCCAATCAGCTCTCAGATCTCCTCACTGAACACTCCACCCTCTTTTATTTTATTTTCTGACAGCTCAAGCAAGCTTTATACATTTTACACAGTCTGAATGGATGTAGAGCAGTGGTTCTCAACCTCAGTCCTCAAGTACCCCCCCCCCCCCCCCAACAAGCCATGTTTTGGGAACTTCCCTTAGATAAAAAAAAAAAGCTCTTATCAAAACCATGTCATTGGTATTGATTTAAAGCAGCTGTGCAAAGTAAAGGAAACCCTGAAAACATGGCCTGTTGGGGGTTGAGAACCACTGATGTATGAAAACTGCAGATGAACAGGTACAACTTATGTAAGAAGGTTTTGTATCCTCCCTGTGTATCACCTGAGGCCAGTCACTTCACTGGGAGTATTAGAAGGTTTTAAGACCACTTTAAAGAATAATTCCAGCTGTTTTATACATAGTTACGTTGGTCCTGTGACGGACCGGCTAGCGCCCCCACCTGGGTGCTTCTGCCAACATACAGTTTCCTCCATTCTGGAACCAGGAGGCAGGTATTATAGCTGAGAAATGCACCCAAGAACTAGACGACACTAGCTTAGGTGCAAACTGGAGCTGTTTATTGTACACTATATTACCAAAAGTATTGGGACACCTGCCTTTATACACACACATGAGCTTTAATGGCCTCCCAGTCTTAGTCCGGAGGGTTCAATATTGAGTCCCCCCCCCCCCCTTTGCAGCTATAACAGCTTCACCTCTTCTGGAAAGGCCGTCCACAAGGTTTAGGAGGGTGTCTATGGGAATCGCAGTTGTGCGGTAAGGCACTGATGTTGGCCGAGAAGGCCTGGCTCTCAGTCTCCGCTCTAATTCATCCTAAAGGTGTTCTATTGGGTTGAGGCCAGTCAAGTTCCTCCACCCCAAACTCGCTCATCCATGTCTTTATGGACCTTTCTTTGTGCACTGGTCCAAATCATTTGGTGGAGGGGGGATTATGGTGGGGGACGGGTTTCAGGGGTTGGGCTTGGCCCCTTAGTTCCAGTGAAGGGAACTCTTAAGGCGTCAGCATACCAAGACATTTTGGACAATTTCATGCTCCCAACTTTGTGTGAACAGTTTGGGGACGGCCCCTTCCTGTTCCAACATGACTGCCCACCAGTGCACAAAGCGAGGCCCATATAGACATGGATGAGTTAGTTTGGGGTGGAGGAACTTGACTGGCCTGCACAGAGTCCTGACTTCAACCAGATAGAACACCCTTGGGATGAATAAGAGCGGAGACAGCGAGCCAGGCCTTCTCGTCCAACATCAGTGCCTGACCTCACAAATGTGCTTCTGGAAGAATGGTCAAACATTCCTATAAACACCCTCCTAAACCTTGTGGACGGCCTTCCCAGAAGTGTTGAAGCTGTTATAGCTGCAAAGGGTGGGCCAACTCGATATTGAACCTTTATATAGCTTAAAGCCTTATACACACACGATCTGATTTTGTACAAACTTTCCCGTGGATTTTTGTAGAAAGGGTGTCGGCCGTGAACTTGTACTGCATACACACGGCAGGACTTTTTCAGCCAACTTTTACCAAATCACGTGTTTTTTCTGCTCTTTACTGCCACCTTTGGTCAACTTCTGTATTGTTTTCTGATCTTTTGCATTGGTTCTGAGCATGCGTGTTTGTACTTTGTACAAAAGTCCGATGGTTTTCTGTACACACGATCGGACTTTGCTCCATCGGTCTTTTGTTGCCGGAAAGTTTGTCCGTTCGCACAGCCAACAAAAGTCAGATGAAAACCGAAAAAGTTTGTCCGATGGAGCGTACACACGGTGGGATGTTGCCTTAAAACAGCTAATTTGCATGTTTGTTGTCAAAAAGTCCGATCGTGTGTACGGGCTGTTAACCTCTACAAGCTCTATTTCTGATTTGTTAATCACAAAATATGATATGGGTTAAATGAGAGTTCTACTGACCAGGAGGAAAGGCTTTAAATATAATAACATTTATTACAGGTAGTTAAAAGTCTAGCTAATACACAAATCCCTAGCACATCAAGGCATAAAATGCTAGGTTGGAATAAAAATATATACATAAAGGAATTTAGATTATATTCCTTCAGACCGTGGTCTACACGCATGTTTAGTTACAAATAGCAGGGCATACCTTCCCCTGCTGGCTAGAAGTTACCTTAGTTCCATTCTGCTTGCTGGTTCCCCAAAAAGACAGCGTGTTTCCTCCCCTTTCCACTGAGAGTATCAAAAACCAGGCTGATGTCTCATTGGCTGGCTTAGCGTGAATTCTGATTGGTTACTTAGTCTAAGCCAGCCCCCTTACAGGCAACTCCCAGTGATGCAAAATATACTTGAATGGTCCTACTTCATTACCTATCCCGGCATGGGGTCGTTTATAGTGAATAGGAAATTGTCTCCCCCTGGCTTGTGTAAACAAATCTTGGCCCCGCATTGTCTGTTCTTAACAAGTACTTTGAGGAAGGCTTTTGCCCAGCTTTCATAGCTGCAAGCAAAAAGAGATATATTCATAATTACAATATTTCACAGATATTAATGGAAATTTCACATAAACGCCATAAGGCAACAGGGCCTTTAGACTGGCCATCAAAGTTCATGTGTGTGTAAAGGCAGGTGTCCCAATTACTTTTGGTAATATAGTGTACGTTCACACAGAATATATACCACACGAAATCAGGTAAGAGTTTGATCACATTATCCTAAACAATGCAAACTGTAAACAGTACTGTATATACTCGAGTATAAGCTGAGTTTTTCGGCACATCTTTTTGTGTTGAAAAGGCCCCCCTCGGCTTATATTGGAGTCAAGCACTTTTCTGCAGCAGAGTGACATTTTTCGAACCGACGTTGGGACCCCGTATCTCTGGGCCACTTGGTAAAAGGAACCCCAAATTTGGTTTGCAAATCCAGTGGAACTACAACATTTCAAAAGATGGGGTTCCTAGCATCAAGTGGCCCCCGAGATACGGGGCCCCAAAATCGGTTGGGAAAATGTCATTCTCTGCTGCAGAAAAGTGCTTGACATTTTCCGACCCGACTTTAATACGGGGCCACTTGGTGCTAGGAACCCCAAATTTGGTGTGCAAAACCAGTGGAACCAACACTACAACATATCCAATGGGGTTCCTAGCACCAAGTGGCCCCGAGATACAGGGCCCCAAAATCAGTTCGGAAAATGTCATTCTCTGCTGCAGAAAAGTGCTTGACATTTTCCGAATCGGACACTTGGTGATAGGAAACCCATCTCTATGTTGTAGTGCTGGTTCCACTGGGTATGCACACCAAATTTGGGGTTCCTAGCACCAAGTGATCCTGCGATACGGGGCCCCAAAGTCAGTCAACTGTGTGCAGCTGCAGCAATGTCATTTCGGGGACCCTTTGGGTCCAGAGACCTCAAATTTTGGCTGCAGCTAGGGGGGCATCTAGGAACCCTTAACCACTTTCAGACCGGACCAATTTGCAGCCAAAGGACCAGGCCCCTTTTTCCGATTCGGCACTGCGTCGGTCGTGCGACGTGGCTCCCAAACAAAATTGACGTCCTTTTTTTCCCCACAAATAGAGCTTTCTTTTGGTGGGTATTTGATCGCCCCTGCGGTTTTTATTTTTTGCGCTATAAACAAAAAAGAGCGACAATTTTGAAAAAAAAACACATTCTTTTTTATTTTTTGCTATAATAAATATCCCCAAAAAAAAATATATAAAAAAACATTTTTTTCCCCCCAGTTTAGGTAAATACGTATTCTTCTACATATTTTTGGTAAAAAAAAAAAACGCAATAAGCGATTATTGATTGGTTTGCGCAGAACTTATAGCGTTTACAAGATAGGGGATAGTTTTATAGCATTTTTTATTAATAATTTTTTTTTTTTTTTTTATTAGTAATGGCGGCGATCAGCGATTCTTTTTTTTTATTGCCACTGCGACATTATGGCGGACACATCAGACATTTTTGACACATTTTTGGGGGACCATTGTCATTTATACAGCAATCAGTGCTTATTTAAATGCATTGATTCCAGTATAAATGACACTGGCAGTGAAGGGGTTGACCACTAGGGGGCGGGGCGGGGAGGGGTTAAAGTGGTGGGACACCTGAAAATGAAAACTTGAAAAAATTTTAGTAACAATTTAAAATAAAAAAATTATAATTTTTTTTTTACTTACCAGAAATGGCTGTTGCTAGGCAGATCGTCCTAATCTGCCTCCTCCAGCGCCGCGGTGATCTTCTCTTCTTCTGTCTTCAGGTGAATGGGGCACGGTGTGTTATGGGAACTGTGTCCCACAACACACCGCGTTCACCATTCACAAATAAGACTCGCGCATGCGCAGTAGGAAACGGGGAGACCGTTTCCCTTACTGAGGATGGCGGTGCTGGATCCGGATAGCCGAGGGACATCTCGGCCTCCATGAACGACATCGCGGGCGCCCTGGGAGGGTAAGTGTACTTATTAAAAGTCAGCAGCGACTTTTTTTTTAGCTGCTGACTTTTAAACACATTTTTTTAAGGTGTAACCCCGCTTTAAGTATGCCTAAAGGTGTGTTTCTTACTGTGGGGGGGCGTGGCTGTCAGCTAGTGAATGCTGATCTCTGCTACCAATCACAGGGAGCAGAGATCGGCGTCACTAGTTGCTAGGCAGAACGGGGAGATGCTGTTTATTTCCGCATCTCCCCGTTCACCTTCCCGTGAGACGATCGAGGGTTTCCCTGCAAAGATCAAGTCCGCGGGACCCGCGACCAGCCTCACGGGGGTCCTGACCGGCATCTTAAAGGGGATGTATATACACACGCCCTTATGTTGAAGTTTGAAGTTTAGGGGACCTAGGGCTGCAAATGGGCACAGTGCGGCTGCAAATGGGCATTGTTGACCTCTTTTCCACTTGCAGTAGCTGCGCATCTCTCACCCTAGGCTTATACTCGAGTCAATAAGTTTTCCCAGTTTTTTTGTGGTAAAATAAGGTGCCTCGGCTTATATTGGAGTATATACGGTAATATCATCAGTATATCTAATGAACAGTCAACAGTGGGATCATTAACAGTAAGTCCGAAAAGATTTTTATATTTGAATGTGATATGAATAAATAATGTATTTTTCGTAGAAGGATGTTGTGCCTAAAAAGTCCCAATTTTTGATTCTATACGAGTTTTAGGTTGATAATTATTTCTGTCCCGCAAGAAGGAGCTTCTCCAACCAGAGGCGGCTCTCTAATTCGGCAAATTAGGAAGTCGCCTTAGGCCTCGCACTCCCAGGGGCCTTGCGGCTGCCTAGTTTGCCTGACGTGTGTGGGAGTTGGAGGGCATGTCCACTTGAATTATTTTTCCCGTTTTGGGCGTGAGGGGGGTCTTAGATTTGCCTAAGGCCTCACAAAGCCTAGAGCCGCCTCTGTCTCCAACCCCGTCTGCAGGAGGACCACCACCTTCCCTCACCATTAACCTGTTCAAGACTAATATTACACCTTTCCAATCACTCCAGAGAATGAATCCAAGCCTCGCTCTCCGCGTCCATCACGTCGTCCATCATTGGAGGATGATCTGCTCCCTCCATGGGATCAGAGGCTGAACGCGGCTCCTTTCCTGGCTCTGCCTGGGAGAAGCAGACAAAATCCCCGGTCTTCTCTATGGGCCATAATCAGTGGGTAGAAGGCAAGTCCCTATCCCCCCCCCCCCCAAAAGCCCCTGTCGGGTTTGTCACAGATCCAGCTTGTAACTATGTACAGTGGATATAAAATCTACACACCCCTGTTAAACACTTCAGCCCCGGAAGGATTTAACCCCTTCCCGACCAGAGCATTTTTTGGGATTTGGCACTACGTTGCATTAACTGTAGTAATGGGACCATGGTATGGGTGCCCACCTGGTACAGCGCCCCCCTCTGGTCAGTTTCTGCAGGCGGCTCTGGGAAGAGGTTATTGCTTTAATAGGGTCATGGTAAGGGTGCCCATCTGGTACAGTGCCCCCATCTGATCAATGTGTGCAGGCAGCTCTGGGAAGAAGTGTTCCTGTAGTAATGGGACCATGGTAAGGGTACCCACCTGGTACAGCGCCCCACTCTGGGGTGTGTCTCTGCAGGCGGCTCTGGGAAGAGGTGCTTGCTTTAATAGGGTCATGGTAAGGGGGCCCACCTGGTACAGCGCCCCCCATCTGATCAATGTGTGCAGGCAGCTCTGGGAAGAAGTGTTCCTGTAGTAATGGGACCATGGTAAGGGTGCCCACCTGGTACAGCAACCCACTCTGGTCAGCGTCTGCAGGCGGCTCTGGGAAGAGGTTCTTGCTTTAATGGGGTCATGGTAAGGGTGCCCACCTGGTACAGCGCCCCCATCTGATCAATGTGTGCAGGCCGCTCTGGGAAGAAGTGTTCCTGTAGTACTGGGACCATGATAAGGGTGCCCCCCAAGGACAGTGCCCCCATCTGATCAGTGTGTGCAGGCAACTCTTGGAGTAGGTGTTCCTGCAATACTGGGGCCGTCGTAAGGGTGCCCACCTGGTACAGTGCCCCACAGCGTCTGCATGCAGCTCTGGAAAGAGGTGTTCTTGCTTTAATGGGGTCATGGTAAGTATGCCCACCAGGTACAGCGCCCCCATCTGATCAATGTGTGCAGGCAGCTCTGGGAAGAGATGTTCCTGTAGTGCTGGGGCCATGATTAGGGTTCCCACCTGGTACCGCACCCCCCCCCCCCCTACTCACTGTCTGCAGGTGGCTGTGGAAGGGGTTGTTCCTGCAGGTTCTGGGGGGGGGGGGGTCGGATGTTGCAAACCTTATTATAGCTGTGGTATTTAGTAACTTCACCTGAACAGCCCACAGCTGTGTATTATATAACAAAATCCCAGCGGCCACTCCCACTCTATGCACATGGCGGGACGCTGGAATGGGATTGGCGGTGGGAGTCTCTCTCATTAACTGGCAGCAGCTGTACAAACAAGGGTCCTATGTACAGACAATTCTGTACACACAGGAGGGTGAGAACCCCACCCATGTGAAATCCTAGGGCTCATTCATACCATGGATTTCCTCAAAGAGAGCAGTGCAATGCAAGATGCATTTTGCATGCGTTATACATGCGTTTTCTTCCTTCTCACTATTTCCCATCTCCATTTTATGGTGTCTGTATTGGTTGCAAATATGTGACATGTGACTTGAAAAACACACCAATGAAATACTTGCGTTTTCCATTGGCTATAATGCAACGCACATTTTACCAAAAATGTATATTCCTACATTCCTCCATAAAGGGGAAGAGAGGGCGACTTCATTCCTCCGTACAGAGGAAGAGAGGGCGACTACATTCCTCCGTACAGAGGAAGAGAGGGCGACTACATTCCTCCGTACAGAGGAAGAGAGGGCGACTACATTCCTCCGTACAGGGGAAGAGAGGGCGACTACATTCCTCCGTACAGGGGAAGAGAGGGCGACTACATTCCTCCGTACAGAGGAAGAGAGGGCGACTACATTCCTCCGTACAGGGGAAGAGAGGGCGACTACATTCCTCCGTACAGGGGAAGAGAGGGCGACTACATTCCTCCGTACAGAGGAAGAGAGGGCGACTACATTCCTCCGTACAGAGGAAGAGAGGGCGACTACATTCCTCCGTACAGAGGAAGAGAGGGCGACTACATTCCTCCGTACAGAGGAAGAGAGGGCAACTACATTCCTCCGTACAGGGGAAGAGAGGGCGACTACATTCCTCCGTACAGAGAAAGAGAGGGCGACTACATTCCTCCGTACAGAGGAAGAGAGGGCGACTTCATTCCTCCGTACAGGGGAAGAGAGGGCGACTACATTCCTCCGTACAGAGGACGAGAGGGTGACTACATTCCTCCGTACAGAGGAAGAGAGGGCGACTTCATTCCTCCGTACAGAGGAAGAGAGGGCGACTACATTCCTCCATGCAGAGGAAGAGCGGGCGACTACATTCCTCCTTACAGGGGAAGAGAGGGCGACTACATTCCTCCTTACAGAGGAAGAGAGGGCGACTACATTCCTCCGTACAGAGGAAGAGAGGGCGACTACATTCCTCCGTACAGGGGAAGAGAGGGCGACTACATTCCTCCGTACAGAGGAAGAGAGGGCGACTACATTCCTCCATGCAGAGGAAGAGAGGGCGACTACATTCCTCCATACAGAAAAAGAGAGGGCGACTACCTTCCTCCGTACAGAGGAAGAGAAGGCGACTACATTTCTCCGGAAAGGGGAAGAGAGGGCGACTACATTCCTCCGTACAGAGGAAGAGAGGGCGACTACATTCCTCCGTACAGAGGAAGAGAGGGGGACTACATTCCTCCGTACAGAGGAAGAGAGGGGGGACTACATTCCTCCGTACAGAGGAAGAGAGGGCGACTACATTCCTCCGTACAGAGGAAGAGAGGGGGGACTACATTCCTCCATACAGAGGAATAGAGGGCGACTACATTCCTCCGTACAGGGGAAGAGAGGGCGACTACATTCCTCCGTACAGGGGAATAGAGGGCGACTACATTCCTCCGTACAGGGGAAGAGAGGGCGGCTACATTCCTCCGTACAGAGGAAGAGAGTGCGACTACATTCCTCCGTACAGAGGAAGAGAGGGCGACTACATTCCTCCGTACAGGGGAAGAGAGGGCCGCTACATTCCTCCGTACAGAGGAAGAGAGGGCGACTACATTCCTCCGTACAGAGGAAGAGAGGGCGACTACATTCCTCCGTACAGAGGAAGAGAGGGCGACTACATTCCTCCGTACAGAGGAAGAGAGGGCGACTACATTCCTCCGTACAGAGGAAGAGAGGGCGACTACATTCCTCCGTACAGAGGAAGAGAGGGCGACTACATTCCTCCGTACAGGGGAAGAGAGGGCGACTACATTCCTCCGTACAGAGGAAGAGAGTGCGGCTACATTCCTCCGTACAGGGGAAGAGAGGGCCGCTACATTCCTCCGTACAGAGGAAGAGAGGGCGGCTACATTCCTCCGTACAGAGGAAGAGAGGGCGACTACATTCCTCCGTACAGGGGAAGAGAGGGCGACTACATTCCTCCGTACAGAGGAAGAGAGGGCGACTACATTCCTCCGTACAGAGGAAGAGAGGGCGACTACATTCCTCCGTACAGAGGAAGAGAGGGCGACTACATTCCTCCGTACAGGGGAAGAGAGGGCGACTACATTCCTCCGTACAGAGGAAGAGAGGGCGACTACATTCCTCCGCACAGAGGAAGAGAGGGCGACTACATTCCACCGTACAGAGGAAGAGAGGGCGACTACATTCCTCCGTACAGAGGAAGAGAGTGCGACTACATTCCTCCGTACAGGGGAAGAGAGGGCCGCTACATTCCTCCGTACAGAGGAAGAGAGGGCGCCTACATTCCTCCGTACAGAGGAAGAGAGGGCGGCTACGTTCCTCCGTACAGAGGAAGAGAGGGCGGCTACGTTCCTCCGTACAGAGGAAGAGAGGGCGACTACATTCCTCCGTACAGAGGAAGAGAGGGCGACTACATTCCTCCGTACAAGGGGAAGAGAGGGCGACTACATTCCTACGCACAGAGGAAGAGAGGGCGACTACATTCCTCCGTACAGAGGAAGAGAGGGCGACTACATTCCTCCGTACAGAAGAAGAGAGGGCGACTACATTCCTCCGTACAAGGGGAAGAGAGGGCGACTACATTCCTCCGTACAGGGGAAGAGAGGGCGACTACATTCCTCCGTACAGGGGAAGAGAGGGCGACTACATTCCTCCGTACAGGGGAAGAGAGGGCGACTACATTCCTCCGTACAGGGGAAGAGAGGGCGACTACATTCCTCCGTACAGAGGAAGAGAGGGCGACTACATTCCTCCGTACAGAGGAAGAGAGGGCGACTACATTCCTCCGTACAGAGGAAGAGAGGGCGACTACATTCCTCCGTACAGAGGAAGAGAGGGCGACTACATTCCTCCGTACAGAGGAAGAGAGGGCGACTACATTCCTCCGTACAGAGGAAGAGAGGGCGACTACATTCCTCCGTACAGAGGAAGAGAGGGCGACTACATTCCTCCGTACAGAGGAAGAGAGGGCGACTACATTCCTCCGTACAGAGGAAGAGAGGGCGACTACATTCCTCCGTACAGAGGAAGAGAGGGCGGCTACATTCCTCCGTACAGAGGAAGAGAGGGCGGCTACGTTCCTCCGTACAGAGGAAGAGAGGGCGACTACGTTCCTCCGTACAGAGGAAGAGAGGGCGGCTACATTCCTCCGTACAGAGGAAGAGAGGGCGACTACGTTCCTCCGTACAGGGAAAGAGAGGGCGACTACATTCCTCCGTACAGAGGAAGAGAAGGCGACTACATTCCTCCGTACAGATGAAGAGAGGGCGACTACATTCCTCCGTACAGAGGAAGAGAGGGCGACTACATTCCTCCGTACAGAGGAAGAGAGGGCGTCTACATTCCTCCGTACAGAGGAAGAGAGGGCGACTACATTCCTCCGTACAGAGGAAGAGAGGGCGACTACATTCCTCCGTACAGAGGAAGAGAGGGCGACTACATTCCTCCGTACAGAGGAAGAGAGGGCGACTACATTCCTCCGTACAGAGGAAGAGAGGGCGACTACATTCCTCCGTACAGAGGAAGAGAGGGCGACTACATTCCTCCGTACAGAGGAAGAGAGGGCGACTACATTCCTCCGTACAGAGGAAGAGAGGGCGACTACATTCCTCCGTACAGAGGAAGAGAGGGCGGCTACATTCCTCCGTACAGAGGAAGAGGGGGGGGGCTACATTCCTCCGTACAGAGGAAGAGAGGGCGACTACATTCCTCCGTACAGAGGAAGAGAGGGCGACTACATTCCTCCGTACAGAGGAAGAGAGGGCGATTACATTCCACCGTACAGAGGAAGAGAGGGCGACTACATTCCTCCGTACAGAGGAAGAGAGGGCGGCTACGTTCCACCGTACAGAGGAAGAGAGGGCGGCTACGTTCCTCCGTACAGAGGAAGAGAGGGCGACTACGTTCCTCCGTACAGAGGAAGAGAGGGCGACTACATTCCTCCGTACAGGGGAAGAGAGGGCGACTACATTCCTCCGTACAGAGGGAAGAGAGGGCGACTACATTCCTCCGTACAGAGGAAGAGAGGGCGACTACATTCCTCCGTACAGAGGAAGAGAGGGCGACTAGATTCCTCCGTACAGAGGAAGAGAGGGCGACTAGATTCCTCCGTACAGAGGAAGAGAGGGCGACTAGATTCCTCCGTACAGAGGAAGAGAGGGCGACTAGATTCCTCCGTACAGAGGAAGAGAGGGCGACTAGATTCCTCCGTACAGAGGAAGAGAGGGCGACTAGATTCCTCCGTACAGAGGAAGAGAGGGCGACTAGATTCCTCCGCACAGAGGAAGAGAGGGCGACTACATTCCTCCGTACAGAGGAAGAGAGGGCGACTACATTCCTCCGTACAGGGGAAGAGAGGGCGACTACATTCCTCCGTACAGAGGAAGAGAGGGCGACTACATTCCTCCGTACAGAGGAAGAGAGGGCGACTACATTCCTCCGTACAGAGGAAGAGAGGGTGACTACATCCCTCCGTACAGAGGAAGAGAGGGCGACTACATCCCTCCGTACAGAGGAAGAGAGGGTGACTACATCCCTCCGTACAGAGTAAGAGAGGGCGACTACATCCCTCCGTACAGAGGAAGAGAGGGCGACTACATCCCTCCGTACAGAGGAAGAGAGGGTGACTACATTCCTCCGTACAGAGGAAGAGAGGGCGGCTACATTCCTCCGTACAGAGGAAGAGAGGGTGACTACATCCCTCCGTACAGAGGAAGAGAGGGCGACTACATCCCTCCGTACAGAGTAAGAGAGGGCGACTACATTCCTCCGTACAGAGGAAGAGAGGGCGACTACATTCCTCCGTACAGAGGAAGAGACGGTGACTACATCCCTCCGTACAGAGGAAGAGAGGGCGACTACATTCCTCCGTACAGAGGAAGAGAGGGCGACTACATTCCTCCGTACAGAGGAAGAGACGGTGACTACATCCCTCCGTACAGAGGAAGAGAGGGCGACTACATCCCTCCGTACAGAGTAAGAGAGGGCGACTACATCCCTCCGTACAGAGTAAGAGAGGGCGACTACATCCCTCCGTACAGAGTAAGAGAGGGCGACTACATCCCTCCGTACAGAGTAAGAGAGGGCGACTACATTCCTCCGTACAGAGGAAGAGAGGGCGACTACATTCCTCCGTACAGAGGAAGAGAGGGCGACTACATTCCTCCGTACCGTACAGAGAGAGAGAGAGGGCGGCTACATTCGTCCGTACAGAGGAAGAGAGGGTGACTACATCCCTCCGTACAGAGTAAGAGAGGGCGACTACATTCCTCCGTAGAGAGGAAGAGAGGGCGACTACCAGGGGCGTTGCTGGGTCTACAAAAGATATGGGGCTGGAGCCCATAGCAGCGTAGTTAAGAAAGTCATACGCTTGGGTGGGCATACACATGTATATACAGTAATATACGTGTGTGTGTGTCTATATCCCCAGAGAAGCCCCCCCCCCCACCCACCCCCCCCCCCCCCCCCCCCACTTACATCAGGGTCCCCAGAGAGCAACCCACTTACATCAGGGTCCCCAGAGAGCAACCCCCACTTACATCAGGGTCCCCAGAGAACATCCCCTCCCCTTGGGGACCCCTGAAGAGACTTGGGGCTATAGCCCCAAAAGCCACCCCCTAGCGACGCCACTGGCGACTACATTCCTCCGTACAGGGGAAGAGAGGGCGACTACATTCCTCCGTACAGGAGAACCGCGGAGAAGGAACACAGCCGCCCTTCAACAGGAAGACGGATCACAGCAGCAAAAAAAAAAAAAGAAAAGGAATTTGGGGATTTGGAGAAGAGATCCATAGAAGGGAGGAGAATGCAGACTGGAAGAGAAGAATTCACTTTCACTTTAAATGTACGTTCCGTCATCAGTGTAATCCGGGAGCGTTTCCCGAACGCCGTGCCGAGTTTAATAAAAGAATTTACACTTATTTTACATAATTGGCCCAGCAGAGGAGAGAGCGTGAGGAATCATTGCAAACGCTCCCTGTGCAGCGCAGCCTGATGGCGTCGCCCCTTTAAATTCTGCAGAGCGTCTCAGCCCTGTGCATACATGTGAGTGTAAGGTGGATGAGCCCAGCCGAGTGACATCAGAGTTGTCTGTCATCGTCGTTTCGCAGTCACATGACTCCAGATCATACAAATACAATGTCATCACCATATCGCAGTCACATGACCCTAGATCTCACAATGTCATCCTCATATCGCGGTCACATGACCCTAGATCGCACAATGTCATCCTCATATCGCGGTCACATGACCCTAGATCTCACAATGTCATCATCATATCGCAGTCACATGACCCTAGATCTCACAATGTCATCATCGTATCGCAGTCACATGACCCTAGATCTCACAATGTCATCACCGTATCGCAGTCACATGACCCTAGATCGCACAATGTCATCACCATATGGCAGTCACATGACCCTAGATCTCACAATGTCATCACCGTATCGCGGTCACATGACCCTAGATCTCACAATGTCATCACCGTATCGCAGTCACATGACCCTAGATCTCACAATGTCATCACCGTATCGTGGTCACATGACCCTAGATCTCACAATGTCATCCTCATATCGTGGTCACATGACCCTAGATCTCACAATGTCATCATCATATGGCAGTCACATGACCCTAGATCTCACAATGTCATCATCATATCGCAGTCACATGACCCTAGATCTCACAATGTCATCATCATATCGCAGTCACATGACCCTAGATCTCACAATGTCATCATCGTATCGCAGTCACATGACCCTAGATCTCACAATGTCATCACCGTATCGCAGTCACATGACCCTAGATCGCACAATGTCATCACCATATGGCAGTCACATGACCCTAGATCTCACAATGTCATCACCGTATCGCGGTCACATGACCCTAGATCTCACAATGTCATCACCGTATCGCGGTCACATGACTCCGGATCATACAATGTCATTCTCATATCGCGGTCACGTGACCCTAGATCGCACAATGTCACAGTCGCACAGATACAAGGTCTTCCTCATATCGCAGGCACATGACTCCAGATCGCACAGTCAGTGCATCCAGAAAGTATTCACAGCACTTCACTTTTTCCACATTTTGTTATGTTAAATGGATCAAACGTATTATTTTCTTAAAATTCTACAAACTATTCCCCATGATGATAACGTTAAAGAAGTTTGTTTGAAATCCTTTGCAAATTTATTAAAAATAAAAAATGAAAAAAAATCCCATGTACATAAGTATTCAAAGACTCCTCCCATGTACATAAGTATCACAGGCTCCTCCCATGTACATAAGTATTCAAAGACTTCTCCCATGTACATTAGTATCACATGCTCCTCCCATGTACATAAGTAACAGGCTCCTCCCATGTACATAAGTATCACATGTACATAAGTATCACAGGCTCCTCCCCTGTACATAAGTATCACAGGCTCCTCCCCTGTACATAAGTATCACAGGCTCCTCCCCTGTACATAAGTATCACAGGCTCCTCCCCTGTACATAAGTATCACAGGCTCCTCCCATGTACATAAGTAACACAGGCTCCTTCCATGTACATAAGTAACACCGGCTCCTCCCATGTACATAAGTATCACAGGCTCCTCCCATGTACATAAGTATTCAAAGTCTCCTCCCATGTACATAAGTATCACAGGCTCCTCCCATGTACATAAGTAACACAGGCTCCTTCCATGTACATAAGTATCACAGGCTCCTCCCATATACATAAGTAACACAGGCTCCTCCTATGTACATAAGTAACATAGGCTCCTTCAATGTACATAAGTATCACAGGCTCCTCCCATGTACATAAGTATTCAAAGACTCCTCCCATGTACAGAAGTATCACAGGCTCCTCCCATGTACATAAGTATCACAGACTCCTCCCATGTACATAAGTATCACAGACTCTTCCCATGTACATAAGTATCACAGGCTCCTCCCTCCCATGTACATAAGTATCACAGACTCCTCCCATGTACATAAGTATCACAGGCTCCTTCCATGTACATAAGTATACACAGGCTCCTCCCATGTACATAAGTAACACAGGCTCCTCCTATGTACATAAGTAACACAGGCTCCTTCAATGTACATAAGTATCACAGGCTCCTCCCATGTACATAAGTATTCAAAGACTCCTCCCATGTACAGAAGTATCACAGGCTCCTCCCATGTACATAAGTATCACAGACTCCTCCCATGTACATAAGTATCACAGGCTTCTCCCATGTACATAAGTATCACAGACTCCTCCCATGTACATAAGTATCACAGGCTTCTCCCATGTACATAAGTATCACAGACTCCTCCCATGTACATAATATCACAGGCTCCTCCCATGCACATAAGTATCACAGGCTCCTCCCATGTACATAAGCATCACAGGCTCCTCCCATGTAAATACATATCACAGGCTCCTCCCATGTACATAAGCATCACAGTCTTCTCCCATGTACATAAGCATCACAGGCTCCTCCCATGTAAATACATATCACAGGCTCCTCCCATGTACATAAGCATCACAGGCTCCTCCTATGTAAATACATATCACAGGCTCATCCCATGTACATAAGTATCACAGGCTCCTCCCATGTACATAAGTATCACAGGCTCCTCTCCTGTACATAAGTATCACAGGCTCCTCCCATGTACATAAGTATCACAGACTCCTCCCATGTACATAAGTATCACAGGCTCCTCCCATGTACATAAGTATCACAGGCTCCTCCCATGTACATAACTATCACAGGCTCCTCCCATGTACATAAGTATCACAGGCCCCGCCCATGTACATAAGTATCACAGTCTCCTCCCATGTACATAAGTATCACAGACTCCTCCCATGTACATAACTATCACAGGCTCCTCCCATGTACATAAGTATCACAGGCTCCTCCCATGTACATAAGTATCACAGTCTCCTCCCATGTACATAAGTATCACAGGCTCCTCCCATGTACATAAGTATCACAGGCTCCTCCCATGTACATAAGTATCACAGTCTCCTCCCATGTACATAAGTATCACAGTCTCCTCCCATGTACATAAGTATCACAGGCTCCTCCCATGTACATAAGTATCACAGACTCCTCCCATGTACATAACTATCACAGGCTCCTCCCATGTACATAAGTATCACAGGCTCCTCCCCTGTACATAAGTATCACAGGCTCCTCCCATGTACATAAGTATCACAGGCTCCTCCCATGTACATAAGTATCACAGGCTCCTCCCATGTACATAAGTATCACAGACTCCTCCCATGTACATAACTATCACAGGCTCCTCCCATGTACATAAGTATCACAGGCTCCTCCCCTGTACATAAGTATCACAGGCTCCTCCCATGTACATAAGTATCACAGGCTCCTCCCATGTACATAAGTATCACAGCCTTTGCTCAATACTTTGGTGAAGCTCCTTTGGCACCAATTACAGCCTCGAGTCTTTCGGACTATGATGCTACAAGCTTGGCACACCTATTTTTGGGCAGTTTCTCCCATTTCTTCTTTGCAGAACCTCTTGAGCTCCATCAGGTTGGATGGGGAGGGTCGGTGCACAGACCTTTTCAGATCTCTCCAGAGATGTTCAATCGGGTTCAAGTCTGGGCTCTGTCTGGGCCACTCAAGGACATTCACAGAGTTGTCCCATAACCACTCCTTTGTTATCTTGGCTGTGTGTTTAGGGTGGTTGTCCTGTTGGAAGATGAACCTTCCCCTCAGTCTGAGGTCCAGAGCGCTCTGGAGCAGGTTTTCATCAGGGATGTTTCTGTACATTGCTGCATTCATCTTTACCTCAATCCTGACTAGTCTCCCAGTTCCTGCCGCTGAAAAACATCCCCACAGAATGATGCTGCCACCACCATGCTTCACAGTAGGGATGGTATTGGCTTCCGTCTGGCCACTCCTCCATACAGGCCTGACTAGTGGAGTGCTGCAGAGATGGTTGTTCTTCTGGAAGGTTCTCCTCTCTCCACAGAGAAATGTTGGAGCTCTGTCAGAGTGACCATCGGGTTCTTGGTCACCTGACTAAGGCCCTCCTCCCCCGATCGATTAGTTTGGCCGGGCGGCCCGCTCTAGGAAGAGTCCTGGTGGTTCCTAACTTCTTCTATTTATGGATGATGGAGGCCACTGGGCTCACTGGGGCCTTCAATGCCACAGAAATGTTTCTGTACCCTTCCCCCGATCTGTGCCTCCATACAATCCTGTCTCCGAGGTCTACAGACAATTCCTTGGACTTCATGGCTTGGTTTGTGCTCTGACCATGCACTGTTACCTGTGGGACCTTCTATAGACAGGTGTGGCCTTTCCAAATCATGTCCAATCATCTAAATTTACCACAGGTGGCCTCCAATCAAGTTGTAGAAACATCTCAAGGATGATCAGTGGAAACAGGAGGAACCTGAGATCAATACTGAGTGTCATGGCAAAGGGTGTGATACTTATGTACATGGGAGGAGCCTGTGATACTTATGTACAGGGGAGGAGCCTGTGATACTTATGTACAGGGGAGGAGCCTGTGATACTTATGTACATGGGAGAGTCTGTGATACTTATGTACAGGGGAGGAGCCTGTGATACTTATGTACATGGGAGGAGCCTGTGATACTTATGTACCTGGGAGGAGCCTGTGATACTTATGTACATGGGAGGAGCCCGTGATACTTATGTACATGGGAGGAGCCTGTGATACTTATGTGCATGGGAGGAGCCCATGATACTTATGCACATGGGAGGAGCCTGTGATACTTCTGTACATGGGAGGAGCCTGTGATACGTATGTACATGGGAGGAGTCTGTGATACTTATGTATATGGGAGGAGCCTGTGATAATTATGTACATGGGAGGAGCCTGTGATACTTCTGTACATGGGAGGAGCCTGTGATACTTATGTACATGGGAGGAGCCTGTGATACTTATGTACATGGGAGGAGCCTGATATACTTATGTATCTGGGAGGAGCCTGTGATACTTATGTACATGGAGGAGCCTGTGATACTTATGTACATGGGAGGAGCCTGATATAATTATGTACATGGGAGGAGCCTGATATACTTATGTACATGGGAGGAGCCTGTGATACTTATGTACATGGGAGGAGCCTAATATACTTATGTACATGGGAGGAGCCTGTGATACTTATGTACATGGGAGGAGCCTAATATACTTATGTACATGGGAGGAGCCTGTGATACTTATGTACATGGGAGGAGCCTAATATACTTATGTACATGGGGGGAGCCTGTGATACTTATGTACATGGGAGGAGCCTGTGATACTTATGTACATGGGAGGAGTCTGTGATACTTATGTACATGGGAGGAGTCTGTGATACGTATGTACATGGGAGGAGCCTGTGATACTTATGTACATGGGAGGAGCCTGTGATACTTATGTACATGGGAGGAGCCTGTGATACTTGTGTACTTGGGAGAAGTCTGTGATACTTATGTACATGGGAGGAGCCTGTGATACTTATGTACATGGGAGGAGCCTGTGATACTTATGTACATGGGAGGAGTCTGTGATATTTATGTACCTGGGAGGAGCCTGTGATACTTATGTACCTGGGAGGAGCCTGTGATACTTATGTACATGGGAGGAGCCTGTGATACTTATGTACATGGGAGGAGCCTGTGATACTTATGTACATGGGAGGAGCCTGTGATACTTATGTACATGGGGGAGCCTGTGATACTTATGTACATGGGAGGAGCCTGTGATACTTATGTACATGGAGGAGTCTGTGATACTTATGTACATGGGAGGAGTCTGTGATACGTATGTACATGGGAGGAGCCTGTGATACTTATGTACATGGGAGGAGCCTGTGATACTTATGTACATGGAGGAGCCTGTGATACTTGTGTACTTGGGAGAAGTCTGTGATACTTATGTACATGGGAGGAGCCTGTGATACTTATGTACATGGGAGGAGCCTGTGATACTTATGTACATGGGAGGAGTCTGTGATATTTATGTACCTGGGAGGAGCCTGTGATACTTATGTACCTGGGAGGAGCCTGTGATACTTATGTACATGGGAGAGCCTGTGATACTTATGTACATGGGAGGAGCCTGTGATACTTATGTACATGGGAGGAGCCTGTGATACTTATGTACATGGGAGGAGCCTGTGATACTTGTGTACTTGGGAGAAGTCTGTGATACTTATGTACATGGGAGGAGCCTGTGATACTTATGTACATGGGAGGAGCCTGTGATACTTATGTACATGGGAGGAGTCTGTGATATTTATGTACCTGGGAGGAGCCTGTGATACTTATGTACATTGGAGGAGCCTGTGATACTTATGTACATGGGAGGAGCCTGTGATACTTATGTACATGGGAGGAGCCTGTGATACTTATGTACATGGGAGGAGCCTGTGATACTTATGTACATGGGATTTTGTCATTTTTTTATTTTTAATAAATTTGCAAAAATTTTAAACAAACTTCTCTCACGTTGTCATTATGGGGGATTGTTTGTAGAATTCTGAGGAAAATAATGAATATAATCCATTTTGGAATAAGGCTGTAACATAACAAAATGTGGAAAAAGTGCAGCGCTGTGAATACTTTCCGGTTGCATTGTATATCATGTCATCATCATATCGCGGTCACATGACTCCGGATCGCACAGCTACAATGTTACTCATTGTGATGTAACAAAGGTTTATCCCGGGAAGTCCATACAGAGGGATCCCAGAACTCTCACTAGACAGGAAGGGAAAAAAAAGAAATTTGTTCCAACTTCTCAGATAATAAATATCCGCAGATACACGTGGAAGCCACATGGCGGTGTCAAGGCTCCTCTGATAAAGGAGGCCATACAGGTATTGATTTGTGATCAATCTACATACAAGTCATCACAAAGAAGTGATTTGTCATCATTTAAACTTTCAAACAATGCTATTCTAATAAATACAGTCTATCAGTAACAATCTATTAAGAACGATCATTTAACTGATGCGATCCGTTGTTTGACACACGAACAGATGTTCATTCGATCAATCAGAGACAACAACAAAAATTCTGCCATGGCCAATCAACTTGTCAGCATCAAAATCAATCGAAAAGGTCAATAAATTGATTGAATGGGGGATCTGTGGTTTACCATTCTGGTCTAAATTAGTAATTTTCTGGTGGCCACACCCACTCAGATTTTATTATCCAATCGATGTGCAAAGCGATCCAAACGATTGAATAGCAAACAATTAAAAGGCTATAATCTCCCTCCCAGACAAACAATGGTGGCCATAAATGCTTCAATATCTGATTGAATTATTTTCCGATCGATTTCTTCCAATAGGCATAATTAATCTATAGTTGACAACCCATTATGCCAATAAGTGGAAATCAATCAATAGTTCAGATATGATTGTAAATGATCAATCGTGTCTCTGTTTCCGCCATGTAATCTCATAATCTGATAGACAGGAAAGTGATAGGAGATCCAAAATGTTACAGCTGTCACCAGAACAATGGCGATTTCTGTTCCTGTGACTACCAACAGGGGATTTCCTTCCACTTCCTGTTAGGTCTCTGGGACAGGAAGTGAAGGGAAATCATCCAAAAGGCAAAAAAAGAAAGAAATATATATATAAAAACAAAAAACACACATAGTTTTGTCCCTTCTGTTGTCATTATGGGGGATTGTTTGTAGAATTTTGAGGAAAATAATGACTTTAATCCATTTTGGAATAAGGCTGCAACATAACAAAATGTGGAAAAAGTGAAGCGCTGTGAATACATACAAACAAAAATTCTGGTCATGGGACTTTAAATGAGTGATAATTTGTTTTCTTTTGGGGAATTATTAAATCCCAACAAACAATGTAACATGTCGGGTGGGATCTCACTTCCTGATTGGCTGAATCCATTATTATTATTATTATTATGATAATTTGTTTTCTTTTGGGGAATTATGAAATCCAAACAATGTATCATATCAGGGGGATCTCACTTTCTGATTGGCTGAATCCATCATTATTATTACTGTATTATTATTATTATAATTATTATTATTATTAGGATAATTTGTTTTATTTTGGAGGACTAATACGGTAAATCCAAACAGACAATGTAACATGTCAGGTGGGGATCTCACTTCCTGATTGGCTGAATCTGTTTATTAATATTATTATTATTATTATTATTATTATTAAGAGGATAAATTGTTTTCTTTTGGGCAATTATTAAATCCCAACAAACAATGTAACATGTCGGGTGGGATCTCACTTCCTGATTGGTTGAATCCATTATGATTATTATTATTATTATGATAATTTGTTTTCTTTTGGGGAATTATGAAATCCAAACAATGTATCATATCAGGGGGAGCTCACTTTCTGATTGGCTGAATTAATTTATTATTATTATTATTATTAGAAGGAGAATATGTTTTTGTTTGGGGAATTATTAAATCCCAACAATGTAACATGTCAGGTGGGATCTCACTTCCTGATTGGCTGAATCCATTTATTAATATTATTATTGTTATTATTAGGAGGAGAAATTGTTTTTTTTTTTTTTTTAATTATTAAATCCCAACAAACATGTAACATGTCGTGTGGGATCTCACGTCCTGATTGGCTGAATCCATTATTATTATTAGAAGGAGAATATGTTTTTGTCTGGGGAATTATTAAATCCCAACAATGTATCATATCAGGGGAAGCTCACTTTCTGATTGGCTGAATCCATTTATTATTATTATTAGGAGGAGAACTTGTTTTCTTTTGTGGAATTATTAAATCACAACAGACAATGTAACATGTCAGTTTGGATCTCACGTCCTGATTGGTTGAATCCATTATGATTATTATTATTATTATGATTATTTGTTTTCTTTTGGGGAATTATGAAATCCAAACAATGTATCATATCAGGGGGAGCTCACTTTCTGATTGGCTGAATCCATCATTATTATTATTATTATTAGGATAATTTGTTTTCTTTTGGGGGACTATTAAATCCGAACAGACAATGTAACATGTCAGGGGGGATCTCGCTTCCTGATTGGCTGAATCCATTTATTATTATTATCAGGAGGAGAACTTGTTTTCTGTTGTGGAATTATTAAATCACAACAGACAATGTAACATGTAAACACAGGATGACATGTGGATGTAAACAATGAATGTGTAGAGATGAGGAGAGGCAGAGGGCAGGCTGGGATCCTGTGTGTGCACTCAGCCCCTCCCCCTCTCTCCCCCCCCCCTTCTCCTGTGGGCCCCCCCCCCCCCCTTGCAGTGTGTGGCCACTTTAAGCTGAGCTGTGCAGCCTGCCATTCCCAGACGCCATTTCCTGGGAGATGAGAGAGGGATCTGAGGCTGGAGGAGGCTGCAGAGACTCAGGTGAGAGGTGCCCAGGGGCCCCCATAGCTCTGTGGGGGTCCAGGGCTGACTCTTTGTTTCCAGCTCTCTCTGGGTTACAATGTATCACTTGTTGCACTCCCTCTCTCTCTCTGTGTGTTGGCTGCACCTCTCCAGGGTTTCTGGAGTTCCAGATTGTGGCATTCCTCAGTCGTTTGCCATACACGGGGCAAGCTGGCCGATCGCTGTTTTGGGGGGGGGGGGGGGGGTATTTTTTCCTGTAGGGTCTGTAGACTGGGGGGGGGGGGGTGTTATGTCTGCTTTCAGAGGTAGATAAATTCAATATGGGACATCAAAACCCATCTTGCCCCACCGTAATCTGTCGGTGTGATTGTTCGAGCCCCATATACGGGGAGACGTCCCCCCCCCCCCATGTAGCGCCGCGCTCTAAATAAATATAGTTTAATGTAAAGTGATGCGTAAATCGTTGGTGCTTTATAAGTACCCAGAATAAATAAAATGTATTTTATATATTATTTTTTTTTATTTTTATTGTATCTTTATTTAGTGATGTGACTACAATTAACAAATCTTATTGGAAAATAACTGTCGCTGTTTTTTAACCGTGCGGCTCCATTCACACCCGGGTGTTCCGGAAGCGCGGTAAAACGCAGGACGTGTTTGCAATGCCATTAATGGCACCTCAAGCGGCGTGTGATTTTTAATTTTTTTTGTCTGCGTGATAAAATCATATTATGGGAAGCGTGGCCCGCGCCCCCCCCCCCCCCCCCAAAAAAAAAGGTGCAGGACCTTCTTTTCGTTGACAAGCTTCTGCCACGATTTGTCGCACCAAAATCGCCCCGTGATTGGGGCACCATTAAGAAGTAACGGCAAACGTGTCCCGCATTTTGCCGCGATTTTGGATTCCAGAACGCCCAGGTGTGAGAAGAGCGTAATGGCCGGAATACACGGTTAGGAAATCGGCCGATCGCTCGACAGCCGACCAACGAAGCGGCGTTCGTTGGTCAAAATCATTGCCAACATTAACCCATCGAGGAAAAAAATTGTTAAAAGCGCAATCGATTTAATAGGCGGTGTTGACATTTCACGCACAAGTGGAAGTGATGTAGTGTGCGTGTGACCTTGTAGCCTTCCGCTTGTTCAGGTGTTTTTTATTTTATTTTATTTATTTTTTTATTGACGACCATCACACCAACGAATAGAAAATTGTTCCTTGTCAAATGATACGACACAATTTCCCATATAATTATTATTTTTTTTTCGATCAAACTTTTTTCATTCACAATATCGATATTGGGTATTACTTGTTGGGCAGCAACGAGTAGAAAATCGGCCGATCGTTTGCAGAATGGAAATTTTCGGCCGATATTCTTATGGTGTATTCGTCTCCTGGAATGTAGCAATGTTTTCTGCACTTGTCTGTATCAGTTATGCTTCATTATATCCCTTACTTTGTACTGCACCACAGCATATGATGGCGCTATATAAATGAACAGTAATGTGTACTGTCTGTGTGTATTCAATGTGGGCGGAGTTAGTACTTTTTTATTTTTTGTAATTGCTGTATTTACTGATCAACGGGAACATTCTTTGTGTCAAGTATCCTTCCTTTTTGTACTGCACCACTGGATCTGATGGTGCTATATAAATATAATAGTAACGTTGGTCTCCTCTGGACAGGCTCAGGTGTTTGTAGAAGACCCTATGGGGATGATTTACTAAAACCTGGTGCAGCTGTGCCCGGGAGCCAATCGGCTTCTGACTTCAGCTTTGTTCAATTAAACAAATATATATAAATAAATAAAACCCTGGAAGCTGATTGGCTACCATGAACAGCTGCACCAGATTTAGCACTCTAATTTTTACTAAATCCCCCCCCCCCCCATAGTGTCTTCTACAAGACCTGAGCCCAGTCCAGAGGAGACCAACATTTACTATTCCTTTTATATAGCACCAGCCTATCCAGTGGCGCAGTACAAAAAGTTAAAGGCTGATGGATGGTGGTGTGGATTTCGTACCTTGTAATTGGTATGTGCTGCTCAATGGAACTTTTTTATGTCTTTTGTATCCAGTTTCATTGCTTGTCACTTACTCTTTATTTTTATTTTTTTTGTACTGCACCACTGGATATGATGGCGCTATATAAACAAGTAGTAGTCTTCTTGCACACCTGGACCGGTTCTTTGGTTGTTGCTGCACACTGTGTGCTCCGGCTCTCTGTATTTAGTCATTGCGATAGAACGTTATATACCGGTCAATGGAAATTTTTTTTATGTATTTATGCTTTTTGTGTCAGTTATTGTTTATATCACTTTGTACTGCGCCACTGGGTATGATGGTGCTATGTGGCTTGGTCATCTTTCCTGGCACCAATACGGCAGCATGTAGTGATGGTGGGCCGGTGTCCTGTCGGCTACTGTCCCCCATCGGATACTGTCCGCTGTGTACTGCGCATCCGCAGTACACGGCACAAGCAGATTACGAAAATAGCCGAAGATGAACGGCGCCTGCGCCGTGAGTCCAGGTTCAAGCCCCACCATCCAAGTGTACATAGAGTTAGAATCCAAAAGAGCCGAGCGCAGCGTGGCCGTGCCCGAAGCGTGGCGAGTGGCCCTCTTACTATTTGCAGCCCTATGTCCACTTGGATGGTGGGGCTTGCATCTGGACTCGTGGCGCAGGCGCCGTTCTTCTTCAGAGATTTTCCGAATCTCCTTGATAAATTTGATAGGCGGTCACTATCCGACAGAACACTGGCCTATTTGTGGCTGCACACTGTGTACTTGCATAGGCACAAATCCTTTACCCCCCTCCTCCTCCGTAGGCACGAATCCTCTACCCCCCCTCCCTCCTCCGTAGGCACGAATCCTCTACCCCCCCCCCTCCTCTGTAGGCACGAATCCTCTACCCCCCCCCCCTCCTCCGTAGGCACGAATCCTCTACCCCCCCCTTTCCTCCGTAGGCACGAATCCTCTACCCCCCCTTCCTCCGTAGGCACGAATCCTCTACCCCCCCCCCCTTCCTCCCGTAGGCACGAATCCTCTACCCCCCCCCCCCTTTCCTCCCGTAGGCACGAATCCTCTACCCCCCCTTCCTCCGTAGGCACGAATCCTCTACCCCCCCTTCCTCCGTAGGCACGAATCCTCTACCCCCCCCCTTCCTCCGTAGGCACGAATCCTCTACCCCCCCCCCCTTCCTCCGTAGGCACGAATCCTCTACCCCCCCCCCTTCCTCTGTAGGCACGAATCCTCTACCCCCCCCCTTTCCTCCGTAGGCACGAATCCTCTACCCCCCCCTTCCTCCGTAGGCACGAATCCTCTACCCCCCCCCCCTTTCCTCGGTAGGCACGATCCTCTATCCCCCCCCCCCTTCCTCCGTAGGCACGAATCCTCTACCCCCCCCCTCCTCCGTAGGCACGAATCCTCTACCCCCCCCCCTCCTCCGTAGGCACGAATCCCTACCCCCCCTACCGTAGGCCAATCTCCACCTACCCCCCCTTCCTCCCTAGGCCACGAATCCACTAACCCCCCCCCCCTTCCCGTAGGCACGAATCCTCAACCCCCCCTTCCTCCGTAGGCACGAATCCTCTTACCCCCCCCCCCCCCCTTCCTCCGTAGGCACGAATCCTCTTTCCTCCGTAGCACGAATCCTCTACCCCCCCCCCTTCCGTAGGCAACGAATCCCTCTACCCGGTTTTTTTTTGTTTTGGCTTCCCCGTAGGCACTAATCCTCTAAACCCCCCCCCCCCTCCCGTAGGCAACGAATCCTCTACCCCCCCTCCTCCTCCTCCGTAGGCACGAATCCTCTACCCACCCCTTCCTCCGTAGGCACGAATCCTCATACCCCCCCCTCCTCCTCCGTAGTGTACCGCTAATCCTCCCCCCCCCCCCCTTAGGGAACGAACCGCTACCCCCCCCCTCCTCCGTAGGTACGAATCCTCTACCCCCCCCCCTCCTCCTCCGTAGGTACGAATCCTCTACCCCCCCCCCTCCCTCCTCCGTAGGCACGAATCCTCTACCCCCCCCCTCCTCCTCCGTAGGTACGAATCCTCTACCCCCCCCCCCCTCCTCCGTAGTACGAATCCTCTACCCCCCCCCCCCTCCTCCTCCGTAGGTACGAATCCTCTACCCCCCCCCCTCCTCCTCCGTAGGTACGAATCCTCTACCCCCCTCCTCCTCCGTAGGCACGAATCCTCTATTCCCCCCCCCCCCCATTTTTTTTTTTGAATTCCGCACCCCCCCCCCCTTCCACGTCGCACTGACTTGCAGCTTTTGAAATCGGCCTATTTTCAGGTGAAGTTGCAGTCAGTGTGAAAGGGGGTCTTATTGTCAAAGCTTCATTGAACAAGCTGAAGTTGGAAGGTTCCATGCTGAGCTGCACCAGAGTTTGCACTCCTCAGTTTTAGTAAATCCCCCCCCCCCCCCCCCCCCCATAGTGTTTATGCAATGTAAATACCTGTAGAATTCAATATACTTGTCTATGGAAACATATTTTATATTTTCTGTATCGTTATTGTTTGTAACACTTTGTGAGCGCTACAGAATATGATGGCGCTATATAAATAACAGTGATTTTTATTTATTATTATTTTTGGCCGCACACTGTGTACTCGGTCTGTGTACGTTGTATTCAGTGTACATTAATGAATTTTGTTCTTGTAGAACTCGGTATACTTGTCAGTGGGAGCAACTTTATACATTTTCTGTATCAGTTCTTGTTTGTACTACACCACAAAATATGTTGGTGCTATATAATGTGGTGTTGTGGGTTCCCCCCCGGGTAGTTGTGGAATGTGTACACTTCCATTGTGTGCTGTGACATGACATTGTGACACTTGTCACCTCCATGCAGTCCCATTGTATCCCCCCAGATGTTGTGTACACCACGCCCATTGTCTTCTCAGGGCGCGCTTTGTCTGCTGTGTACATTTTATTACCTCCAAACTTTACACAAGGATAAGGATCGTTACTTACAGCCCCGGGATCTCATTGGATGGGAGATAATCGCTGTCCCGTCCTTATCCTGGTGTTAGTTTCTTGAATTGGGCTTATTGTCCTGTCAGGCTCCTCCTCCCAAGGAAGATCATCCATCCTTTTTTTTTTTATTTTTTTTATTTTATTTTTTTTTTTTTTCAAAAATGTGGTTGCGTTTTTGGGTTTTTAAAATATACCGCTAGCTGCGATTTTACCCCAAATGCATGGCAAATTGCAGGCTTGCATTTAAAAATTAAATTAAATAAATAAAAAACTTTGAGATTCTTACCTGTTTAATATTCTGGAGATACTGATCTAGGCTGTGTCAGCACTTTTTAATGCAGTGAATGCCCAGGCGGAAGGTCATCGCCTGATTGGTCTGAGCCTAGACTTTGTACACAGTGAGGTTGATTTACGAAGGCTCCATTCACACCTATGCATGGCGCTTTTGAGCCTTCCCGCGTTTTCAGACACGTGTTTTTGATGCATTTTTTTTTTTTTTTCCTTTTTCAATTTGGCCAATTTGTTGTTGGGCAGATTTACCACTTGCCGACCAGCCGCCATCATTATACAGCGGCAGGTTGGCACGGCTGCCCAAATCACCGTAGCTGTACGTCGGGCTCTTTAAAGTGGAGGTCCACCCAAAAAAAAAAAATAATAAAAAAAAAAAGAATTGCATAAAAAGGCTCCTAAAAAAAAAAAAAAAAAATATTATAAATAAAAATGCTTTACTTACCAGAAATGGCTGTTGCTAGGCAGATCCTCCTAATCTGCCACTTCCTATTCCGCGGTGATCTTCATTCTTTCCCCTCTTCGCGTTGTCTTCTGGGGAGTTGAGCGCGCTGTGTTCTGGGACCGGTGTGTGTCCCACAACACAGCCGGCCATTTATAAAGCGCATGCGCAGTAGGAAAAGGCAAAGGCCTGTTTCCCTTAGTTCGGATGACGGCGCCGGGACCTGATCCGATGGACGTATCGGTCTCGGGTGGCCGACATCGCGGGCACCCTGGACAGGCAAGTGTGCTTATTAAAAGTCAGCAGTTAGTGTTTGTAGCTGCTGACTTTAAAAAAAAAATAAAAAAAAAAAAAAAATACAATTTTTAGACACACCTTCTCTTTAAGAGCGATTTTTATTCTTTTTTTTTTTTTTGGGGGGGGGGGGATGTGCGTGTGCGCCATGGCCACCAGCGATCGCTCCACAGAGAGCCAGAACTGGGATCTGTCAATGTAAATAAACAGATCAATTTTCTGATGGGGGAGAGAGTAGAGATCTGCTGTTCCTAGTGATCAGGAACCATGATCTCTCTCCTCCTCCTTGCTGGCAATAGGCTGCGACTTGTCGTCATGCGTGTTTTTTTTTTTTTTTTTTTTTTACTGTCTTATCGCATGACAAATCGCGCCAATGTGAACGCGGGTTTAGTCTACGTTCCCACTAGTGCGACTCCCGAGTGCAATATGGGCTCCATTCACACTTGGATGGGTGCAACTCTGATGCGACTTGCTGTCCCTCTGCAAAGTCGGCCCCGCTGTTGAATGTATAACATTCAGGTAAGACTTTCATGCAACTTTTGAGGGTTAACAATGAAGTCTATGGCTCTCAAGTTGCGTGAAAGTCTGACCAAATTAGTGCATGAACTACTTTGAAGTCGCTACAACCTTAAGTAGCACGTATATGAATGGCTATAATTGGAAAACGTGGGGTATGACTTGTCATGTGACTTTGATGTCCAAAGTCGCAGGAAAAGTCACACAAGACAGGGGGAAAAAAAAAAAAAAAAAGTTTTAAAAATCACTTGAATGGGTGCTGAAAAAAGCCCGCAAGTATCAACCTAACAACATTAAAGTGATATTGAAGTCTCCTTTTATTTTATGTTGTTTAAAAATAAAAAAATAAACACGTTGGGCCCCTTTCACACTTGCGTGACTTGTCTTGCGATTTGGAACTGCAAAGTCGCATGACAAATCGCACCCCATGATTTCCAATGAGTATCGTTCATATCTGTGCGATTTCAAAGTAGTCCCTGTTTTAGGACTGAGGAAAAAATCGATTTACATCTTGAATCGAGTTGAGAGGTCAAATCGATTCAAATTTTCAGCAAATCAATTTATTTATTTTTTTTTCCACCAGGACCGGCGCGGTGTCCATCAAAAAAAAATAAAAAATTAGAATCGAGAAGTTTTTTTATTTTTTTTATTTTTTTTTTTTGAGAAAATCGGCCAGCTCTAGTCCCTGTACTACTTTGGTCCGACTTTTGATGCGAGTTGAGGTCCATAGACCTCAAGTTTACAAAGGGCAGTTTCTGAAATCACGAGACTCAAGTCGCAGTCGTGTGAAAGGGGCCTAATTCTTACCTGCTCTGTGTAATGGTTTTTGCACAGAGCAGCCTCCGGATCCTCCTTCTCGGGTCCCCCCCACCGGCGCTCCAGGCCCCTCCCTCCTGCCCCCACAGCAAGCGGCGTGCAATGGGGGCAAGCGAGCCGCTGCTCTGTGTGTCCATTCAAACGCAAAGCCATGACTGGGCCCCGCCCCTTCTCTCGTCATTGGCTCACTGACTGTGCTGTGTCTCAACCAATCAGGAGCGAGAGAGTCCCGGGCAGCTGAAGCTCTCGTGCAACATCGAGATGGGGCTCGGGTAAGTATCAGGGGGGCTGCTGCACACAGTCTTTTTTTTTTTCTTAATGCCTTTTTTAGAACCTCTTTAATGCTCCATTCACACTATAGCATGTTGCAAACACTTTTTTGCTATGCATGTTCTTTATGCGTTCCAGTGTTGTTGTGTTTTTATTTTATTTTTTTTTATTTATATTTATTTATTTATTTTTTCCACTTTTTTTTTTTTTTTCTTTTATTCTTAACCTTAAATGCGTACTTACCAGTGTGTTTTTGATGCATTTTACAGAGTTTCAGTGCAGGACAAATGTAGCATATTCTACTAATTGCATGACACGTGCGCTTAAGCCACCCATTCATTTCATTGGGCTGCCTCACGCACAGCAAATGTGGCAAAGTAGCTCTTGCACCCCCCTTCTTTTTCTTTTTTCTTTTTTTTTTTTTCTTATTTAGCTTCGCACATTTTTTTTTTTTTTTAAAACCCGAACAACCATCCACTAATGATGAATGCTGATGCGTATTTGGTAAATGCACAAAATTGCGTGTTTTTTTTAATTTTTTTTGCGCATGTTCACACAATGCTGTCATTTGAATGCAGCTTAAAAATAAAAAGTTAAATCCCTGTTGCAGGGCATGTCTGTAACTTGATGTCGAGCTCTGTGCAGGTTCTGGGTATTTCTTGAGTACTTTTTTTTATTTTTTTATTGGGTAGGGAAATTGTAGCTGCAGAAAAATTGGACTTCAGCCTTCTCAGCTGTGTGTTCGTTCTTTGCTCCAGATTCGGGTCAGTAGAAATATTTGGGTGTGTTCGGGGGGGGGGGGGTGTAATTGAAGTGTTTTTACGTCCAGCAGAGATTCTCCGCTGGGAATTGTCGCAGTCGTCACTTTACAGTCCGCTGTTCAGATGGAACCTGAGAGAAGACATTGTGTGATAATGTGTAATATCAATCACTAAAATCTATGATAACCTGTGTTTATTGTAGTGGTTTTTATTTTTTATATGCCACTGGTGATCCTGCCATGAAGGTCCCAACAGGGCCATCTTAATAACATCATGGGCCCCTGGGCAAAGTAATGCACTAGCGCCCCTACCAGGGAGATGGTGACCTACGGCACGCTATACGCATGTGGTGGTATGGAGGGGCTAAATAATGCTACATATTGTGCGTGGCTTTTTAGTCAGATTTATAAACAACAAATACAGACAACTATGGAATTATCTCAAATTAAATTCACCCCCTATACACACTGCCCCCCTCCACCCTCCACCCCCATATACACTGACTTTTTTTTTTTCTTGTACACACTGCTCCCCCTGTCATAAATGCCTCTCCCAGCCTATCAGTGGCCTGTATGACTGTACACAGTATGGGGGCAGGAAGGCGCAGTACTGGGGGGGTTGGAAGACACAGTAGAGGGGAGGTCTGGGTGGTAGTGGGAGGTATAGTGGTAGGTCTGGGTAGTAGTGGGAGGTATAGTGGCAGGTCTGGGTAGTAGTGGGAGGTATAGTGGGAGGTCTGGGTAGTAGTGGGAGGTATAGTGGCAGGTCTGGGTAGTAGTGGGAGGTATAGTGGCAGGTCTGGGTAGTAGTGGGAGGTATAGTGGCAGGTCTGGGTAGTAGTGGGAGGTATAGTGGTAGGTCTGGGTAGTAGTGGGAGGTATAGTGGCAGGTCTGGGTCGTAGTGGGAGGTATAGTGGTAGGTCTGAGTGGTAGTGGGAGGTATAGTGGTAGGTCTGGGTGGTAGTGGGAGGTATAGTGGCAGGTAGTGGAGGTAGTGGGTCTGGTGGTAGTGGGAGGTATAGTGGCAGGTCTGGGTAGTAGTGGGAGGTATAGTGGCAGGTCTGGGTAGTAGTGGGAGGTATAGTGGCAGGTCTGGGTAGTGGGAGTGGGAGGTATAGTGGCAGGTCTAGTAGTGGGAGGTAAGTAGTGGGTAGGTATAGTGGCAGGTCATGGTAGTAAGTGGGGTAAGTGGCCAGGTCTGGGTGTAGTGGGAGGTATAGTGGCAGGTCTGTGGTAGTAGTGGGAGGTATAGTGGCAGGTAGTGGGAGGGGTAGGTCTGGGGTAGTAGTGGGAGGTATAGTGGTAGGTCTGGGTGGTAGTGGGAGGTATAGTGGCAGGTCTGGGTAGTAGTGGCAGGTATAGTGGTAGGAGGTATAGTGGTAGGTCTGTGGAGGTGGGTAGTAGTGGCAGGTATAGTGGCAGGTCTGGGTAGTAGTGGGAGGTATAGTGGTAGGTCTTGGTAGTAGTGGCAGGTATAGTGGTAGGTCTTGGTAGTAGTGGCAGGTATAGTGGTAGGTCTTGGTAGTAGTGGGAGGTATAGTGGCAGGTCTGGGTAGTAGTGGGAGGTATAGTGGTAGGTCTGGGTAGTAGTGGGAGGTATAGTGGTATCCATTCCTGGATATATGTTAACTGGGAAAATGCGGTGTGACATAAAGTATTGCAATGGCAGCCATTTTATTCTCCAGGCTGCTCAGTTGCTCTTCTTCTTTTTTTTTTTTTTTTTTTTTTTCCGCACTGTCTAAAATGTAGCGGCCGATCTGCTGACAGCCTAAAGATTTACTGCTGCTCTGGGCTTCAACAAAATGTCTGCCTCCAGCAAGAATAAATGGCAGCAATGCTGGAGGCAATTTGCAACCCACACTAATTTTGGTAACATAATTATTAATGTGGAATGTATGTTACTTGCTAAAGAGCTTTTATTTTATTATCACATTGTTATTGCTAAAGATCCACTTTTAATCAACAGTTGGCATTGACGAATTTTTGAAAATTCAAAGTTCTCCTCCTTTTTTAGGGGCTAACAAATTTATAAAGTGTGTTTTTTGTGTTTTTAAAAAAAAAAAAAAAAAAAAAAACCCCAAAACATATATTTTGTGTGGGGGTTGGTTTTTATTTTCTTATTTTTTTTAATTATTTTTTTTTTCCCACACATAAGGCTGGAAATTGGGGAAGCATGTTGAAGTAATCCCGGGCAAATCAGGTTTCTTATTACAAGGAGGAAATTTGTGATGAACTGTAGTAAGTGCCGTGGAATGGTAAAAAAAAATTGCACTCTGTACATTATGAATTATTTTTTTTTTTTTTTTTTCTAGCTCACCCTTTTTTTTTTTTTTTTTCTTAGAACCAGTTCTGCGTCTGGTTGGGCTGGTCTGGTAGAAAGTTGTAGGATTGTCCCGCACTTCCTAAATAACCGCTTAACTATCCTGAGGGGACACCCCTGACTTGTCAATTGCCATGCTTCTCACTTCATTGTGTTGTGTTTTTTTTTTTTTTTTTTTTTTTCCTCTTTGAGTTTTCTTTTCTTTTGAATGTCCAGTCTATGGAGTAGACAAATCAGCAGTGTAGAGTCTCCAATATTTAGAATTTTGTTACTATGCGTTAAAACCCAATAGGAGGAATCCAGTGACGCACTACCGACAGTTTTCTGGTGCTATGGCCCTTTTAAAACGGGCGGGGGGGGGGGGGAGGGTCCTTCATCCGCCAGTCCTTCATCCGCCAGTCCTTCATCCGCCAGTCCTTCATCCGCCAGTCCTTCATCCGCCAGTCCTTCATCCGCCAGTCCTTCATCCGCCAGTCCTTCATCCGCCAGTCCTTCATCCGCCAGTCCTTCATCAGGGCTCAACACCGGATATAACATGGATGGACTCCAGAGAATACAGAGACCTCACAGATCTGATTAGTTCCAGTATTAAACATTCCTCAGAGTAACAATGTAACAGTTGCGCTGGAATATACATTTATACAACTTTCCTTTTTTAGATTTACCAAAACCATATAATATGAGGACAAACCTAAAACTCTTTTCATTTGAATGCGGTCAGGCCGGCCCTTGTACTACATAGTTGAAGGTAAATCTAAAGGAAATTGAACAAGAACCTGTGGTGGGCAGTAATAATGCTGCGCGGTGACGGCACTTCACTGCTCCCCTCTCAGTACAGGTCTGTCAGTGGGTGAGAACTGATCCTGTGACATCTGTCCCAAGCTAATTGATGGGTCTTCTAAAATCAGAGCCTGTCTATCTTTATGAGCAGTTTTATCTTGATTGTTTACTACAGCAGAGTCCTCGGAGCGGGGTGGGGTGTTATCTGTGTTCTCCGAGGTGTCACTATGCTGGACAAGTGTCACTTCAGTGCTGCTGGATAGTGACCTCTACCTCCCTCCCCCCACCTGTCTCCCAAGACCCCCGACATATACGATTAGAGCCTAAATATAGAGCACATCTATCTCCGGAGACTTTCACACTGATTCTCCATAGAAGACCTTTATTACACTTATGTCCCCCCCCACCCCCCTCCAGAGTCGCACTTTATTTTATTTATTATTATTATGCATTTTTATAGCTCTGACATATACTGCAGTGCTGTACAGAGAGCACTGAGCCAGTCATATCAGTCTCTGTACCAGAGGAGCTTACACTCTAATGTCCCCTCCCCCACATTATTTATTATTATTATTATACATTTTTATACTGTAACTCTGAAATATACCAGAGTGCTGTACGGAGGATCGGTCTCTGCACCAGAGGAGCTTACACTCTGTGTCCCCCCCCCCCCCCCCCCACAGTCACTGTTATTAGAGCATCGCTCTGTGGAGTGGACGATGGTCCATTTCTTGTTTCAGTGCTCCTTCAATAAGGCCCCTTTCACACCGGGGCGTTTTTTCAGGCGGTACAGCGCTAAAAATAGCGCCTGTTCACCGCCTGAAAAAATCCGGCCCCCTTTAACTCCAGTGTAAAAGCCGGCGGGCTTTCACACTGGAGCGGTGCGCTAGCAGGACGGTAAAAAAAGTCCTGCTAGCAGCATCTTTGGAGCGGGATAGGAGCGGTGTATTCACCGCTCCTATACCGCTCCTTCCCATTGATTTGAATGGGAAACTACGGCGGCGCTCTGCGGGGGTCTTTAACCTTTTTTCGGCCGCTCGCGGGGGTAAAACCGCACCGCGAGCAGCCGAATACCGCGGTTAAAACGACGGTAAAGCAGCGCTAAATATAGCGCTGCTTTACCGTCACCGCGGCTCCCCGCCCCGGTGTGAAAGGGGCCTAAGTCTATAAGCGGGTGGGTATCCCTTACTTTTTTCCCTGTTGAGTTATGCGGAGTGGTCGCATGGGTCTTTTGAGACTCACCGGGATTTTGATTTTGAGACTTTTTTTTTTTTTTTTTATTTATTTTTTTTTTCTAGTTCACTTAGTAGTCTATTACTACTCATGGAATGCACGGTGTCAGGTTTCCATTCGGAAAAAAGTCCTCCCTATCAAGGTGGTGGTGGTGCAGGACATTCTGGGTGAGGCTGGGAAGATTCAGGGTCTTGAGAAGGACAGGTGGCGGCCGAGGGCCTAGACAAAGGCGTGTAGCAATGTTGGGTCCCTGTAGCTGCTGTCAGTCTCTGGGTGTTGCAGCCCCCCCCCCCCCCTAGATTTTGTTATGATCAGATTTTTGGAGACAGGCTGCATGTATGGGATAAGTGTGTAATCGTTTCTTAGCCCGAGGGGGTGTTTAGGTGGAGGTTGTAAACCCTTTACAACCACTTTTTGCTACTGGTAAGCCTATAATGAGGCCTTACCTGTAGCTACAATGGATATCTAGTGAACCTGCACGGTTTAGGAGATATCCCCTGTATTTGCCGACGTCATCGGCACATGCGCACTGAAGCAACGGCTCGTACGTGTCGTTGCTTCAGTTGGACTGTGCCATTAACGGCGGCTCCAGCCAATCACAGCGCCGAAGCCCGCAAAACCTGGAAGTAACGCTGGGTGGGAGTGATGTTGGCCACCGAAGCGGGGTACGAGGACCGCTGCAGGGGCTTCGCTCTCAGGTAAGTAATTCATAATGAGCTAGTATGCTACGCATACTAGCTCATTATGCCTTTTGTCTTGCAGGTTTTTATTATAGGGTTTACAACCACTTTAAGACTTTTAAGGAGCAACATGATAATAATTATTCTAAAATGTCTTGGTTTGTATATTTAAAATTTTTTCTTTGTTTTTTTTTTCTGGCAAAAAAACATTTTCTGTATTTATTTATATTTTTATATATAATAATATTACACTTACACACACACATTTTATAAAGGTTATAGGTTTGTAAGATTTTTTTTTTTTTTTTCTTTAAAACACCTTCCTGCCCAGACCAATTTTGAGCTTTCAGCGCTGTCGCAATTTGAATGACAATTGCGCGGTCATACCACACTGTACCCAAATAAAACATTTTTATAATTTTTTTTTTTTTTCTCACAAATAGAGCTTTCTTTTGGTGGTATTTGATCACCCCTACGGTTTTTATTTTTTGCTAAACAAATAAAAGACCGACCATTTTTGAAAAAATAAAAAATATATGTTTCAGTATCAAAACTTTGTAAATAAGTAAGTTTTCTCCTTCACTGATGGGGCTGCACTGATGGGCACCGATGAGGTGGCATTGGTGGGCACTGAGAGGTGGCACTGGGCGACACGGATGGGCACTGATAGGTGGCACAAATTGGCACGGATAGGCGGCACTGATAGGTGTCACGGATGGGCACTGATGGGCTGTATTGTATTATATTGTACTGATGGATGCCAATCAATGCCAAACAATAATGCATGCCAATCAGTGATGCCCATTGTGGGCACTGATTGGCATCCTTGGTGGTCTAGGGTGGCATACCTGGTGCTGGGCATCACTGGTGGTCCAGTATGGGCATCCTGGGGGGGCGCTGATAATCGCAGCCCCCCCCCCCCCCCCCTGTCAGAGGAGCAGCCGATGGGCTCTCCTCTACTCGCGTCTGACAGACGCGAGTGAGGAAAAGCCGATCAACGGCTCTTCCTATTTACACTGTGATCAGCCGTGATTGGACACGGCTGATCACGTGGTAAAGAGTCTCCGTCGGAGAGACCCTTTACCGAGATTGTAGTTGCAGGGTGTCAGACTGACACACCACAATGATTGCCGCGATGCACGCCCTAAAATCCTGAGGAGGTCCGGTCAGGATTTTAAAACGACTTTGCCTACGTCATTTTGCTATAGGGCGGGCGGCAAGTGGTTAATAAACAAAAATTTACTCTCTGTCCCTCCACAATTATACATGTAGCACTGACCACCCCCGAAGGAGCTTACCGTTACCTTTTTTCACCTCATCTCCTTCTAGGGGGTTCCCGTGGTAGATGGCCCAAAGAAATGTAGAAACTGACACTTTTTTTTATCTTCCTTTTTTGGGTTATTTATTCAAAAAGCTAAAACGGTCTCTTAAATTTAGGGTAGAGGGTTAGGATAGAAGTTCAGGTACTTTGGAACTGCAAGAATGTCTCTTACTATAGATATCCAGAGAATTACCATTTCACAGCTGGATTCTCTTGAGCACCGGATAGACCTCCTCTCACCAGGCCCAGCAGCCGGTGAAGCGTTGGGTAAAGCAAAGTCTCTGCCACAGACTTGGTTGTAGAACACTTGAAAAGTCTCTGCCTCAAACTTGAATGTAACTGAGGGACTCAAACAAATTTTAGAGAACCATCATGCGTTACCAGTATCTTGCAGCCGGTCCGGCGATACCGTACGAGTGTAGATCCATTTAGTGTCCTTCAACTGAGCCTCCAGGCTCCTTCAGAGGAACCAACCTTAGCGCATGGCCTTCTCCCGAAGAGTCCTTCCATGGATGCTTCTCCAGTTGATGGGCCTCTCCTCAGATGAGACGGCACCGGACCACTTTTGGATGATTCGGCCCCGAATTCCATTCAGGCCTGTCCCTGCAGTTGCTTCGCCTCGGGCTATACAGCCCCGAGACTCGCAATTGCATGGATCTGCACCCCAGGCCAGGAGGGCCACGGGGGGCTGTTCAGGAGGACCAAACAGACAGAAGATATCTTCTGGACCGGATAACAACGAAGCACGTGATCTCAGTACCTTTTTTAAATACCTTATCCCAGAATGCACAGCGGGGTAAACACTCCCACTGGGCTGGTTCAGAGAGAAAGAAGGGTATCCAATACACCGAGCTAAACTGCGTTCCCATACTTGCCGGCGGTGACAGCAACACCTGCGGTCAAGGAGGACTCAGTGCAATTCCAGCCAGACTGATACTGAAACCATAATTTGGCATAATTAACCCCAAAACCCAACTGTGGTTTTAGAAACATTAACTTTGAAAACGCATAGCGTGTGCTCGTCAGGAGCCCGGCGCTACGTACATTTACCATATATAGCTCTGAAATCTACCACAGTGCTGTACAGAGAACACTGAGCCAGTCACATAAGTCTCTGTACCAGAGCAGCTTACACTCTAATGTCCCCTCCCCCCACAGTCATTATTGTAGCGGTCACACTTCAACAAGTGTGCACGATCAGTGAAAATTTTAGTTTTTCCTCAGACCTGTAATGGAGTTCTGGGGGTTAATTGTACAGGTTTACTTTGGCATCAGTCTGGCTGGGCTGTACTGACGTTTCGCCTGGTCATAGGTGCAGTGAGGCCCCCATGACAGGCTGAGAACCAGGCCTGGTTGGACGTCTTGGGTACCAATCCTGTTCCCGGAGCCAATCAGTGGGCGCGTCTGGCCCCCGCTGTGTAGTCTGGGAAGGGGTATTTAAGGTGCTGAAGTCACGTGTTCGGCCGCAGCTTTGATTCTTGGTCCGGGGCAGCCCCGCGAGGGGTCCCGGGCCTAGGAGCGTTTGCCGTCCCGTAAGCATGGTCACCCTGACCAGTCCCCAGAGGCCCTCATGGTCTGGGGTGGGGATCCGTCTGTTCCCGAGTCTCGGAACTGGCTAGTCCGAGGCCCAGTAACTGAAGGAGGATTCGGAGGTGTCCCGGTGTGCTTTCAGTATTGGAGGGACACGGCAACTCATACAAGCGACCAGGGGAGGACTCTTCGGAGGAGGGACAACAGGCTGGCTGCTCAGTAAGAGTGGAGTTGTATGGACACTAAAGAATCCACACTTCACATAGTATCGCCAAGAAGGCTGAGAGATCCAGGTACTGTGAGAAAGGTTCCTATTCATCTTCAGTTACAATCTAGTCTGTGGCAGAGACTTTACAAACTTTCCGGATCACATGTTGGCTGCTAGATCTCTGGCTAGAGGTTTATCCAGCAGTGAAGCGCCCAGCTGCGAGTGGCTACTCTCTGGGTTGATTGGAGACATTCAGTGGATGTCAGCAGTTCAAGGTGCCTGAGTTTCATCACCCTTGCCCTCTATTCCCACCTGAGACTGTGTTATGTTGGATGTCACCACGGCAAAATAAAAACCTTGAAAAGGACTTTTATGTGTCAGCATCTGAAGTCGTTGGGTACAAACCCTGGGAACCCCTAGACAACAACCGACAAGCCACAAGGAGGTAACTGGTAAGCCCAAAAAGTCAAGGCCGCCCCTTGAGGTTATGGCCGCTACATTATTATTATACATTTATATAGCTCTGCAGGGGCGGACTGACAACTCATGGGGCCCCCGGGCAATAGGAGTTCATGGGGCCCCCAGGCAATCGGATGATGGGGCCACGCACTCACTCTACACAGACATGTTTCTATTGGCTGAGAAGGTACTGGAGAGGTGGGGAGGCTATAATCTTGGGATTTTTAGACCGGGCAGTTCCCAAGTGACCGAATGGTCAGTCCGCCCCTGTAGCTCATGTGCTGCACAGAGAACATGATCAAACCTAATCCGTAGGGTTTTCCAGGGACTTTCCTGTGGGATTGGCGGTATGCTTACACAAGATGGGAACATTATCCGTCACAATTAAAAATCCCAGAGAATTTTTAGATCCGATTAATTTGTATCTTTGATGCTTCATCAGTTTTGTCCTGAAGGTGATCAATTTTGGCCTGTGTGGCCTGCCTGCAGCAGACTGATGACATCACAGCCTGATGAAGCTCAAGGAAAGCTTTTATTGATAAAGGCCCTGTTCACACTGGTATTAGAAACAGGTGTGTGGGGGGGGGGGGGGGGGGGGGTCAAGTTGAAACTTGTCAAATCTTTTTTTCATTCAAGTCTATTGTAACGCGCCATAAGCAAGCGTCATACAGCGTTTACAGCACATTTGACAAGTATGTAGCAAATATCTAGGTGGTGGGGGGAAAAGAAAACACAACCCTCAGTCCTCAAGTACCCCCAACAGGCCATGTTTGCAGGTTTTCCTTTATCTTGCACATGTGCTTTAAATCAGTCAATAGCTTGGTGTTTTGGACAGCTATTTTATCTAAGAGAAATTCTCAAAACCATGGCCTGTTGGGGGTACTTGAGGACCGAGGTTGAGAGCCCCTGTTATAGGGGGCATTTACCTCCCTTTTACGCGCCCTAACCCTATAGGTGCCCCAATATGTGATTTCCCCCATTCATCACTTTCTCCTTTATAGGTGACCCCCTATATCATACGTGATCCCTACATTATTATTGCCCTAAAGGTGATCATTTGTGTATGTATGTATTTTCTCATCTATCTCACAAAAGTAAGTACACCCCTCACATTTCTTTAAATATTTTCTTCTATCTTTTCATGTGACAACACTGAAGAAATGACACTTGTCTACAATGTAAAGTAGTGAGTGTACAGCTTGTATAACAGTGTAAATTTTTGTTGTCCCCTCAAAATAACTCAACACACAGCCATTAATGTCTAAACCGCTGGCAACAAAAGTTGGTACACCCCCTAAGTGAAAATTGTCCAAATTGGGGCCCAAAGTGTCAATATTTTGTGTGGCCGCCATTATTTTCCAGCACTGCCTTAACCCTCTTGGGCATGGAGGTCACCAGAGCTTCACAGGTTGCCACTGGAGTCCTCTTCCCCTCCCCCATGATGACATCACAGAGCTGGTGGATGTTAGAGACCTTGCGCTCCTCCACCTTCCATTTGAGGATGTCCCACAGATGCTCAATAGGGTTTAGGTCTGGAGACATGCTTGGCCAGTCCATCACCTTTACCCTCGGCTTCTTTAGCGAGGCAGTGGTCATCTTGGAGGTGTGTTTGGGGTGGTTATCATGTTGGAATACTGCCCTGCGGTCCAGTCTCTGAAGGGAGGGGATCATGCTCTGCTTCAGTATGTCACAGTACATGTTGGCATTCATGGTCCCCTCAATGATCTGTAGCCCCCCAGTGCCGGCAGCCCTCATGCAGCCCAAGACCATGACAGTCCCACCACCATGCTTGACTGTAGACAAGACACACTTGTCTTTGTCCTCCTCACCTGGTTGCCCCCACACACGCTTGTCACCATCTGACACCAAATACGTTTATGTTGGTCTCATCAGACCACAGGACATGGTTCCAGTAATCCATGTCCTTAGTCTGCTTGTCTTCAGCAAACTGTTTGTGGGCTTTCTTGTGCATCATCTTTAGAAGAGGCTTCCTTCTGGGACGACAGCCATGCAGACCAATTTGATGCAGTGTGCGGCGTATGGTCTGAGCACTGACAGGCTGACCCCCCCACCCCTACAACCTCTGCAGCAATGCTGGCAGCACTCATATGTCTATTTCCCAAAGACAACCTCTGGATATGACGCTGAGCACGTGACCTCAACTTCTTTGGTGGACCATGGCGAGGCCTGTTCTGAGGGGAACCTGTCCTGTTATACTGCTGTATGGTCTCGGCCACCGTGCTGCGGGATCTTCTTATAGCCTAGGCCATCTTTTATGTAGAGCAACAATTCTTCTTCTTTTTATTTATTTTTTTTTTTTTTTTTATCGACCTTTAGAGTTCTTTGCCATGAGGTGCCATGTTGAACTTCCAGTGACCAGTATGAGAGAGTGAGAGCGATAACACCAAATTTACCACACCTGCTCCCCATTCACACCTGAGACCTTGTAACACTAACGAGTCGCATGACACCGGGGGAGGGAAAATGGCTAATTGGGCCCAATTTGGACATTTTCACTTAGGGTTGTACTGACTTATGTTGCCAGCGGTTTAGACGTTAATGGCTGTGTGTTGAGTTATTTTTAAGGAACAGCAAATTTACACTGTTATACAAGCTGTACACTCACTACTTTACATTGTAGACAAGTGTCATTTCTTCAGTGTTGTCACATGAAAAGATAGAAGAAAAGATTTACAAAAATGTGAGTGAGGGGGGTTGTACTTACTTTTTGTGAGATAACATGTGCTTTATGTGATCCTCTATACATTACTTGTACCCTAGAAGTGATCTCCCATAAACACTTGCTCCCTGTAGATGACCCCCCCCCCCCCCTATACAATATTTGATCCCTCCTATATTACACCTTTATTGTGATCTCCCATAAAGCACCTACTCCCTGTAGGTGGTTCCCAATAGAGGTATGCCCTATAGGAGATCTCTACACATTACTTGTACCCAGGGCTTTTTTTCTCAGAGAATAGGTGCAGGAACCCCCCTCCTTCTAAGTCACTCCCTTGTCTCCACCCCTACCCACCTCCGAGAACCGTCCCTTGGTTCCACCCCCTACCCACCTCCCAGTAGAGAATACAGAACCAAGTACCATTCTGTGGCGCTAAGTAATCTTGTATAGAATTTGTTAGCAGCAAAATAGATCCCCCTGCAGCCAGCAACAATGGATACCCCAACAACAATGCCCCCCGCAACAAAAATCCCCAGCAGCAACAATAGATTTCCCAGCAGCCAGCATCAAAACACCCTCCAGCAGCCAGCAAGAATGGACTTCTCTCTCAACAGTAGATTCCTCTCGACATCAATGGACCCCCCCCCCCAGAAATATAAAACCCCCTCCCAGCAACAATGGACCCCCCCCCCACGCAAAATCAGAACCCCACCAGCATAGTCGCTATAGACCCTCCAGTACATCCCCAGCACCCCTTGCCATTACATAAATTTAGTACCCCCCCCCCCCCCCCATCAATAGGTGATCTCTCTATAGTTGATCCTCTATACATTTCTTGCGCCCCATCAGTGATCCCTTATATTACTATTACTGATCTCCCTATAGAAGATTCCTAATATATCATGCCCTATAGGTGATTCCCTATAAATTCCGATATGCGATTCTCCTATACATTAAATTAACATTAAGTATTTTTATATCTCTGGGTTGCATTTTTCAGAGCTTATCAGAAGACAAAGTATTTAAAGGGCCCGTCCACCTATACATTTTATTTTAGTCTCCTATGGAGCATGTCAGGGATAAGGCCCGTACACACGATCAGACTTTTTGACAACCAACATGCAAATTAGCTGTTTTGGACCAACATCCGACCGTGTGTACGCTCCATCGGACCAACTTTTTTCCAGGTTTCATCAGACTTTTGTTGGCTGTGCGAACGGACCAACTTTCTGCCAACAAAAGTCCGATGGACCAAAGTCCGATCGTGTGTACACAAAACCAACGGACTTTTGTACGAACCAATGCAAAAGATCAGACAACAATACAGAAGTTGACCAAAGGTGGCGGTAAAGAGCAGAAAAACCACGTGATTTGGTGAAAGTTGGCTGAAAAAAGTCCTGCCGTGTGTATGCAATACCAACTTGGGGCCAACGCCCTTTGGACAAAAGTCCACAGGAAAGTTGGTCCACGGTCCGATCGTGTGTATGAGGCTTTAGAATGACAATTTTCAACACCAAATATTTTAATTGGCCATTTGCTGCGCAGGAAGTTGTTCCTTTCATTCCTTTTATTAAACCATATTTGTGTAAATCGGAGTCTTTGCACGTAAATCGGTTATGTTTTTAGTGATTGGCTAAATGTTGCGTTGGGATTTTCTGTAGGGCCAGCCGTGGGCTGCTGAATTCAATTTGCACCTTTTTGGATTTCCTGCTATTGAAATCAAATGGAGATCGTGTAGCTAGATTGATACATGTGTAACCAGTGTTTGGTTGTACGCTTTATTATTATTATTTTATCATTATTAATTTTTTTTTTTTTATTGTAAGCCTTTTTGAGCCTAAAATGGCAGTTGGCATAGAATAGCGGCTGTTGCGTCACCCTTTCTGGGTCCGGACTATCTCGCCAGGCGTGGGAACTCGCACACAGTGGAGACTTGGGATTTGTCTTTGCACTCATTTCAATGAACTGATGGAAGGTTTTGAAGGTTCCTCGTACACCTTCCCGTCTTCCCATCTGCTGCCGGATTGTGATAACGATGACGTTTCTTTCATGCCCAGACACGGATCTCCCATTTATAATTAGAAGGTATTTCCTTCGTGAAACCTGTTTTAGGTTTTTGTCGGTGAGTCATCTCTGGTTTCTATAAGTCGCAGACTAATCCTGTCGCTGGAACGCACAACGGCCGGAGGACCGCTGCTCTGGGTCTGCGGGCAAATCGTCTTCCAGGTATGGACGTTTTCATGGCAGGGGACTGTGTCTGGTCATAGAAGGTATGCCCATACCACATGCTGGAATTATAAGGATATTGGGCACTATTTTTGGACAAATCAACGACCGCAGAGGTGAGAGTGTTGAAGAACCCCTCCCCCCCAACTGACCTTTTTTTGTGTATCCAGGGCCAGGTGGAGAGGTTGGCAGGAAAAGAAGCACCCCTAGGACACAGCAGGAGGGGGTGCAAAATAGGCAGGCCCTGCTGTTTAAACTGCTGTTCACAGCTCATGGGGAAGGGGGCGCACTTTGATCTTCTCCTTCTCCTTCTCCTCCTTCTCCTTCTCCTTCTCCTTCTCCTTCTCTCCTTCTCCTTCTCCTTCTTTCTCCTTCTCCTTCTCCTTCTCCTTCTCCTTCTCCCTCCCTTCTCCTTCTCCTTCTCCTTCTCCTTCTCCTTCTCCTTCTCCTTCTCCTTCTCCTTCTCCTTCTCCTTCCTTCTCCTTCTCCTTCTTCTTCCTTCCTTCCTTCCTTCTCCTCCCGCCTTGGTGTGTATTCGCTTATTTTTAACCATTTTTGGTGCTGCTGATCTCCTGTGGCCTTTCAGCCACCTCATGTCTACATGCACCCCCTCCATCCTCGGCTGCGGATTCTTGCTCTCGTCCAGAAAAGACCGGAATGTAATGCACTGCAAGGTGATAGTAACTTGACAAAAGTGTCAAGTGACATACTTTGCCCAGCCACTCCCCCATTTTGTAACCACCCCTGACTGCAGAGTAAGGGGAGCGGCCATATAAAGAGGAGGGGCGGGAAGAGACAGAGCTCGAGGAGGTTGATTTAAGGGTGCAAAATAGAATCCAGCCAGCAACCCATTTTCCTCCAAATGCGATTAATGTTTATTGGCTACAAAACGAGTACAGTATAGATGCACTTGCGCGTTTCGGCCGTCAGGCCTGGCTCATTATATGCCATAAGACCTGATGGCGCTTGCGCGTTTTGGCCATCAGCCCTTAAAGTGGTTCTAAAGCCTGAAGGTTTTATACTTTAATACACATTAAGGTAAAAACCTTCACTGCTGCAGGATCCCCTCCCCCAATATTCTTACCTGAGCCCGATCCAGCCATGTGCATGAGAGCAGCGGCTCTTGCCACCGTCTTCCTCATTGGGCAGCTTATTGGCAGCGGGAGCCATTGGCTCCCACACCTGTAAATCAACTCCATTGAGGGGCGGGGCTGAGTCAGGCTGTCTGTGTCAATGGACACAGCAGCACGTCTCGGGAGCGAATCCACAAGAGTGCCCCCATGGGAATCTGCTTCCTATTGGGGGGCAGCAGCAAGAGGAGGAGTCGGGGGCACTGGCGGGTGGGACCTGAGAAGAAGATGATCGGGGAAGGGGGAAAAAAAAGCATGTGATTCATGCGTGTTGCCGTCAGGCCTTACTCGCATATCTATCTATCTCCTATCTATCTATCTATCTATGCTGTACTCCTTCTTCTTCTTTTTTTTTTTTTTCAGCCAAACATTACTGCATTTTGGAGGTTGCCGGCTGGTTTATATTTTGGATTCTAATAGTAAATCGACCCCATTCTATCCTGGTGCCCTCCCTTTTTTTTTTTTTTTTTCTTCTCTAATTGTAGAAGAAGTAAACAAAACAAATTTATTAAAAAAAAATAATAGAAAATATGATGAAATAAAAGATAATGCTTAGATCCGGGCTTCATCAAGGTTAGTGTGTGGTTTTTTTTTTTATTTTTTTATTTTTTTTTTTTTGGGTCAGTGTGGTTTTATTTTATTTCTCTTTTTTTTATTTTTTTTTTTATTATTACTATATTCTAGGTCCAATTTTTTTTTTTTTTTTTTTTTTGAGAAGGGGGGGGGGGGGGGGGGGGAATTGAGGTGTCAATTTTTAAATTTACCAGCAAATGAAAGGCCAATGTTTTTTTTTTTTTTTTTTTTTTTTTTTTTTGTGTGTGTTTTTCTAATACATGTCAAAGTTGCAACTATGGCTTGTTGTACCTTCCATCACATCATGAAGGAGGGGGTTGGTAATCTTCCAATAAGGTTATTCTTTGTCGGTCATATCGGGGGATGTGGTACACCTTGAGATCAATCATCCAGATCTAATTAGGAATTGTATATGGTCTACAAATAATGGGAGAGGATTTATTTTGTGCCCTTCTAGCTTTTCATAAGCTGACAATTGGCGCTGTTGGCAGGATGTGATTGGCTCTCGCTCTTCTTGTATCTTTTTTATTATTTTCCAGCAGTTTGTGACTTGCTCTGTGATGGAAGCTTGTGATACCCCCAACACAATATTAGATTGGAGTTGTCTTGCTGATGCCCAACTAAATGAGCTTTGTTTTGTTTTTGTTTTGCAGCTAAAAGATGTTCAGCTTTTTCCGGCGCACTATTGGGCGCCGGTCTATGCGCCGGCATGAGGAAAAGGAACGCCTCCGAGAAGCCCAGAAAGCGTCAACCCACATCCCGGCCGCTGGAGATGCCAAATCGGTGATCACGTGTCGCGTGTCCCTGCTGGACGGGAGCGATGTCAGCGTGGAACTGCCGGTGAGTGTTCCGTGATTTGGACGGTCTGTCCTATAATATAACTTTGTATCTGGAGAGCGGTGATGTCACTCCTGTATAATATGTGGAGAGTGGTGATGTCACGCCTGTATATTAATATATAATATGTGGAGAGTGGTGATGTCACGCCTGTATATTAATATATAATATGTGGAGAGTGGTGATGTCACTCCTGTATATTAATATATAATATGTGGAGAGCGGTGATGTCACGCCTGTATATTAATATATAATATGTGGAGAGCGGTGATGTCACTCCTGTATATTAATATATAATATGTGGAGAGCGGTGATGTCACGCCTGTATATTAATATATTATATGTGGAGAGCGGTGATGTCACGCCTGTATATTAATATATAATATGTGGATGGCGGTGATGTCACGCCTGTATATTAATATATTATTTATGTTGTGTGGTGATGTCACTCCTGTATATTAATATATAATATGTGGATGGCGGTGATGTCACGCCTGTATATTAATATATAATATGTGGTGATGTCACGCCTGTATATTAATATATTATTTATGGAGTGTGGTGATGTCACTCCTGTATAATATATCTTATATGTGGAGAGCAGTGATGTTCCTGTATAATATATATCATATCTGGAGAGCGGTGATGTCACTTCTCTGTAATATACCTTCTATCTAATGATCACATTACCGGAGTTGGTGTTTGACGTTTATTATGGGATGGTTTAATGGAACTTCACTATTTCTTAGTTTTTAAAAACTGGTTTATATATAAAAAGTAAACCTCCTTATTTTGTGCTGAGAAGTACATAGTTACATAGTAGATGAGGTTGAAAAAGACACAAGTCCATCCTATTAATTTTCAGGGAAGACTTGAGTCCTGAATCTGGACGAGGTGAAGCAAATCTTGTGCCGCTAATTGCTCGCTAACTGTCGGCGCGGTTTACGGGAACGCTGAGCTTGAATGAGAAGGAAACATCTGTCACAATGAATAGCTCACCTTTGTAACACAATGGAACATTCCGCTAATGGGATAATCCAGATCTTAATTAACATTCAGAAAGTTCCGGCCAATTGTCAGCGCAGCTCATGTGTGAATAGCAACTAATCGGCTCTGCTACACACAGGAAACTCCGACCAACATACTTTCTATTTCTTTTTAAAGGAACTTTCTTCTTATTTATTTTTTTATAGTTGTATTTAGAGGAATTTTGTTTTTACCTTCTCTTTTCTTTTCAGTTGTTAGTAGGAAAGCGAAAGCAAAATGTTTGTATTTATCATTTTTATGTTCAGCTAAAAATATTTTTGTGTTGGAAGGTGAGAGAGTTTACAAAAAGGAGGCGGCCATGACTCTATTGCCTTTCTGCTCTGCCCCTTTTATCCTTCAGAGCTCAGGAGGATCTTTCTGCTCCGCCCCTTTTATCCACAGAGCTCAGTAGGCGGATCTTTTTGCTTTGCCCCTTTTATCCTTCAGAGCTCAGTAGGAGGATCTTTCTGCTCTGCCCCTTTTATCCTTCAGAGCTCAGGAGAATCTTTCTGCTCCGCCCCTTTTATCCTTCAGAGCTCAGGAGAATCTTTCTGCTCCGCCCCTTTTATCCACGGAGCCAAGTAGGAGGATCTTTTTGCGCCGCCCCTTTTATCCACGGAGCTCAGGAGGATCTTTCTGCTCCGCCATGGGCATCCGCAGGTAGGGGCCAGGGGGGGCAATTGCCCCCCCCCCCTGGAATCGTCAAGAAGCTCGGTCGTTCACTGCTCCTCTTCAGTGATTGGCTGCCTGCCTGTGTACATGTTGTGTAGATCTGGCCAGGCATACCATGCCCTTTGTATTGGGAATTACTCGGGCCAGGCATACCATGCCCATCTAAATGTAGCCTAGAGAATGTAGATCTTTTTTATATTGCATGGGTGACCTTGAAATGATGGGGGGGGGGGGGGCCCCCCCCCCCCCCCCCTGAAAAAAGTTTTGGGGACGCATATGTGCTCCACCCCTTTTATCCAGAGCTCAGGAGGATCTTTCTGCTCCGCCCCTTTTATCCGCAGAGCTCAGGATCTTTCTGCCCCGCCCCTTTTTATCCTTTTACAGGGCTCAGTACTGTAGGAAGATCTTTCTGCTCCGCCCCTTTTCCTTACAGCTTACTAGGATAGTCTGCTTCACCCCTCCTCCTGAGCAATGTGAGGGATAAAAAGGGGCGGAGCAGACTATCCTCCCAGTGAGCTATAAGGAAAAGGAGCAGAAAGATCCTTCTACAGTACTGAGCTCTGTAAAGGATATAAAGGGGCGGAGAAGAGAGATCCTCCTCCTGAGCAATGTGAGGGGGATAAAAAGGATCTTTCTTCTCCTCCCCCTTTTTTTTTTTTTTTTATCCTTTACAGAGCTTGGTACTGTAGGAGGATCTTTCTGCTCCACCCCTTTTTCCCTATAGCTCAGTAGGAGGATCTTTCTGCTCCGCCCCTTTTTCCTTATAGCTCAGTAGAAGGATCTTTCTGCTCCGCCCCTTTTCCTTATAGCTCAGTAAGAGGATCTTTCTGCTCCGCCCCTTTTCCTTATAGCTCAGTAAGAGGATCTTTCTGCTCCGCCCCTTTTCCTTATAGCTTACTAGGAGGGTATTTTTGCTCCACCCCTTTTTCTTATAGCTCAGTAAGAGGATCTTTCTGCTCCGCCCCTTTTCCTTATAGCTTACTAGGAGGGTATTTTTGCTCCACCCCTTTTCCTTATAGCTCAGTAGGAGGATCTTTCTGCTCCGCCCATTTTATCCCTTGCATAGCTCAGTAGGAAGATCTTTCCTCTCCACCCCTTTTCCTTATAGCTCAGTAGGAGGATATTTCTGCTCCACCCCTTTTCCTTATAGCTCAGTAGGAGGATCTTTCTGCTCCACCCCTTTTCCTTATAGCTCAGTAGGAGGATCTTTCCTCTCCACCCCTTTTCCTTAAAGCTCAGTAGGAGGATCTTTCTGCTCCACCCCTTTTCCTTATAGCTCAGTAGGAGGATCTTTTTGCTCCACCCCTTTTCCTTATAGCTCAGTAGGAGGATCTTTCTGCTCCACCCCTTTTCCTTATAGCTCAGGAGGCTCTTTCCACTCCACCCCTTTTTCCTTGTAGCTCAGTAGGAGGATCTTTCCGCTCCACCCCCTTTCCTTATAGCTCAGTAGGAGGATCTTTCAGCTCCACCCCCTTTCCTTATTGCTCACTAGGATGATCTTTCCACTCCACCCCTTTTCCTTATAGCTCAGTATGAGGATCTTTCTGCTCCGCCCCTTTTCCTTATAGCTTACTAGGAGGGTACTTTTGCTCCACCCCTTTTCCTTATAGCTCAGTAGGAGGATCTTTATGCTCCGCCCATTTTATCCCTTGCATAGCTCAGTAGGAAAATCTTTCCTCTCCACCCCTTTTCCTTATAGCTCAGTAGGAGGCTCTTTCCGCTCCACCCCTTTTCCTTATAGCTCAGTAGGAGGATCTTTCCTTTCCACCCCTTTTCCTTTATAGCTCAGTAGGAGGATCTTTCTGCTCCACCCCTTTTCCTTATAACTCAGTAGGAGGATCTTTCTGCTCCACCCCTTTTCCTTATAGCTCAGTAGGAGGATCTTTCCTCTCCACCCCTTTTCCTTATAGCTCAGTAGGAGGATCTTTCCGCTCCACCCCTTTTCCTTATAGCTCAGTAGGAGGATCTTTCAGCTCCACCCCTTTTCCTTATAGCTCACTAGGAGGATCTTTCCGCTCCACCCCTTTTCCTTATAGCTCAGTATGAGGATCTTTCTGCTCCACCCCTTTTCCTTATAGCTTACTAGGAGGGTATTTTTGCTCCACCCCTTTTCCTTATAGCTCAGTAGGAGGATCTTTCTGCTCCGCCCATTTTATCCCTTGCATAGCTCAGTAGGAAGATCTTTCCTCTCCACCCCTTTTCCTTATAGCTCAGTAGGAGGCTCTTTCCGCTCCACCCCTTTTCCTTATAGCTCAGTAGGAGGATCTTTCCTTTCCACCCCTTTTTCCTTTATAGCTCAGTAGGAGGATCTTTCTGCTCCACCCCTTTTCCTTATAGCTCAGTAGGAGGATCTTTCTGCTCCACCCCTTTTTCCTTATAGCTCAGTAGGAGGATCTTTCCTCTCCACCCCTTTTTCCTTGTAGCTCAGTAGGAGGATCTTTCCGCTCCACCCCCTTTCCTTATTGCTCAGTAGGAGGATCTTTCAGCTCCACCCCCTTTCCTTATTGCTCACTAGGAGGATCTTTCCACTCCACCCCTTTTCCTTATAGCTCAGTATGAGGATCTTTCTGCTCCGCCCATTTTTTTTTTTTTTTTTTCTTTTTTCCAAAATATTTTTATTGAAAATTTTAAAGGCATATACAAACAAAAGTATACATAACAGTAACTTGAGAGTATCAAAGGTAATTACAATCACGTAAATAGTATAAAGCTAAGATGAAGCATGTAGTACTAATGGCAAGTATAGATGTTTACCATTTTTATCCCTCTCATAGCTCAGCAGGAGGATCTTTCTTTCTCCTCCACCCCTTTTTTTTTTTTTTTATCCTACTGATAGCTCAAGTAATTGGTGCGTGGAAGGGGCGGGGGGTTGGGTTTGGCATGTGTAGGTTGACAGAGGAGGTTCTTCAATGGAAGCTTGCTGATGGCATCGCTGGCTGATTCATTCAAGGAAGGAGTTGTTTTGTTTTTCATTTTGTAACGCTCTTTGCATTTTTTTTTTTTTTTTTTTTTTTTTTTTTTTTAAAAAGCTGAACTCCCAGGATCGGCAATTATCATCATATAAATCCATTTCTCATGTGTCTTCTGGAATCTCGGAGATCTTTGTGTATTTCTCCCAGATCTGTGCCGTCATCCAGTGTGGGACTTCCTGTAATGAAGACCGCTCCCTGCTGCTGCTCTCATTCTGCAGGGGGACTGGTCTTGTCTCCGCCCCCTCCTGCAGTGGGTGGAGCCTGCCGGGCTCTGCTTTCTGCACAGGCTATGTACAGCACAGTGATGAGGTCACGGATAGTTCTACAATGTAATATCTGGGTTTGGAAGGGCATTTGGATTTCTATCCTTGATCCCCGTGACTATTGCGAAATCTATAGCGAGGGCTGCAGCCTTCATAAGTTTTGTGTGAATGTCGCAGTTGTCGGCTCTGATGTATTTTTAGAAGTTTTGCAGTTTCGCTGAAACCTCCAGAAAGGGAAAAGAATAAACAGTTTCAGTGAAACGTTAAATATTCACCAACTGCCGGAAACTTCCGTGTTTGCACTTTCTGCAATGTGCGTCACTGTGACAACCAGAAAAATATATCTGTGAAGGGTCGTGTGTCCCGATCACTGACCTGGCCAGAAATATTCATTTCATCCGTGAGGAGAAGAGGTCCTTCTTATCAGTCCTTCCAACCCGATATCTTCATGTTTGGTAGCTCCTATATTATCCATTAATTAAATATCATCATGTATCCCTTGACGCCTCTGAGGGGTTCCCACCATCCCTGTGCTGAGTCCCCGGGTCTGTACACCCGCTGTGCCCATTATGAGGGGTTCTCACCATCCCTGTGCTGAGTTCCCAGGTCTGTACACCCGCTGTGCCCATTTGAGGGGTTCCCACCATCCCTGTCTGAGTTCCCAGGTCTGTACACCCGCTGTGCCCATCCCTGTGCTGAGTTCCCGGGTCTGTACACCCGCTGTGCCCATTATGAGGGGTTCCCACCATCCCTGTGCTGAGTTCCCGGGTCTGTACACCCGCTGTGCCCATTATGAGGGGTTCCCACCATCCCTGTGCTGAGTTCCCGGGTCTGTACACCCGCTGTGACCATTATGAGGGGTTCCCACCATCCCTGTGCTGAGTTCCCAGGTCTGTACACCCGCTGTGCCAATTATGAGGGGTTCCCACCATCCCTTTGCTGAGTTCCCGGGTCTGTACACCCGCTGTGCCCATTATGAGGGTTCCCACCATCCCTGTGCTGAGTTCCCGGGTCTGTACTCCCGCTGTGCCCATTATGAGGGGTTCTCACCATCCCTGTGCTGAGTTCCCAGGTCTGTACCCCCGCTGTGCCCATTATGAGGGGTTCTATCTCTATAAATGTATATTTATAAATGATAAGATCATAGATGGTTTTCTTCATGTTGGTGATCTTGCCCTCCCATTGGTCGGATGGCGTTCCATGCGATGATCTGGTTACATTGTATCTGAGAAGTGATGAGTCTTCTTCTCTCTGTGGAATGTCTGTGGGAGGGACCTGTGACTCCTCCATTGTCATTCAGCCCTTATCTCCTGACCTTACAATCAGAACGGCAGTTCTTCCATCATCACTACAGAATCCACCCGACCTCCTGTGTCAACCCCCCCCCCCTCACACACCATACAGTCATCGGACACTTGAAGGATTTATAATTTGGGCAATACATGGTCTCATTTTACACAATATTCTGCTAATACGTTTGGAACAGTTTTTTTTTATATTAAAAAAAAAAAATGTCCTAATGAAGGAACAAATGATTAATTGGTCATGCACATTTGTACCGGCTCCTGGACTTAAATGGCTTCCTCTGATTTCACCGCACACTGTGAGCTTCTCACAATGTGCACTAGAAGCTGCAGCAAGCCAGATAGAACACCGCCTCATTTCCTGTCTGGAGGACGCCCAGGATCCTCTAGCTCATTCCTCCCCACCTTTTTACTGTCTGGTCCGCCCCCTTTCATTCCTTGGTTCTCAGGTGTTACAATCATGGAGGCTCCAGGATCACATATGGGTGCTATCATGCAAATACAGCCGGTGTCTTGCCGAGTTGGTTCCCCTGGCGGATTGGTTCCTCTCTGTACTGCGCAGGCGCAACGCTTGCGCAGTGCGAACGACTAGGCATCTTCCGGAAATTGACGAACCTAAACGGATGCGAGTGAACTGTACACTGCGCACGCTCCCGATGATCACGCTAATAATTATACACATATAAAAAAAATATATATAAAAACACATAAGGGGCTTTCATTTAATGAGGGGGGGTGTCATGTGTACACTGCATCAATGTGTTATCTGCAATATACGTGTGTGTGTGTGTGTGTGTGTGTGTGTGTGTGTGTCAGCTCGTTCGCCGCCCCTTAGATAGACTCCCCTTGCAGAGTAGCGCGAGCATCGAGAGAGTGCGACATCGTCTCGTACACCGCCTGGTACACTTCACTCGCATCTGTTTAGGTTCGGAAATTTCGCTGCGCATGCGCAGTACAGATCTGCACTAATCTGCCAAGGGGAACCATCTCGGCAGAACACAGGCCTTGGGGGAAGCCCACCCCTCCAGACTGGCACATGACTATTGGGGAATTTTTTTTTTATATTTGCATAACTCCTCCTAAGGGCCTGCCCACTGCATCAGAACTGAGGGCTCTGGAGAGGCGTACTGAGGCCGGGGGGTGGTAGGGGGGGTGGGGGGCTGCAATGTTTTCAGGGAGCCGTGTACAGAACTAGACATGTGCAATTTGTTACATTATGAAATTCCACAAATTTGTTTGAATAAACGAAAACCCGTAACAAATTTTTCCAGAAATTCAAAAGAACGAACATTCAAATTATTATTATTATTATTATTATTATTATTATTATAATTATTATTATTATTATTATTATTATTATTATTATCTATTTAAATTATAGGTATTGGAATTTCCTTTCAAATTTGTCTGTTAGGCCCCTTTCACACTGGGGCGGGAGCGGCGGCGACTGTAAAGCAGCGCTATATTTAGCGCTGCTTTACTGTCGTCTTAGCCGCGGTAAAAAAAATCCGCTCCGGCGGTATTACCGCGGTGTCCCATTGATTTTCAATGGGTAGGAGCGGTGAATACACGGCTCCTTCACGCTCCAAAGATGCTGCTAGCAGGACTTATTTTACCGTCCTGCTAGCACACCGCTCCAGTGTGAAAGCCCGCCGGCTTTCACACTGGAGTGAATGGGGCCGGATTTTTTTCAGGCACATTACAGGCGCTATTTTTAGTGCTGTAGCGCCTGAAAAAACGCCCCTTAGTGAACGTAACGAATACGAATTTATCCGAAGATAAGTATTATCCAAAATAATGAATGCCGCATCTAAACGAATGGAATGAAATAATAACTTTTTTAAATTTTATTATTAATAATTTGTTCCATTTGTTTAGATGCGGCATTCGTTATTTCAGATAACTTTGGATACATTTGTTACGTTCACTAACAGACAAATTTTGAAAGGAAATTCCAATCCCTATATTTTGTTAGTAAGAGTTCACTTTTTTTTCATGTTTTCTAATTCCCGTTCTTATTTTCGGATTTCCGAATACAGCATCTAATTGAATGGAAACTAACAAATACTTTTTTTTTTTTCCCCAAAGTGACGGATTTATTTGAAATCATGAATTTCGATCAGAACGAATGACCCAAAAAAGAAAAAAAAAAAAAAAAACTAATGGAAAAACATTTTTCGGCAGGGCACATGTGTATACAGAACCCTGCTGGGCCCTCCCATCAGCCATGATCTGCCTCCATTGTACAGAGACCTGGTGATGACATCACTGGGACAAAAATACGTTTGTGTGTGGGGTTTTCTTTATTTATTTTATTTCCAATATTTCATTATTGAGGGGAGAGGGAACCTTAAACTTCAGATTTATTCCCACCCAGGGCTTTTATTTCTCAGAACAGGTGCAGGAACATCCACCTTCGTTTCTGCCCGCTACCTACCTCCGGGCACCATCCCTTGGTTCCATCCAACCGCCCTTCCAGTATTTTAATGCCGGTTACTAGCTGTCAATTTGCAATGTTTTATAAGGGGTCCAGTGTACATGAAGCCTTGGAGAATACAGAACCAAGTATCGATTTGTGCTACTAAGAAAGTCCCCTTCAGTGAGCAACAGTAGAGCCCCCCCCCCCCCCCTCCAGCAACAGTAGACCCCTCCAGCAACAGTAGACCCCCCCCCCCTCCAGCAACAGTAGACCCCTCCAGCAACAGTTCGTTCGTTCGTTCGTTCGTTCGTTCGTTCGTTCCTTCCTTCCTTCCTTCCTTCCCCAGCAACAGTAGGACAACATCAGTAGATCTCCCCTGCAGCCAGCATCAATATTCCCTCCTCCACCACCTTTACCATTACATACATTCAGTGCCGGATCTGCGTTCTCGCAGGGGGAAAAACCAACAATGTCTTCTATTGCTGTTTATCAGTCCTTGGATGTGGTAGCTGCTTTTTTTTTTTTTTTTTTTTTTTTGTTTTCTTTTATTTATTTTTTTTCAAGCGAAGGACATCTTCCTGAAAGCACAGAAATTGCCAGAATTCGAACTAGTTATGGTGATAGGGAGAGAGATGACCACCGCTCCAGAGGGATCCTTCAAGGCGAATGCTTCTACTCCTAGTGCGGAGCTCCAGGTGCAGGCTAATAACAAGGTAGTTAGAAAGTAACAAGGGGAACTGATAGGGAAGGGGGGGCACACAGCTGACGCGTTTCACGCTAAATACAGCGCTTACTCATGAGCTATGAGTAAGCGCTGTATTTAGCGTGAAACGTGTCAGCTGTGTGCCTCCCCCCCCCTTCCCTGTTTTGCTGTGTTTTTGGACTTTGATGTGATTCCTGTTTTTAAATAAATCCATTTGATTTTTCATCTTCGTCTGGTGTGCGGCTGTCCAGAGTTCCCCTTGTTACTTTCTAGTTATGGTGATACAAAGAGGGGGGGGGGGGGGTTCTGCAGTCCTGGCCTAGGGTGACAACACTGCTCCTCCATAGTGTACGGTGAATGTTGCCTGTATGCAGACCTCCATGGCAGGACAATCTGGAAAAGTTTCAATGATTTTATTTACAGAAGATGATTTTTATTTTTGTTATGAGATTTTGGTGACGTAGGTTTTACATATCCTTGAATAGTTTATCCTCAGCAGCCAATCGGATTCCACCCTTATTTTTTTTTCCCTTCTGTTTTTTGATTGATTTCCCAGACTCCTCTCCTCCTGAATGCGGTTGGTAATTGGCAATTGCGGTCGGTCTGCAGAACATTTTCTGAACTTTTGTTTGCTAGTTGGACTTTGCCGACCTGGAATTTATCAACCTGGGATGGGAGGGGACCGGGGCCCCCAAGAGGGGGTGGGGGGGGGGGACCAGAGCCCTGAGCTTCTCCGACTAGGTTGCCAGCCAGCCTGGATGGAACAAGGTGACCCTCTTGTTGGGTAATCATTTCCCTGGCACAGCTCAGGGCTCTGGGAGTGTCTGGCAGGGGGCAGAGCTGACATTTAGGAGGATGGAAGGCGGCCAGCAAAATGTTTTCTCAAAGAGTGCGTTCTGAAAGATGGAAAGCAATATATTTTTGCGTCACATTTTTTTTTACTGCTCCTCATTCTGCAAAGTTGTGATATGGAAAAGGAATGTAGCTGGGATAGGAGATCGTTTGCCGGGGGGGGGGGGGGGGGAATCGCACCATCCACTGAGGTGCTTCATATTAAAGCACAAATGTGTTATTTTTGCTTTTTATCTGTTCTGTGCGCAAATTCAAAATTTTATGGAATGGCTCAGCGGCCCCAAAATCAAAATTCTTTCTTTCTTTCTTTCTTTTCTTTCTCTTTCTTTTTCTTTCTTTCTTTCTTCTTTCTTTCTTTCTTTCTTTCTTTCTTTCTTTCTTTCTTTCTTTCTTTCTTTCTTTCTTTCTTTCTTTCTTTCCACAGGTAGTGTGTGAAGCCTGACATGGCAGTAATGTACAGGGATTCCCATAAGCGTTCCACCACGCAATAATGTGAAGCAGGCCAAATGGATATGGGGTGGGGGATTTGACGTCTCTCCCCCCCCCCCCCCTTTTATTTTTTAATTTATTTTTTATTTTTGGGGAGCGTCGCCAAAAAAAAAAACACTTGTGTCAGGGCTCATTTTTATCCTAAGCAATGTGCCCATCTTCACACCCAGAAGTCCTCATTAGGACCCCCCTCTTCTCCTTCACATGCAGTAGTGCTCATCCAAGTCCCCCCTTTACATCCAGGAGTGGTCATGAATGAATAACTTGTATAGCACTACAAATGCGAACTGAATCGCCTCAGGGCGCTTTTGCCGCCAGGGTCCGTCTGGGTCTTCAGAAGAGGTGGGTCTTGAGCTTCTTCCTGAAGGCCAGATCGTTATTCTTCCGAGCAGTTGTCCGTGGGTAGAACGTTCCATAGCCGTGGCCCTTGGACTGAGAACCTTCGTTCGCCTTTTAATTTACAACGGGTCTTGGGGAGGAGGTTCTGGTTAGTTGACCGGAAGAGGGCAACCTGGGGGTGTAGCGCTTTATTTTGCCGCAGAGGTATTTGCAGGGCTTTTCCTTGTGTACATTTGTGAGTGAGGCGGAGGGTCTCAAATGTAACTCTGTCCTTCACGGCTATCCAATGGAGGGTCATCAGGGACGGGGTGATTGATCCCCAGGGTTTTTTTTCCAGTTACCAGTCTGGCTGCTGTGTTCTGGACGATTTTTGTGGACGTGAAATTTGCTATTTTGGAAGTCCTAGATAGAGGGAATTTGCGTAGTCGAGTCGGGAATTGATGATTGTTCCAACTACTACTGCTGTATCTCCTTCTGGGATGAAGGGGATGAGTCTACGCAATAGGCGAAGAAGGTAGTGAGATCCGCTGACTACTGATCCTATTTGGGCATCCATCGTCATGTTTTGAGTCAAAGATGAGTGCTGGGGGTGGATGGGTTGTCCAAGTATGGTGAGTGGTGTGGACATCGTGCCAGGGTTTTGGTTTCGGTTTGCGCGGTGGAAGAGGATTTCTGTTTTGGATCCATTGAGTTTAAGGGAGCTCTCCGTCATCCAATTGTCGACCAATGAGAGACAGTTTTCCAGTGCCTGGTATTTGGTATTTTTTGTTGGTGATGCGTAGGTAGAGTTGGATGTCATCCGCGTAGGAGTGATAAAGTAGGTCCTGGTTGCTGATGATTTTTGAGGAGTGGGGCGGAGATGGATGTTAAAGAGCACGGGCGACAGGGGTGATCCTTGAGGGACTCCGCATGTCATTTTTCGTGCTTCCGAAGGGAAAGCTACTAGTTTCACTTTCTGGGATCGGTTCTCTAGGAAGGATGCAAACCAGGGTAAGTCTGAGTCTGCAACTCCAGCTACTTCTGTGAGACGAGTGAGCAGGGTTTTGCCGTCTACTGCGCCGAACGATGCACTGAGGTCCAGCAGCACCAGGAGACACTATTCTCCTTCATCTGCTGCTTCGAGGGCGTCGTCCCAGATTTTGAGGAGTGCAGTTTCTGTCCCATGGCCAGGGAGCAAACCAGATTGTAGTGGATCCAAGAGTTTATGGGTGTCCAGATGGAGTTGTAGCTGTTGTACTACTGCTTTCTCGATAATTTTGGAGATGGTGTTGAGGCTTGCGACAGGTCTGCGGCCGTTTTGGGTCTTTGGGATCGAGGTTGGGCTTCTTTAGGGAGGAGTTTGATTGTGCCTTGCTTGAGGGAGGTCGGGACGATTCCGTCTTTAAAGCGGGGCTCCACTGCCCCTGACGTGTTTTTTTTTTTTTTTTTTTTTTAAAGTCCTTAATAAAGAATATATTTTGTCATTTATAAACTCACCAGTCCGGGTTGTAGCAGTTGTGCCTTTTTTGTTTTTTCTATAAAAAAAAAATCACTTTATAACAAAGCTGGTTCTGTTCTCCATCTTGCCTGTAGGCGAGTGAAACCTCCAGGCCTTCTCTTCCTGGATTTCACTGACGCCCATTCATTGTCATCTTGCGCATGCGCCGTCAGCAGCTCCGGTTGCCATCACAACGGCGGCGTCGAAAGTCCCGCCCTGTTTTGATAGCAGAGACCGAACGTGACTGTCGTGATGTCACGTTCGGTTTCAAGTCTTGCGCTATCTCGGGCCAGGCAGCCGCACTGACTCCTGGGAGCTATGACACAAGCTCCCAGGAGACAGTGCGGGCTAGGGGATATTACGTAATAGCCGTAATATCCCCGCCCATATCAGAGGGACCGAGAACCAGGAAGCGATGGATGGCAAGAACAACAACAACTAAAGGTAAGTAAAAAAAAAAAAAAAAACCTGCCGTTTCGGATCGAGGAAGGTGAGTATTATTTTTTATGTATATTTCTTAAAAACGGGTGGCGCTCCGCTTTAAATGACTGGTTTATGAGGTATGTTATGATAGGTGCCAAGATGCCGGTACATTCTTTCAGAAGTTTTGGTGGGAATAATCTCGTTTGGCGATGTGCTGTCTCCGAGGTTTCTGATGATGGTTTTGGTGGTGTCAATGGTGATTGGGGGACCAGAGTAAATATCGGTGATTGCAGAATCTTGGTGTGGTTTTTGTCTTCTTGCTCTGGCTGAGTGGGGTTACTTGCTATGTTCTGCTGAATTATTTACTGACTGGTTGCAATTTTGTCAATTAAAAAAATCAGATGACTCATTGCAGAATTCTTGTGTTTCGTTTTGCTGGAGACTCTAAACAGGTGGGGGTTCATAATCTGGGCGACTAGTTTGAAGAGTGTGCAAGGGCGATTTATGGCTTTTGAGATGGTTTTGGAGAAATTTTCTTTATTTTGCTATGAAGATGGCTTTATGGTATCTTGTGGTGAGTGGTTTGTAATTTTGTGTGGTTTTCCTTTTGTTGGGTTTCTTCTCCATGCTCCTTCAGCTCTTCTGCGTTCTTGTTTCAGTGATGTGAGAGAGTCATTGAACCAGCCCGAATAGTTTTTTGCGGGTGGGTGCTCTGCGTATTGGTGCGACTATGTCTGCTGTTTGTAATAATGCTGTTAGGCCTGATTCACACCTATGCTATTTGCATTTTGCAGATTTGCATTACAGAACGTGGTCCATAGGAAATCATGTTAAATGGACTGTAGTGCAAATCTGCAAAATGCAAAAAGCACAAAAAATGCATAGGTGTGAATCGGGCCTTAAGGAAGTTAAGTGTGTCTTCAGTTGAGTAGTTTTGGGTTAACACCAGTATTTTGTTGGCTAGTGTAGTTTTGAAGAGCTGTGAGTATAGTTTCTTCTGTGATCTTGTCCAGTGTGTTGGTATTTGGTAAGTGATGTTTGTTTTGAATTTGATCATGTGGTGGTCAGTCCAAGGCATTGGCATGTTATCAAGTGTGTTAATATCCCATGTTTTTTTGTTTGAAAATTAGGTTGAGGGTATGGCCCGAAGTGTGGGGGCATTTATCAGTTGCTGCAGGCCTAGTGCTTCCAGTTGGTTGATGCAAGTGTTAGCGACGAGGTCCTGGGAGGAGTTTGCCCAGAGAAGTCCCCAAGTAGCAGGAGATTTTTGGTTTTTCAAGGTTTATGTAGAGCTGAATTTTGATAAAAAGGTGCAAGGAAGGGTGTCTTTGGTCCCGTTGGTCTGTAGCACCGGGACCAGTATGTGAATGGTGTCCTGGGGTGTTTGATGTTGAAGTGTGAGGGTTTCCATGAATGGCAGTGAGCTCTGTAAGGTTGGTTTTGTGAACGTGAGATTTGTAGATCACTGCTAGGCCTCCTCCTCTTTGACCGACTCTGACCGACTCTGACTGACTCTGTGCTCAGTTGGGATGTGGTAGTTCTCAGGCATTAAATCTGCTAGAATGGTGTTAGTCAGGTGTTGGCCAGCTTTCCGTGATGAAGAGACAGTCTGTGTTGTGTTGAGTGATAAAATCATGAATTTCGTGTTTTTTTTTTTTTTTTTTTTTTTGTTCTTGCCTGTTGATCAGGGCGCATGATAGGTGTTGTACTGAAAGTTGTGTATTCCTGTTTTGGATGGTTTGTTTCAAATTTTGTTCTTTTCGTAATATTGTTTGGGTGGTGGTTGGTCCCCCTTCACATCCAAGAGTGTTCATCCAGGTGCCCACCCCCTTTTCACATCCAGTAGTACTCTTCTTATTCCCCCCCCCCCTTCACATCTAGCAGTGCTCGTCCAAGACATCGTCCCAAGCTTCACATCCAGGCGTGCTCATCAGTCCCCCCTACCACCACCCCCCTCTTTCACACGGCGTTCCCCCCCCCCCCCCCCCCCCCTTTTTTTTTTTTTATTTTTTTTACATCCAGTAGTTTCCTATTCTTCCCCCCCCCCCCCTTCACATCTAGCAGTGCTCATCCAAGTCGGGTGCTCATTCGAGTCCCCCTACCACCCCAGAGGGGTGAGCATCCAGGAGTGCTCACCCCTCCCCCCCCCCCCCCAGTCACACATGTTCACTGAAATCGTCGTCGCCCCCCACTTCACATGCAGGTGTGCTCACCTGAGTCCACCCCCCCCCCCCCTTATTTTTTTATTTTTTTTTTTACATTTAGGAGTACTTGGCAGGAGTACTGGCCCTCTTCATATCCTTCAGTGCTTAACCAAATTCACCAACCCCCCTTCACTTTATAGAGCTCAGAACGGCATCCAAAAGAAAAAAAGGGCTACAGATAAAATGTATTTAATTATTATTTGTTATTTATTACATTTGCATATACTTCTTCTTTTTTTTTATTTTTATTTTTTTTTATTTTGCACTCTTCTATTCTAAGCAGTATAGTAATCACTGGTAGTTCATTGTTCTCAATCGTCGGTATAAACTTTCCTCCTGGTTGTTGGCGGTTGGGCATTTTTGTGGCTTTTGGCAGTGTGATGCGCACCGCCTGGATCAGACCCAGGCCTTTCCCCGCACCTCTCCATCCCGGGTCAGCTCATTAGCGGAGACACAATGGGGCTTTTCAGGCGATGCACAGAGTGTCCTCAGCGAGGAGCATCTCCATCCTCACCGTCTGTACTCCACGCCCCCCCCCCAATCCTCGTCATCTGTGCCCCCCCCCCCCCCCCACCATGGCCACTCTTCTGTCCCCAGAACATTCCTGGCTTTTCTTCTGTGACAAGCCAAATATACGCTTTGCATTGAGCAACACCCGGCTTTGTCCTCCTTAACAAACCAGTTCTTCAGCTCTTATCAGAACCGTGATGACTTGTCAAGTGTTATTATGGAATGTGAGCAGATTCCTCCATAGACCAGAACAGGTGAACACCGCCATGGTGTCTGGAGGAAATCTCCAATACTCGCTCAAGCCTTTTTGATTTAAAGGAGAACGCCTTACTAACCCCAATGCATGTACATCTGCTTTGTGTGCACCAGGTGCCTTTACAAACTCAGATATTATCTTGTAAAAGTAGCAGTGACATGACACTTCTGTACATAGTCCTGTGGAGGGAGCAGAACTGTGGGAGGGGCCCGGCTGGCTCCACCCACTACAGAAACCTGCAGGAGGGGGGCGGAGACGAGACCAGTCTCACTGCACAGGGAGAGAGAGCAGCAGTGGGCGGTCTTTATTACAGGAAGTCTCACACTGGATGACTGCACAGATCTGGAAGAAATACACAAAGATCACTGAGATTCCAGAAGACACACGACCGATTGGATTTAGATTATATTTTCTGATCTTTTGGCGGGGGGAGGGGGGGTTTCCCTTTCACTTCTGGTCTTGAAAACATTTTGAAAATGGATTGTAATGTTTCCGATGTAGAAATGAGTGTCCCCATTGGAAAATCTCCCTTCTAGTCCTCTTATGGTGACAACTGTAACATTTTTGAATTTCCCCTTTACCATGGTCACCAGGACAGATGGGTTGAATCTCTCCCAAATATGGATATTAAAGGGGAACCTCAGTCCCCTTTTAGTTTTTGGCCCTCTCCCCCCAGAGGGGCTCTGCCCCTCCTCACCCCTAGAGGGGCTCTTCCCCCCCCTCCTCACCCCTAGAGGGGCTCTTCCCCCCCCTCCTCACCCCTAGAGGGGCTCTGCCCCCCCCTCCTCCCCCCCAGAGGGGCTCTGCCCCCCCCCCTCCTCACCCCCCAGAGGGGCTCAGAGGGGCTCTGCCCCCCCTCCTCCCCCCCAGAAGGGGCTCTGCACACGCATGCACAGATATGCTGATGTTCCGCAGGTCTTTGCCCGGGACCTGAAGCCTTGTGGCACGTTTGCGCAAAATAGAGGAGGTGGGGGGCTCGACAAACATCATTCTGGTCTGGGCAAGCACAGAAACACCATTAAATAAATTTAAATGAAGAGGGGGAGATAATATATAAATAAAAATATATTTTTTTTTCTAAGGCTGTGGAAATTGAAGATTAATTCCTCGATTTAATCTTAAATTTTTTTGGTCGATCAAAATTCTTTTTATCAGTACTCACCTCTCTGCCAGCTTCAGGGAGTTCCGTCGGAGATCCGGTGACGTCACGGACATCATCACTGAACTCCTCCCCTCTTCCTCAAGTGACTCCGTCTGCTAACGAAGGGAAGGAGTCCGGTGACATTATAGTTCTGATTGAACTTAACGCGTATGGGGGGAGGAGCTACGCATGACGTCACCCGCTGCTGCCCTACAGTACTAACACGATTGTCGGCTTTACATGCCGTGTTTTTATCATCTTTATGTGAGTAGTTTGTGTTTTGAACACAACAATTAAATCTTATACATAAGCGGTGAGCACTTGGATCCTTTTCGTTCTCCCCATGACCTGCGTCCTTGCTGAGATCTAAGGAGACGTGAGAGAAGTTTATGGTCCGTGTTAACCCTTTTGATACCCGCTGGCATGACCACCTGTTTGCACAGGGGTCCATGCCATAAGGTGAGAGTGATTAGTTAGACCGGAGGTGGAGGGATTGTCATGCTACTGTGGGAAAAAAATATTACTTGCGTCAGTGCTACAGTTTTGAATTTTAAAACTTATTTGTGTGAACTGTGAAGTTAAGTCATGGATTGTGGAAACTAACTAGTGTTGGGTGATTGTATATAGTGTATACCACATTTACCACTGACTAATGCAGAGATGCAATGCAAGGAGATCATCTAAAAGTAGTTGGATCTGTATGTGTGTTATAATTAATCAAAATTAGTCGATTAATTGATTAAAAAAAAAAAATTGATCGAACACGAAAATTTTAATAAGTAACAGCCCTAATTTTTTTTTTTCTTTCTCTTCAGACTTTTTCCCTACTCTAGTACTACCATGGAAGTCTCTCCCGGTAATTGGCAGTAGTAGTTCCCTTGTGCCCAACCTGCAGCCCTTATATCCAGTGTTGGTCATCTTACTTTAAAAAAGTAATTTAGTTAAGTTACAAATTACTTCTCCCAAAAAGTAATTGCGTTAGTAACTCAGTTACTACATTGGAAAAGTAATTAGTTACGCAGCAAAGTAACTGACTTTTTTTTTAAAATATTCTATACGTGTAACTAAGGGGCGGGTCTAGTATTACTGTAATCAAGGGGCGCATTTATTATTATTGTTATATATCGTGTAACCAAGGGGCTGCTCTATTATTACTCTAACCAAGGGGCAGATCTGTTATAGCGTGTAAGCAAGGGGCGCGTCTATTATTATTATTATTATTATTATTATTATTATTATATCGTGTAAGGGGCGGGTCTATTATTATTATATCGTGTAAGGGGCGAATGTTAAATTAATGGGCAGAGCTCGATATATAACAATAATAATAAATGCGCCCCTTGGTTACAGTAATACTAGACCCGCCCCTTACTTACACGATAGACGCCCCTTGCAGAGTAGCACGAGCATCAGGAGCGTGCGGCATCGCCTCGTACAATTACATGTTAACTGCACCTGCGCGGTGTAGAGTTCACTCAGAGCTGTTTAGGTTCGGCAATTTTCGGAAGCTCCGTAGTCCTTCGTACTGCGCAAGCGCTGCGCCTGAGCAGTACAGGGGGTCCTTAACCGGAAGGGGAACTTTTTCGGCAGGACATCAGAATTATACCACTGCCATCTAGTGGCGGTAGATGTAATTGGGGTAACTAAGCCAAAGTAATGGGAACTGAGTTACCATGAGGGGAAAAGTAATCAGTTAGATTACTCGTTACCCTCTAAAGTAACTGCGTTAGGTAACTCAGTTTATTTTAACTCAGTTACTTACATCACTGCTTATATCTCAGCAGTCTGTAGTGGGAATATGAATTGGGGAGATGGCATTGACCTCCACCACCCTCCTGTAACATCTTCCCAGTTTCATGTTGTCTTCTGCAGCAAACCCCCAGCCAACAATGTACCCTGTCCTCACTCTCTGACCTTCAATTCCTCTTTTTAGGTCTGCAGTTTCTGATTGTGCTCTCAGTATTCCATATATTGAATATTCTGTGCAGCTCTTTGATGTCAGGGACCACATTTGGTCCCCCTCCTTTGGCTCATAAGTTGACAAACCACCTGGGGTAGACACTAGAAAATTTTGATTTCTAAAACAGGAGAAGAATAAATGAGTCGTACTTGGACCCTGTTGGGGTACTTATGTTCTGTATACCATGTTTTTGGCCACATTACTGTTTCGGTATTTAATTTATTAGCTGAAACTATCCGGAGATGATCCATGTTTCTGTAATGCACGGTCTATGACCCTGGTCTATATGGATACCTGTATGTCTTCTGATATTAGGTTGGATATCCATCATGTGGAGAACTGTAATGAAGCCCCCGTGTCTTATTATTGTATGCCAAAGGTCTCTATTGTAAACCATTACAGGCAAAATAAACTTGGTTTTAATGTTTTTATTAATGGGCCTGGGCAGTTTTGGAAGGCAAACCTAGATTGCGCTCCATCATTCAGAGCGGAGCCCTTTACAATGTGTTGCTTTTATCAGCTGTTGCTCTCATTGGTCCAGCACGTTCCACCATGTATGTTCTGTGGTTGGATGTGGTCTGTTGGCTACCCCCAGCCCTGTGATGTCCGGGACTTCCATTAACGTGTTTTTGTTCTTCCCTTGTAGAAAAAAGCCAAAGGCCAGGCGCTCTTCGACCAGATCATGTACCACCTGGACATCATCGAGATGGACTACTTTGGTTTACAGTTCATGGATTCCGCCCAAGTGCCTGTAAGTTCAGTTACTACCTCAGTGCTGGGGGGGGGGATTTGAGTTTTTGTGGGCAAAGGGGGAGATTTGGGTCCAGAAGGGTGAATAAGAGCAGAAATGTGGGTGATGAGAAAAATGGGAGAACTGGATCTAGCAGATTGAGGAAGGATATGCATTTTAGGGCAAGGATGGGCGGCATAGTGGTGTAGTGGTTAGCACTCTCACCTAGCAGTAAGAAGAGTCGCTGGTTCGAATCCCAACCACGACACTACCTGCCTGGAGTTTGCATGTTCTCCCTGTGCCTGCGTGGGTTTCCTCCAGGTACTCCGGTTTCCTCCCACAATCCAAAGACATGCAGGTAGGTTAATTGGCTTCTGTCCAAAAATAAAAAAATTGGCCCTAGTATATGAATGGGGACCTTGGATTGTGGGCTCCTTGAGGGTAGGGACCAATGTGAGTGTGCAATGTACAGGGATAGGGACAATTGTAGACACTCAGGTTGAACTGGATGGACTGATGTCTTTATTCAACCTTACTAACTATGAAACTATGATATGGGTCATGATAGGAAGGGTGGGGAAATTCTGTCCAGTAGAGTGCTGAAGGGCTGGGATTTGGGATATAATATAACCGTAGAAGAGCATGGTAAATGGGTGTAATAGAAAAATTTAAGGGCAGGGGGTTGGGATGTAATGGAGCAATTGAAGGGCAGGGATTTGGGGAAGTAATGGAATAATAGGACAGGGGTTTGGGGGTTTAATGCAGTGATGAAAGGACGGGGATTTCAGGGGGGGGGGGGGTAATATGGGGGCAGGGATTTTAGGTGTAATAGATCAATGGAAGGATTTTGAGGGTCTAATAGGAAGGCAGAATTTTTTTTTTTTTTTTTTTTTTAATTCTCCTCCTTTTTAAGGGGGCGTGTCTGATGCCTACATACATTTGTTAGTAGGTGTCCCTCATTCCCATCTCAAAATGTTGGGGTGTGTGTATTATGTGGTGGGGGTTCAGGTTATAGTGGGATGTAGGGGATTTGAGATGAGGGATGAGGTGGTGGGGTGTAGGAGATTTGGGATAAGGTGGCGGGGGTTTAGGGGGTTTGGGTTATGTAGGGGGGGTTGGGTCATGGTGTAGGGGGTTTGGGTTAGGTGGCGGAGGTGTAGGGGGTTTGGGTTAGGTGGCGGAGGTGTAGGGGGTTTGGGTTAGGTGGCGGAGGTGTAGGGGGTTTGGGTTAGGTGGCGGAGGTGTAGGGGGTTTGGGTTAGGTGGCGGAGGTGTAGGGGGTTTGGGTTAGGTGGCGGAGGTGTAGGGGGTTTGGGTTAGGTGGCGGAGGGGTAGGGGGTTTGGGTTAGGTGGCGGAGGGGTAGGGGGTTTGGGTTAGGTGGCGGAGGGGTAGGGGGTTTGGGTTAGGTGGCGGAGGGGTAGGGGGTTTGGGTTAGGTGGCAGAGGGGTAGGGGGTTTGGGTTAGGTGGCGGAGGTGTAGGGGGTTTGGGTTATTATATAACTGAGGTCTAGCAGAGGAGAAGGGTAGAAGTTACTCTGTTCCTGTGGCCCCCCAGGGTCCCTCTATACAGGGAGATGTCAGTGTGGGGGAGGATCAGGCTGTGAATGAGAAAGTCTGGCTATGTTTTTCTTCATCTGCCAGCCTGTTTTCTTTCATCTCCTCCACATTCCTGGGCTGGTAGCTGAGCAGCCCCGAGACAGGCACAGATAGGTGCCGCGACCCCCCCCCCCACCCCCCCCCCCCCCTCCTCCATCAGAGCCTCCATAAGAGGGGGGGGGGGGGCTGTCTGTATTCAGCACTCAATGACTGATGGCTGCATCCGGCCTCACCAGCCCAATGATCAGACTACCTGTCATATGTAATGATGATGGGCAATGAACTGCAGGGAGAGGCACCATCTGCCTCATGCCACAAAGTTTATTCTAAAATCTTTTCTCGCTGCCTCCAGTGACCTCATATAAACCCGGCTGGCAGGCAGAAGATGGCAGGCAGGCTTCTCTGATTAAATTTGCTGGGAGCTGGCGGGTCAGAATCCACCCTGCACCCCCCAAATACCGCTCACCATCCCCCATCATTGTCCCACCTCCTGATCAGTGTGCTGGCTGTACTTTGTACCGTCAAAAGTAGCAAATTGTAACAATTTCTATTGTAAAATTATTATTAGTTACATGAGATTACAGTTTTTTTTTTTTTTTTTTTTACATTTATATAGCTCTGACATATACCGCAGTGCTGTACAGAGATCACTGAGACAGTCACATCAGTCTCTGTACAGCACTGCGGTATATGTCGGAGCTATAGAAATGTAGATTATTATTTAGAGTGTAAGCTCCTCTGGTACAGAGACTGTCACTGGCTCAGTGGAGCTTACACTCTAATGTCCCCCACAGTCAATAATAATAATAATAATAATAATAATAATAATAATTATGTGCCTGTGGGGGAGGGGACATTAGAGTGTAAGCTCCACTTGTACAGAGACTGATGTGACTGGCTCGGTGTGCTCCATACAACACAGCAGTATATGTCAGAGCTATATAAAATGTATAATATTATTAATAAATGTGACTGGGGGGGGGGGGGGACATTAGAGTGTAAGCTCCTCTGGTACAGAGACTGATGTGATTGGCTCAGTGATCTCTGTACAACACCGCGGTATATGTCAGAGCTATATAAATGTATAATATTATTATTAAATAATAATTATAATAATAATGTGACTGTGGGGGGGGGAGGGGACATTAGAGTGTAAGCTCCTCTGGTACAGAGACTGATGTGACTGGCTCAGTGTTCTCAGAGCTATATAAATGTATAATAAATATAATTAATAATAATATTATTATACATTTTATATAGCTCTGAGAACACTGAGCCAGTCGCATCAGTCTCTGTACCAGAGGAGCTTACACTCTAATGTCGCCCCCCCCCCCCCACAGTCTATTTTATTTATTATTATTTAATAATATTATACATTTATATGGCTCTGACATATACTGCTGTGCTGTACAGAGATCACTGAGACAGTCACATCAGTCTCTGTACCAGAGGAGCTTACACTCTAATGTCCCCCCCCCCCCCAGTCACATTTATTAATAATATTATACATTTTATATAGCTCTGACATATACTGCTGTGTTGTATGGAGCACACCGAGCCTGTCACATCAGTCTCTGTACCAGAGGAGCTTACACTCTAATGTCCCCTCCCCCACGGTCATACATACATTAGCGCAGTTGGTGGCTCCCATGATGTAACTTGGTAATAAAATGTATATCATTTATTTTTTTTTATTTTTTCCTCTTTGCAGCATTGGTTGGATCACACGAAGAGCATCAAGAAACAAGTGATCAGTAAGTACCCTCTTCTGATTGGCTCTCGGATAAAGGCGGGGTTTTCGGATATACATGTCGGGTCTGTTGGCCGCTCCGCATTGAACTTGACATAATCCTGCGGCTCCATATGTCTCTATGTTTGGGGGGGGGGGGGGGGGGGGGTCGCGTTCACGCCTTGTCATCTCCGCAGGACGCCGTTGGCTGCGAGGGACATTAATGACTCCATTCACTAAGCTGGGAGTCTCGTGTTATTTGCCGTAACGATCGTTCTTTTCTGCCATGTCGCCGTCCGGGCTGAAAATAACATCACTTATGGCAAATAACGATCGTTATCGCTGGAGGTGTTGGATTGAGTGTCTCCTGATGAGCGGCGCGCAGACTCTCCCTGCTGGGGTGTACGGGATCTTGTATGTCGGAATCTGTGAATGTCATTGAAGTGCAACGTCCCTCTCTCCAACATCAATGACTACGTGGAATCCTTCTGCTGCTAGTATTAGTAAATGGACAGGAAGGTCGATTAGATTTACTTGTTGTTTTTTTTTTAAAGTTTAAAAAAATATACAATTTTTTTTTCAGTTACTTCCTGGACTGGGATGCCGGTGTTTCGTCACATATGGCGACCCATCACATTTGGCTACCCGCTGGAGTGCGCATGCGCGACGCTGCCATATGCATTCCAACACTTTTAAAACTTTACGTTTTTTTAAAGTGTTAAAAGTGACTTCTTCCTTCTTCTTCAAAAAAAAATAAGTGTTTGTCACTTTTAACACTTTAAAAAAACGTAAAGCTTAAAAAGTGTTGGAACGCATATGGCAGCGTCGCGCATGCGCACTCCAGCGAGTAGCCAAATGTGATGGGTCGCCATATGTGACGAAACACCGGCTCAGAGAGGACACAATCGTTGTACATCCGGGTGGCTGTACAGTACTGGGCTGTGTTCACAAATGTCTGATGCAACTTCTCACCTTGTGACTTTGCTACTAAGTGTAAAATGTTGCAGTCTAATTACTGGGGGGAGAGGAGACTGAGGAAATGTTTGTTCCTGCCTGCAGCAGACTGACATCATCCCAGCCTAGGCAAAGGGACCGACTGGAGCGCGATAGGGGCTTTTTTAATGATGAACTCGCCTCTAAATGCCTGTTGCTAGGGGGTCCCTCGTAGTCTGCCACCTTCAGCGCCCGGGCACTGACATCACTTCCCCCTCGGCGCCGCACAGTCATCTGGGACCTGTCACGTGTCCCAGATGACTGAGCGTTGTATCGCTCGCGCATGCGCAGTGGGTGCCCGGCTGTGAAGCCACAGCTGGGTGCCCACAGTAAGAATGCCGGCGCCACGAGTGGAGGGGGGGCTTCCCCCGCATCGCTGGACCCTTGGACAGCTAAGTGTCCGATTTTTATTAAAAGTCATCAGCTGCAGTATTTGTAGCTGCTGACTTTCAAAAAATATTTTATTTTTGTAGGTGGCACCCCACTTTTAATGACAGGTCCGTTTTTTTAAATGATTTTTGTGTTTTATATATTAATAATAATTAAACATATTTAATTTAATATAATATTTTTTTTTATGGGAATTGTTTGGACCTTTTTTGTCAGTTGTCCTTCCTCTGCATCCATTGGGTAGTTGTGATAAATTGGGGGGATGTTGGGTGGAGTGGTAATGCGGTTGGTTACATGTGATCTATCATGACGCGTTTTGTCCTTGTCTTGCAGTCGGTCCTCCATACTGCCTCCACTTGCGGGTGAAATTCTACTCCTCGGAGCCCAACAATCTGCGCGAAGAACTCACAAGGTCCGTGTCCTGCAGGGTTGTGGGAAATTCTGCAACAAAATTTAATCGCTCCACTCAAAACTGATATTTTAATAGTTACAGGGCCTTGAAAAAGTATTCATACCCCTTGAAATTCCCCACATTTTGTCACGTTACAACCAAAAACGTAAATGGATTTTATTGAGATTTTATGTGATGGACCAAAACAAAGTGGCACATAATTCAAGTGGAAGGAAAATGATAAATGGTACAAATAAATGTGAAAAGTGTGGGGGGCATTTGTATTCAGCCTATGTACAATAAAGGAAGAAGAAAGGCCTGCTGCATTAATCAAGATAGTTTATTCCAAAAAAAATTTAGTATGTACAAAGGAAAATACCACATATTCAGAAATAAATAAATGGCGGTGTTCTCATTTGATAAAATGGTATGAATTGATGCCCATACATGAATAAATGGCTAACGTGTTTCGAGGGTTTTCCTCTTCATCAGAGCCTAGAACAGCCAAAACTGGTCTGTAAGTTGTAATAGATATAGAGAGAGATGACCACCGCTCCAGGACAATCCTTCAGGGCGGATGCTCCTACCCCTGGCTGGGAGCCCCAGGTGCTGGCTAATACCCCGTTTCCCCGAAAATAAGACCTAGCGTGATTGTCGGTGATGGCTGCAATATAAGCCCTACACCCAAAATAAGCCCTACCATGTTTCCCCGAAAATAAGCCCTACCCTGAAAACAAGACCTACAAGGTCTTTAAATAGGGCTTATTTGGGGGGTAGGGCTTATATTGCAGCCATCGCCGACAATCACGCTAGGTCTTATTTTCGGGGAAACAGGGTAACACAGCAGACTTGGAGTATCAGAAAGAACTCTGGACAGCCGCACTCCGGAAGAAGATAAAAATTTGATGAATTTATTTAAAAAGCAGGAATCGCATCAATCCACAACACGGCAAAGCAAAAAAAAAAAAAAAAAAAAGGGGGGGGGCACAAAGCTGACGCGTTTCGCACTATGTGTAGTGCTTACTCCTAGATTGTAATAGATATAGATGTATAGAGAGAGATGACTGGATAGGAGGTATATTGTACGATGGATAGTACATTCTTATAGGTGGATTCTCCTTTTTATTGTAGTAGTATTTCCTTCCACATTGCAGCGCTCTCATCGCCATAAGGGGGGGGGGATATCTATCTATCTCCCATTTATGGCGATGAGAGCGCTGCGATGTGGAAGGAAATCCTCCTACAATAAAAAGGAGAATCCACCTATAAGAATGTACTATCCATCATGCAATATATCTCCCATCCAGTCGTCGCCCTCTGCCCCTTACAGACCAGTTTTGGCTGTTCTAGGCTCTGATGAAGAGGAAAACCCTTGAAACGCGTTAGTGGTTTATTCATTTATCCTTGTATGGGCATCAATTCATACTATTATATCAAATGAGAACACTGTCATTTATTTATTCATTGTTCGGAATAAACTTTTTTTTTATTTTTATTTTTTTATATTAAATCTTGATTAATGCATGAGGTCAAAAGTCTTCCTGCTTACATTTTCGTACATAGGCTCTTAGACTCCCCCCCCCCCCACCCCAGGCAGCGGGGCATGCATGATCACTCTATATTTACATCATCAGGAAATACTACCTCCTTTTACTAAGGCCCTCCACACTAGTGCAGGAGAATATCTTTTCTGTTTTAAACCTATATTTGTATGGCGCCCCCCGGAGTCAATACTTTGAGGAACCTCCTTTCTCTACAAGTCTTTTTGGGGGTGTCTCTACCAGCTTTGCACATCTAGAGAGGACATTTTTGCCCATTCTTCTTCTTCTTTACAGAATATCTCAAGCTCTGTCAGATTGGATGGAGAGCGTCTGTGAACAGCAATTTTCAAGTCTTGCCACAGATTCTCAATGGGATTTAGGTCTGGACTGTGACTGGGCCATTCTAACACATGAATATGCTTTGATCTAAACCATTCCATTGTAGCTCTGGCTGTATGTTTCGGGTCGTTGTCCTGCTGGAAGGTGACCCCCCCCCCCCAGTCTCAAGTCTTTTGCAGACTCCAGCAGGTTTTCTTCTAAGATTGTCCTGTATTTGGCTCCACCCATCTTCCCATCAACTCTGACCAGCTTCCTGTCCCTGCTGAAGAAAAGCATCCCCACCACATGATGCTGCCACCACCATGTCTCACAGTGGGGATGGTGTGTTCAGGGGGAGGGGCAGTGTTAGTTTGCCCCACACATAGCGTTTTGCTTTTAGGTCAAAAAGTTGATTTTTGGTCTCATGTGACCAGATCACCTTCTTCCACATGTTTGCCCCCCTCCCCCACATGGCTTCTCACAAACTACAAACAGGACTTCTTATGACTTTCTTTCTTCTTGTCACTCTTCCGTAAACTCCTCCGTATATATTCCGTCGTGCTGGCAGTTATTTATTATTGCTTTAATGGTGACCAGTCATCTCTCTGCATCCCACAAAACCAATGTACCCGCCCCTCCCCCCATCAGTCTACTGGTCATTAATGGTTTACTGGCCCCTCCCAATCCTCTCTTCCCAGCGTGTTCCACCATGAGACGTGCGGTTTACGGGGTCACTGCTGTGTTTATAGAGGTGGAGTGAATGATGTACTTAAAGGAGATCGTAAACTCCTCCATGAAGGATGATTGGGGAGGTCATATATGGCTGACAGTCCTGCATGCCATGTGCATCCCATCGGTGACCACAAAATAAAGGCTGGGGGAGGGGGAGAGGTGAAAAATATTTTTTTGGGATAATGGATGGGGGGGAGGGAGAGACGCCAAAGTGTTCCCCCTCTCGCCTCCCATGAATATGAACTACTTCAGCAGAGTAGGTTGCAAGATCGGATCCTTTTGCGCCCCCCTCCCCCTTCCCCCTCTTGCTGAAACGCTCGAGGTGCCCCTCACCTACCTTCTCAGCCTGGCCCCAGACATTACCGGATTGTATGATCGATAACCCTCTGATAATTAATTTCATTCTTTCTTTCATCCTCCCAGGTATCTCTTCGTCTTGCAGCTGAAACAAGATATCCTGAGTGGAAAGTAAGTGTTCCTTCCTGGTGTGGGTTCCCGGGGCTGTTGATTGGAGGGCACAAAGCCTGGTGGTCATTGGGCGCCAGGTCTGATAGTCGTAAAGTGCTTGGTCAGAGGGCGCCAGGTATGGGGGCACCGGGTCTGATGGTTGGGGGGGCACTGGTTTGGGAGTTGCCGAGTCTGATGTTCATGAGGTGGGGGGGGGTCCTAATGGTTTTGGGGCACCACATCTGTTGGTTGGAGAATGCCAGGTTGGGGGTTGCTGATTCTGATGGTCGTAGAGTGCTAGGTCAGAAGGGTGCCAGGTAGGGGGGCACCGGATCTGATGTTTGGGGGGGGGGGGTGGTGCTGGTATGGGAGTTGCTGAGTTTGGTCATGAGGTGGGGGGGGTGATTAATGGTTTTGGGGCACCAGGTCTGTTGCTCGGAGAATGCCAGGTTGGGGGTTGTTGGGTCAGAGGGTGCCAGGTAGGGAGCGCCAGATCTGATGTTTGGGGGGGGGGGTGCTGGTATGGGAGTTGCTGAGTCTGGTCATGAGGTGGGGGGGGGGGGGTGATGGTTTTGGGGCACCAGGTCTGTTGGTCGGAGAATGACAGGTTGGGGGTTGTTGGGTCAGAGGGTGCCAGGTAGGGAGCACCAGATCTGATGTTTTGGGGGGGGGGGGGGTGCTGGTATGGGAGTTGCTGAGTCTGGTCATGAGGTGGGGGGGGGGGTGATTAATGGTTTTGGGGCATCAGGTCTGTTGGTCGGAGAATGCCAGGTTGGGGGTTGTTGGGGTCAGAGGGTGCCAGGAAGGGAGCACCAGATCTGATGTTTAGGGGGGGGGGGCTGGTATGGGAGTTGCTGAGTCTGGTCATGAGGTGGGGGGGGGGGGGTGATTCATGGTTTTGGGGCACCAGGCCTGTTGGTCAGAGAATGCCAGGTTGGGGGTTGTTGGGTCAGAGGGTGCCAGGTAGGGGGCACCGGATCTGATGTTTAGGAGGGGGGGGGGTGCTGGTATGGGAGTTGTTGAGTCTGGTCATGATGTGGGGGGGGGGTGTTTAATGGTTTTGGGGCACCAGGTCTGTTGGTCGGAGAATGCCAGGTTGGGGGTTGCTGATTCTGATGGTCATGAGTTGGGGATCTGATGGTTGAAAGTTGGCTAGGTCTAATGGTCATGGGTTGCTGATGGTTGGAGGGTGCTGAGTCTGATGGTTGAAGGGCAGTGGGTTGCAGAGGTGAATGGCATTGGGGGGGGGGGGCTGGATCTGAAGGTCAGAGGGTGTCTGGTTGAGGGTTGCCAGGACTGATGATTGGCGGGGCGCCGGGTCTAAAGGTGGAGATGGCGCCACTTAACGGTCATATGGGGTGCCGAGTTGTAGGTTGCTGGGTTTGATATTCATGGGCTTTTGGGGAGTTTGATGGTTGTGGGGCGCTGACTTGAGGGTTGCTGGGTCTGTTGGTCATGGGGTGGGCGAGTCTGATGGTCGTGGGGCACTGGGCCTGATTTATTTCTCTGTTCATCTACTCTGAAATGTTATGGCTGATGGCAAAGTGTATGGAAGGCAAACGTTTCTTTTTCTAATTTTTGAATGGAGTGAGAAGAGGTTGGACTCTCTATAAGAATTTTTGATTTCGGTCTGTCGCCCCCACTGGGGGGGGGGAGGGGGAGAGATTCGCCCCTCTACTTGTGCTGGTGACCATTGTCAATGACACAATGATGACTCCCGATGGAGACACCTGGTCAGAGGGGATTTCCTCACTGTGGGAGGTTTCCTTTTCCTGTTGTGTCTTTCGGACAGGAAGTGTCAGTAAATCTCCCTGACGGGACACCGAGAACACAACAAATCGAATACAAATTTACCAGTTGGGTTGTTAACCCTTCCCTAGTCTATCTGCAACTAAAAAAATAAATAAAATAAAAATAAAATGAAATGAAGAGACTCCTTAAGTTTTAATGTGAAACTAATTTATGGCTTTATTTGTCTTTTTAAGGTTGGAATGTCCTTTCGATACGGCGGTGCAGCTGGCTGCGTACACCCTGCAAGGTAGGGATCACCATGCTTCACCCCTGGGGGGTGCACACAGACAGCCCAGGAATGGCACACAACGGGCCGGACAGTGGTGCTCTGGCTGTAGGCATAGTATGCCATCTTTAGTATCTGCCTGGGATGTCAGCGGTGGGCACCGGTTGGGCAGTAAGCTCTGTCTGGCTGCTGTGCTGATAAGCAGATTGGGTTTAGATGAGATAGAACGTTAATCCGGATTTAGCAGAATGGCGTCTAGCTGACGACATGATATTTCCAGCGGGGTCCTGCCATAACCTCTCCCCTCTACCTGGTTTTATGTTTAACTACATCCACTCCTCGGCTCTCCTCACCAGAATTGGCAAAACTTCTTACCGCTGTCCAACCGGGGGGTACCCTCCCCTGTGATTGTTATATTGTCCTCTGCTGGAGGACTCCTTTCTCTAACTCTCCTTTCCTGAAATACTCTGCACTGCTGGAGGGCTCTGCTCCTTCCTCTGACTCTCCTCTCCTGAAATGCTCTGCTCTGCTGGAGGACTTTGCTCCTTCCTCTATGACTCTCCTCTCCTGAAATGCACTGCTCTCCTCTCCTGAAATGCTCTGCTCTGCTGGAGGATTCTGCTCCTTCCTCTAACTCTCCTCTCCTGAAATACTCTGCTGGAGGACTCTGCTCCTTCCTTCCTTGTCTCTCCTCTCCTGAAATACTCTGCACTGCTGAAGGACTCTGCTCTGCTGGAGGATTCTGCTCCTTCCTCTGTAACTCTCCTCTTCTGAAATGCTCTGCTCTGCTGGAGGACTCTGCTCCTTCCTCTATGACTCTCCTCTCCTGAAATGCTCTGCTGAAGGACTCTGCTCCTTCCTCTGACTCTCCTCTCCTGAAATACTCTGCTCCTTCCTCTGACTCTCCTCTCCTGAAATGCTCTGCTGGAGGACTCTGCTCCTTCCTCTGTAACTCTCCTCTTCTGAAATGCTCTGCTCTGCTCTGCTCTGCTGGAGGACTCTGCTCCTTCCTCTATGACTCTCCTCTCCTGAAATGCTCTGCTGGAGGACTCTGCTCCTTCCTCTGACTCTCCTCTCATGAAATGCTCTGCTCTGCTGGAAGACTCTGCTCCTTCCTCCTTGTCTCTCTGCTCTGCTGGAGGACTCTGCTCCTTCCTTTTTCCTGTAACTCTCCTCTCCTGAAATGCTCTGCTCTGCTGGAGGACTCTGCTCCTTCCTCCTATGACTCTCCTCTCCTGAAATGCACTGCTCTCCTCTCCTGAAATGCACTGCTCTCCTCTCCTGAAATGCTCTGCTCTGCTGGAGGACTCTGCTCCTTCCTCTGACTCTCCTCTCCTGAAATACTCTGCTCCTTCCTCCATGTCTCTCTGCTCTGCTGGAAGACTGCTCCTTCCTCTGTAACTCTCCTCTCCTGAAATACTCTGCTGGAGGATTCTGCTCCTTCCTCAATGTCCTTCCTCTCCTGAAATACTCTGCACTGCTGGAGGACTCTGCTCTTTCCTCTGACTCTCCTCTATGGAATGGGGGAGGGGGTGTTGGCAAGATTAGAGTTTCTCATTCCCGGAGGTCGGCTTTAAGTCGGTGGCAGGATCACTTTTTAAAGCGTGCCTGAGGGCAAAGCATTTTTTTTATTGGAGTGTTGAGCGGTTCAGGTTTCTGGTGACCGGGTCTCTCTAACATCAGTTGGGGATAAAACCGAAATCTGGGCGCCAACAAATCTTGCGCTATTCATTTTATTCTCACCCAAGATTCACACATTTTCCCAAACAGACCCCATGGTGTGAATCTTGCTTTGGGAAGAGCAGCTTTACAGTCTACTTTAGGCGTATCTCTGTTTCCTATCACTGCGGGCGGCTCCATGTGGTGAGTATGGATTTGGTGTTTGGGGGACTCTATGGATTTGGCTAATCTTCTGTCTCGTCTCTTTTTAGGGGAATTGGGAGACTTTGACCCCAGCGACCACCTTCCGGACCTGGTGTCGGAATTCCGCTTTGTGCCCACTCAGACGGAGGACTTTGAGCTGGCGGCGTTTGAGAAGTGGAAGAAGTTCAGGTAGAGCTGTCTGCGCTTTGCTGTGTTCTTGGCTGCGTTCTCCCCGTTTGCTCGGCTCGTCTTCTAGCGATCGACACAACGACTGCATTTTGGTTAAAGCTTCTGTCTGAGTTTCTTTTTTTTATTTATTTTTTTTCATTTATGAAGAAACATAATTATTACAAACTAGAGGCACAAAGTTAACAGAGTGTGAAACAGCATTATTGTCACTAGAGGGCGCTGATGTTCCTGCAAAATACTTATTTACTATGATCGTCAGCTCCATCTAGTGGCCGTAATGCGGTAAGCCGTACATCTGGGAAAATCGGCCATATGTGTGAACACGGGCAATCGCCTACTGTGCCGAGACAAGGTCATCCAGAGTCCAGGGGGAACATCCCAAACCCCCCCCCCCCCCAAGATGTATGAGCATTATGTGTCAGCAAAATACCCCCCCCCCCCCCCAAATCTAAAAATCTCAGCTCCGTCCATCCCCGCAAAAATCCCCCCCCCCCCATCCTAGCACAAATCCTTTACCCCTCAAATTTCCCCTTTAAGTACCCATCTGCCCCTCCCCCTCTCCAAATCCCTCTCCTAGCACAAACCCCCCCACCCCCCCAAAAAAAAAAAAATCTCCTAGCACAAATCCCCCCCCCCCCCCCCTCATGCCATATCTCCTCTTCTAGCGCAAACCCTGCAAATTGACCATTCTAGCACAAATCCTCTTCGACCATCCCCCTCCCAACACGAATTGCCACTCCTAGCACATTCCCCAAAATGTGTCCCCTCCTAGAACAATTCTCCCCCCCCCCCCCCCCCGCTGCCCCTCAAATTCCTCATCCTCCTCCTAATACAAATCCTCCTCCCCCTCAATCTCTTTGCGATGCCCCCCCCCCTCACATGATACAACAGTGCCCAGGGCAGACCACCCCTTGTCTCAGCCCTGAACGCCAATGTAATGCCTACACTAGCATGGAGGTGTACAGCCATTTAATTCAATGACAGGCCTGGAATACTTATAATATTATTATTATTATTATTATTATTATTATTATTATTATTTTTTTTTATGCTAGACATTTCCAGGGCGCAGTGCACACCGGGCGCAGTTCAGGATACATGCAAAATTCTGCATTTCACCACAAAAAAACACGCTGCCTTTTGCAAACTTCTTAGTGGCACACCCTTTGCATCTAGCAAATGGGGGTGCCACTAAGAATTACTGCGATACCATGTGTTTTTTCCACGTGCAAACACTTGGCAACGCAGTAGTTCTTAGTGGCACCCCCATGCATCTCGTAAACATGAATGTGCATTCATGCCTGGAAAAACACAGGGTACTGCAGTCATTCCCAATCACACGCACCTAGAAAACACACATACATGTTCATGTCCGGCAAAACGCATTGGTACCGCAGTAGTTCTTAGTGGCACCCGCATGCATCTAGCCAACGCACATGTGCATTCAGGCTTGGCAAAGCACATGGTACTAAGACACTGGGAGAAGAAAGCCGCACACTGCAACAGCATACCAAAAAATTGCTTCTTTTATTCCAAAAATGACAGATAAATCCGCACAAGAATCCAAAAGATGTTAACGCGTTTCGCAAAGCATTGTGTCTTGATCATCGCATATGCTAGGTTATGATTAAGCACAATGCTGTGTGAAATGCGTTAACATCTAACATTCTGCTGTTTTATCTCCATAAAGAAGCTTCTTTCTTTCTTTCTTTCTTTTTTCTTTCTTCTTTCTTTCTTTCTTTCTTTCTTTCTTTCTTTCTTTCGTCTTCTTTCTTTCTTTCGTCTTCTTTCTTTCTTTCTTTCTTTCTTTCTTTCTTTCTTTCGTCTTCTTTCTTTCTTTCTTTCTTTCTTTTCTTTTCCTTTCTTTCTTTCGTCTTCTTTCTTTCTTTCTTTCTTTCTTTCTTTCGTCTTCTTTCTTTCGTCTTCTTTCTTTCTTTCTTTCTTTGTTTCTTTCTCTCGTCTTCTTTCTTTCTTTCGTCTTCTTTCTTTCTTTCTTTCGTCTTCTTTCTTTCTTTCTTTCGTCTTCTTTCTTTCTTTCTTTCTTTCGTCTTCTTTCTTTCTTTCTTTTCGTCTTCTTTCTTTCTTTCTTTTCTTTCTTTCTTTCTTTCTTTCGTCTTCTTTCTTTCTTTCTTTCTTTCTTTCTTTCGTCTTCTTTCTTTCTTTCGTCTTCTTTCTTTCTTTCGTCTTCTTTCTTTCTTTCTTTCTTTCTTTCTTTCTTTCTTTCGTCTTCTTTCTTTCTTTCTTTCTTTCGTCTTCTTTCTTTCTTTCTTTCGTCTTCTTTCTTTCTTCTTTCTTCTTTCTTTCGTCTTCTTTCTTTCTTTCTTTCGTCTTCTTTCTTTCGTCTTCTTTCTTTCTTTCTTTCGTCTTCTTTCTTTCGTCTTCTTTCTTTCTTTCTTTCTTTCTTTCTTTCTTTCTTTCGTCTTCTTTCTTTCTTTCTTTCTTTCTTTCTTTCTTTCTTTCTTTCTTGGTCTTTCTTTTTTCTTTCTTTCTTTCTTTCTTTCTTTCGTCTTCTTTCTTTCTTTCTTTCTTCTTCTTTCTTTTCTTTCTTTCTTTCTTTTCTTTCTTCTTTCTTCTTTCGTCTTCTTTCTTTCTTTCTTCCTTTCTTTCTTTCTTTCGTCTTCTTTCTTTCTTTCTTTCGTCTTCTTTCTTTCTTTCTTTCTTTCTTTCTTTCTTCTTTCTTTCTTTCTTTCTTTCTGTCTTTCTTTCTTTCTTTCTCTCTTTCTTTCTTTCTTTCTTTCTTCTTGCTTTCTTTCTTCTTCTTTCTTTCTTTCTTTCTTTTCTTCTCTTTTCTTCTTTCTTTCTTTCTTTCTTTCTTTTCTTTCTTTCTTTCTCTTTCTTTTCTTTCTTTCTTTCTTTCGTCTTCTTTCTTTCTTTCTTTTCGTCTTTCTTTCTCTTCTTCTTCTTTCTTTCTCTTCTTTCTTTTCTTTTTCGTCTTCTTTCTTTCTTTCTTTCGTCTTCTTTCTTTCTTTCTTTCGTCTTCTTTCTTTCTTTCTTTCTTTCTTTCTTTCGTCTTCTTTCTTTCTTCTTTCGTCTTATTTCTTTCTTTCTTTCTTTCTTTCTTTTCGTCTTCTTTCTTTCTTTCTTTCTTCTTTTCTTTCTTTCTTTTCGTCTTCTTTCTTTCTTTCTTTCGTCTTCTTTCTTCTTTCTTTCGTCTTCTTTCTTTCTTTCTTTTCTTTCGTCCTTTCTTTCTTCTTCTTTCTTTTTTCGTCTTCTTTCTTTCTTTCTTTCTCTTCTTTCTTTCGTTTTTCTTTCTTTCTTTCTTCTTTTCTTTCTTTCTTTTCTTTCTTTTTTCTTTCTTCTTTCTCTTCTTTCGTCTTCTTTTTTCTTCTCTTTCTTCTTTCTTTCTTTTCTTTCTTTCTTTCGTCTTCTTTCTTTCTTTCTTTCGTTTCTTTCTTTTTCTTTTCTTTCTTTTTTTTTCTTTTTCTTTTTTCTTTCTTTTCTTCTTTCTTTCTTCTTTCTCTTTCTTCTTTCTCTTCTTTTTTCTTTCTTTCTTTTCTTCTTTCTTTTTTCTTCTTTTTCTCTTCTTTCTTCTTTTCTTTCTTCTTCTTTCTTTCTTTCTTTCTTCTCTTTCTTTCTTTCTTCTTTCTTTCTTTCTTTCTTTCGTCTTTCTTCTTTCTTTTTCTTTTTCTTTCTTTCTTTCTTTCTTTCTTTTTTTCTTCTTTCTTTCTTTCTTTTTTCTTTCTTTCTTCTTCTTTCTTTTTTTTTTCTTTCTTCTTTCTTTCTTTCTTCTTTCTTTCTTTCTTTCGTCTTCTTTCTTTCTTTCTTTCGTCTTCTTTCTTTCTTTCTTTTCGTCTCTTCTTTTTTTCTTTCTTCGTTCTTTCTTTCTTTCTTTCGTCTTCTTTCTTTCTTTTTCTCGTTTCTTTCTTTCTTTCTTTCGTCTTCTTTCTTTCTTTCGTCTTCTTTCTTTCTTTCGTCTTCTTTCTTTCTTTCTTTCTTTCTTTCGTCTTCTTTCTTTCTTTCTTTCGTCTTCTTTCTTTCTTTCGTCTTCTTTCTTTCTTTCTTTCTTTCTTTTCTTTTCTTTCTTTCTTTCTTTCTTTCGTCTTCTTTCTTTCTTTCGTCTTCTTTCTTTCTTTCTTTTTCTTTCGTCTTTCTTTCTTTTTTCTTTTCTTTCTTTCTTTCTTTCTTTCTTTCTTTTCGTTTCTTCTTTCTTTCTTTTTTTTCTTTCTTTTTCTTTCTTTCTTTTCTCTTCTTCTTTCTTTCTTTTCTTTCTTTCTTTTTCTTTTCTTTCTTTCTTTTCTTTTTTCTTTCGTCTTCTTTCTTTTTTTCTTTCTTTTCTTTCTCTTTTTTCTTTCTTTTCTTTCTTTTCTTTTTTCTTCTTTCTTTCTTTCTTTCTTTTCTTCTTTCTTTTTTCTTTCTTTCTTTCGTCTTCTTTTCTTTCTTTCTTTCTTTCTTCTTTTTTCTTTCTTTCTTTTTCTTTCTTTCTTTTTTCTTTCTTTTTTCT
>CM053031.1:10555217-10747717 GCA_028564925.1 Lithobates sylvaticus | reverse complement strand
TTTCGTCTCTTTCTTTCTTTCTTTCGTCTTATTTCATTGTCTTCTTTCGTCTTTCCTTCTTTCGTCTTCTTTGTCTTCTTTTTTCTTTCTTTCGTCTCCTTTCTTTCTTTTCTTTCTTTTTCTTCTTTCTTTCTTTCTTTTCTTTTCTGCTTTCGGGTCTTCTTTCTATTCTTCCTTTCTTTCGTCTTCTTTCTTTCTTTCTATTTCTTTTTTTTTCGTTGCTTCTTTCTTTCTTTCTTTTCGTCTTCTTTCTTTCTTTCTTTCATTCGTCTTCTTTCTTTCTTTCTTTTCGTCTTCTTTCTTTCTTTCTTTCGTCTGCTTTCTTTCTTTGCTTTGTCTTTCTTTCTTTCTTTATTTCTTTCTTTCTTTCGTCTCTTCTTTCTTTCTTCTTTTCGTCTTCTGTTTCTTGTTTTAGTCTTCTTTTTCTTTCTTTTAGTCTTCTTCTTCTTTTCGTCTTCTTTCTTTCTTTCATTCGTTTCTTTTCTTTCTTTCTTTCGTTCTTTATTTCTTTCGTTTCTTTCTGTCTTCTTTCTTTCTTTCTTTCTTTCTTTCTTTCGGTTCTTTTCTTTATTTCTTCGTTCTTCTTTCTTTCTTCTTTTCGTCTTTTTTCTTTCTTTATTTCTTTTCGTCTTCTTTCTTTTCTTTGCGTTTTCTTTCTTTCTTTCTTTCGTCTTCTTTCTTTCTTTCTTTCTTTCTTTTCGTCTTCTTTCTTTCTTTCTTTCTTTTAGTCTTCTTTCTTGTCTTTTCTTTTCGTCTTCTTCTTTCTTTCTTTTCGTCTTCTTTCTTTCTTTCTTTTCGCTTCTTTCTTTCTTTTTTTGTCTTCTTTTTCTTTCTTTCTTTCCCTTTTCGTTCTTCTTTCTTTCTTTTTTCTGTTTCTTTTCTCTTCTTTTTTTGTTTTTTTTCTTTTTTCTTCTTTTCGTCTTCTTTCTTTATTTCTGTCTTCTTCTTTCTTTCTTTTGTCTTCTTTCTCTTTCTTTCTTTCTTTCTTTTCGTCTTCTTTCTTTTCTTTTCTTTCTTCGTCTCTTCTTTCTTTCTTCTTCCGTATTCTTTTTTCTTTCTTTTCGTCTTCTTTCTTTCTTTCTTTCTTTTCGTTTCTTCTTTCTTTATTTCTTCTTTTCGTTCTTCTTTCTTTCTTTCTTTCGTCTTCTTTCTTTCTTTCTTTCTTTTCGTCTTCCTTTCTTTCCTCTTTGTTCTTCTTTCTTCTTTCTTTCGTTTCTTTCTTTTCTTCTTTCCTCTTCTTTGTTTTTACTTCTTTGTCTTATTTCTTTCTTTCTTTTTTTGTCTTCTTTCTTTCTTTTCGTCTTCTTTTTTCTTTCTTTTCGTTATCTTCTTTCTTTCTTTCTTTTTTCGTCTTCTTTCTGTCTTCTTCTTTCTTTTTTTCTTTTCGTTCTTCTTTCTTTCTTTATTTCTTTTTTCTCTATCTTTCTATTCGTTCTTCTTTTCTTTCTTTCTTTATTTTCGTCTTCTTTCTTTCTTTTTTTCGTTCTTCTTCTTTCTTCTTTTAGTCTTCTTTCTTTCTTTCTTTTCGTCTTCTTTCTTTCTTTCTTTCTTTCGTTTCTTTTTTCTTTTTTCGTCTTTCTTCTTTCTTTCTTTCGTCTTCTTTCTTTCTTTCTTTCGTTTCTTCTTTCGTCTTCTTTCTTTCTTTCTTTTTTCTTTCTTTCGTATTTCTTTCATTTTTCTTCTTCTTCTTTTCTTTAGTTCTTCTTTCTTTCTTGTCTCTTTCTTTTTCTTCTTTTCGTCTTCATCTTTCTTTCTCTTTCTTTCTCTCTTCTTTCTTTCTTTCATTCTTTCTTTCTTTCTTTCTTTCTTTCTTTTCGTCTTCTTTCTTTCTTTCTTTCTTTCTTTCGTTTCTTTCTTTCTTTCTTTCTTTTCGTCTTTTTTTCTTTCTCTTTCTTTTCGTCTTTCTTCTTTCTTTCTTTTCTTTAGTTTCTTTCTTTCTTTCTTTTCGTCTTCTTTCTTTCTTTCTTTGTTTTTTTCTTTATTTCTTTCGTCTTCTTTCTTTCTTTCTTCTTTTCTTCTTTTGTTTCTTTCGTTCTTTCTTTTGTCTTCTTTCGTCTTTCTTCTTTCTTTCTTCATCTTCTTTCTTTCTTTCTTTTCGTCTTCTTTCTTTCTTTCGTTTCGTTCTTTCTTTCTTTCTTTCTTTCGTCTTCTTTCTTATTCTTTCTCTTCTTCTTTCTTTCTTTCTTCTTTTCTTGCTTTCTTTCTTTCTTTCTTTTCGTCTTCTTTGTTTCTTTCTTTTCTTTCTTTCTTTTCTTCTTTCTTTCTTTCTTCGTCTTCTTCTTTTCTTTTCTTTTCGTCTTCTTTCTTTCTTTCTTTCTTTCTTTTCGTCTTCTTTCTTTCTTTCTTTTCTTTTCGTTTCTTTCTTTTCTTTTTTTCGTCTTCTTTATTTCTTTCTTTTCGTTCTTCTTTCTTTCTTTCTTTTCGTCTTCTTTCTTCTTTCTTTTCGTCTTCTTTCTTTCTTTTCTTTCTTTTGTTCTTCTTTCTTTCTTTTCTTTCTATCTTTTCGTCCTTTTTCTCTTTCTTTCTTTTCGTCTTCTTTTCGTATTCCTTTTTTTTTCTTTTCGTCTTCTTTCTTTCTTTCTTTTTTCTTTCTTTCTTTCGTCTTCTTTCTTTCTTTCTTTTTTTCTTTTTTCTTTCTTTCTTTCTTTCTCGTTCTTTTCTTTCTTTCTTTTCGTCTTTTCTTTCTTTCTTTCTTTCTTTCTTTCTTTTCGTCTGTCTTCTTTCTTTCTTTCTTTTCTCTTCTTTCTTTCTTTCTTTCTTTTCGTCTTCTTTCTTCTTTTCTTTCTTTCGTCTTTCTTTTCTTTTGTCTCTTTCTTTCTTCGTTTTCTTTCTTTCTTTCTTTCTTTTCTTTTGTCTTCTTTTTTCTTTTTTTTTCGTCTTTTTCTTTCTTTCTTTCTTTCGGCGTCTTCTTTCTTTCTCATTCTTTCCTTTCTTCGGTCTTCTTTCTTTTTTCTTCTTTATTTCTTTCTTTGTCTTCTTTCTTCTTTCTTTCTTTCTTTCTTTCTTTGTCTTCTTTCTTTCTTTCTTCTTTCTTTCTTTCGTTCTTCTTTTCTTTTCTTTTTTTTCGTCTTCTTCTTTCTTTCTTTCTTTTTTCGTCTTTATTTTTTCTTTCTTTCGTTTTTTCTTTCTTTCTTTTCGTCTTCTTCTTTCTTTCTTTTTCTTTCTTTCGTTTCTTTCTTTCTTGTTCGTCTCTTTCTTTCTTTCTTCGTTTTCTTTTTCAGTCTTCTTTCTTCTTTCTATCGGCTTTCTTTCTTTTCGTCTTCTTTTTTCTTTCTTTTCGTCTTCTTTCTTTCTTTCTTTCTTTTCGTCTTCTTTCTTTCTTTCTTTCTTTTCGTCTTCTTTCTTTCTTTCTTTCTTTCTTTCTGTCTTCGTTTCTTTCTTTCTTTCTTTCTTTCGTCTTCTTTCTTTCTTTCGTCTTCTTTCTTTCTTTCTTTCGTCTTCTTTCTTCTCACCAGCTGCAGGGTTGGCCTGGAGCGCCGTTTCCTCTCCGTTGTATCCCAAAGTACATGGTACCACAGTAACTCTTAATAGCCCCCTACCATGCATCCATCAAATGCGCAATCTTACCTGGCGCAAAACAGTAATTCTTAATGGGCCCCCCCCCCCATGCATCTAGCAAATGCTCATACTTGGTAGAGCACATGGTACTGCATTCATTCTTCATACCACACCACACCATGCATATCTAGCAAATGTGTGCATTTGTGTCTACCAAAACGCATGCTACCACAGCGGCACGCATAGGGGAGCCCATTGAAATGAATAAATATGCAAAAAAAAAAAGACGATGCCTCCTGCTGCAAATGAGCCCCTAATGCCTAAATACGTCTGTGTGCCCGTACCATAAAAGATTGCCGAATCTCTTCTGAGGGTCAACATGTCGGCCAATGTGCCTTTTTAAAAAAAAAAATTTAAAAAAAAATAAATAAAATCGGGTGAATGTACAGTTAATCTTGGGTGTATCTATCGTTTTTGACTTTTTATAAAGGTCTCGCAGCGCCATCCCGGATAATAACTTTGTGTTTCCATTGCAGAGGTCAGATGCCGTCCGAGGCTGAAATTAATTATCTGAATAAGGCGAAGTGGCTGGAAATGTACGGGGTGGACATGCATATAGTGAAGGTGAGACGCTGAATGAGAGGAGATGTAACCGGCACCGTTTGGATGTGGATCGGTTCACACCTTATTGTGTGTGTTGGGAATGTACATAAACATTTGGTCTTTTAGCAGATACAAAGTAATGCCTTTATAAAAATTAACTCCACTTTTGTTGAAAATATACCCCCCGCTGGGTGATCCAATGTGCATTACAAGGATTGTAACAAACTTTGTTGCAGATTCTCATCTTTTTGCTGTTCTAAAGAACTAGCTGTTTGTTTCTCTGTGTCCATGTGCCGAGTGAATGGAAATGACTTTATAATTATCTATCAGCTGCTGCACCTGCAGGGTTCTAATGAGAAAAGTGGCACCTTTTAGACGTGATTTCCCTTTAGTAGTATCTCACCAAAAATGACATTTTAGCTGCAGGGAATGCCCAAAAGCTGAATTGTATCTTAGTGTAGACTTCTGCGAAAATCGGTGAGCCAATCACACAAGCAGGAAATTGCATTTCTGGGGGGCGCTATACCAGTGGTTCTCAACCCTGTCCTCAAGTACCCCCAGCAGGCCATGTTTGCAAGTTTTCCTTTTTCTTGCACAGGTAATTTTAAATCAGATAAAATAGCTGTCCAAAATACCAAGCCATTGACTCGTGGCCTGTTGGGGGTACTTGAGGACCGAGGTTGAGAACCCCTGCTGTGTACAGAACACCTCCAGACGGCCGTATAGCATTTTGTAGAAAATTACAGAAGCTGCAGAATAAAAAGAAAATGTAATTTTTAATAACCTTCAATTACAATGTGTAACTATTAATATTTCATTTTAAATGTTTTATTATATAATTATTACTAATATTTTATTATAAAATTATTAGTATTTTTTATTTAATTTTTTGGAAACATTTTTTAAAATGGAGTTGCCCTTTTAACCATGTGGTTTGGTGCAGCACTATTTAGAATAGTCAGCGACTTTGTGTATTACTTGCATAGGGCCTATTGAAAAAAAAGAATGTGCTGCGTAGGGCACATGTGACATGCAAGAAAATGCACATGTGCGCCGTGGCACCTGTAATGTGTGAACTGAGCCTACAGCATGTGGAGGTTTTGTATTTTTTTTTTTCCGTTTGTTGAACTAGATGGATCTTTTTCTTTCTTTCTTTCTTTTTCTTTCTTTTTTCTTTCTTTCTTTCTTTCTTTCTTTCTTTCTTTCTTTCTTTCTTTCTTTCTTTCTTTCTTTCTTTCTTTCTTTCTTTCTTTCTTTCTTTTTCTTTCTTTTCTTTCTTTCTTCCCTTTCTTTCTTTCTTTCATTTTTTCCCTTTTCCCTTTCTTTCTTTCTTTCTTCCTTTCTTTCTTTCTTTCTTTCTTTCTTTCTTTCTTTCCCTTTCTTTCTTTCTTTCTTTCTTTTCCCTTTCTTTCTTTCTTTCTTTCTTTCTCCATTCTTCTTTCTTTCTTTCTTTCTTTCTTTTCTTTCTTTCTTTCTTTCTTTCTTTTCCTTTCTTTCTTTCTTTTCTTTCTCTTTCTTTTTCTTTCTTTCTTTCTTTTTTCTTTCTTTCTTTCTTTCTTTCTTTTCCCTTTCTTTTTCTTTCTTTCTTTTCTTTCTTTCTTTCTTTCTTTCTTTCTTATCTTTTTTCTTTCTTTATCTTTCTTTCTTTCTTTCTTTCTTTCTTTCTTTCATTCCCTTTCTTTCTTTCTTTCTTTCTTTCTTTCTTTCTTTCTTTCTTTCCCTTTCTTTCTTTCTTTCTTTCTTTCTTTTTTTCTTTCTTTCTTTTCCCTTTCTTTCTTTCTTTTCCCTTTCTTTCTTTTCTTTCTTTCTTTCTTTTCCCTTTCTTTCTTTTCCCTTTCTTTCTTTCTTTCTTTCTTTTCTCCCTTTCTTTCTTTTCCTTTCTTCCTTTCTTTCTTTTCCTTTCTTTCTTTTCCCTTTCTTTCTTTTCCCTTTCTTTCTTTTCCCTTTCTTTCTTTTTTTTTTTTTTTTTTTTTTTATATTTTTTTTCTCTTTCTTTCTTTCTTTTCCCTTTCTTTCTTTCTTTCTTTCTTTTCCCTTTCTTTCTTTTTTTTTTTTTTTATATTTTTTTTTTTCTCTTTCTTTCTTTTCCCTTTCTTTCTTTCTTTCTTTTCCCTTTTCTTTCTTTTTTTTTTTATATTTTTTTTCTCTTTCTTTTTCTCATTTTTTTTTTCATTCTTTTCTTTTTCTTTTAATTTTCTTTTTCTTTTAATTTTCTTTTTCTTTTAATTTTCTTTTTCATTTTCTTTTCTCTTTTTTTCATTCTTTCTTTTCTCTTTTTCATTCTTTCTTTTCTTTTCTCTCTTTTTTCATTCTTTCTTTTCTTTTCTCTTTTTTCATTCTTTCTTTTCTTTTCTCTTTTTCATTCTTTCTTTTCTTTTCTCTTTTTCATTCTTTCTTTTCTTTTTTTCTCTTTTTCATTCTTTCTTTTCTTTTCTCTCTTTTTCATTCTTTCTTTTCTTTTCTCTCTTTTTCATTCTTTCTTTTCTTTTCTTTTCTCTCTTTTTCATTCTTTTCTTTTCTTTTCTCTCTTTTTCTTTTCTTTCTTTTCTTTTCTCTCTTTTTCATTCTTTCTTTTCTTTTCTCTCTTTTTCATTCTTTCTTTTCTTTTCTCTCTTTTTCATTCTTTCTTTTCTTTTCTCTCTTTTTCATTCTTTCTTTTCTTTTCTCTCTTTTTCATTCTTTCTTTTCTTTTCTCTCTTTTTCATTCTTTCTTTTCTTTTCTCTCTTTTTCATTCTTTCTTTTCTTTTCTCTCTTTTTCATTCTTTCTTTTCTTTTCTCTCTTTTTCATTCTTTCTTTTCTTTTCTCTCTTTTTCATTCTTTCTTTTCTTTTCTCTCTTTTTCATTCTTTCTTTTCTCTTTCTTTCTTTCCATAACAATGGGGTTGATTTACTAAAGGCATATTAGACCATGCACGTCTGAAATAAGGTAAATCTAAACTTTGCAAAGAATAGCCAATCACATAGAAAAATTGAATGATTGATGCAAATGAATGATTGATGATGGAAGCCAGCAGAGCTTCCCCCTCATTTACTAAGCTCTGGGGGAACTGCTCTTGCAGAGTGCAGCTGCACTTTAAAAAATTGACAGTAAATTTGACTTTAAAAAAAATCAGCCCCCATGTCTCCAATCATCACTTATGGAAAGATTCCAATGGCTTAGCTCTGTGCTGCCCCCTGCTGTCTAACACGTGTCACCCGCTGACTCATCTTTTATCTCCGCTGTCTTCCCCAGGCCAGAGACGGCAATGATTATCAGCTGGGACTGACTCCCACCGGGGTTCTGGTATTTGAAGGCGAAACAAAGATTGGATTGTTTTTCTGGTGAGTTCCGCCATTGGTGGGTTTTTTTTTTTTTTTTTGTCTCGTCGCAGAGGATTATGGGATTACAGTGTCTGGCCAGGCTGTCTCTGCACCCTGTGGGGTTTTCTGCAGGAGCTTGGACTACAAGTACCAGCACACCCAGAAGAATGAGGGGGGGGGATGATTAGAAGAGATGAAAAAGGATAGACAGGAATCTGATTGGACGAGTTCCGCAATGCCATTTATTCCTTCCTAGAGATACGAGGGCCCATCCTGTGTATATAGCAAATGACTGAATACACAGATCTGAAAGCCAAAGGACTTCCATCCAGTCCTGAGATTTACACAGCCAGTCCGGAGACCCGACTTAACCCTTCCAGTGCCGGAGTTTTCTTTTGTACACATTAAAAATAATTAAAAAAAATATATATATATATATATATATATATATATATAATATAAAAATTTTTTTTTTTTTGTAAAACAATAGTGTGACGCTCAATAGTGAACAAATAAAACCTACTATTTACAAGGTGTATGAACAACCAATCTAACTATAAAATGCTGATATATTAAAGTGGAGTTCCACCCACATTTTTATAGTTATTTATTTTTTAATAACTAGTACTCTTGCATAATGAATATCAATCAAATCTAATTCTTGTCATTAGCGCTGCCTTTAGAAGATAATTATTGTAAAAAATACCTTTTTGGGATTCCCATCTTGCGGGCAGGAGAAGCCCACAACCATATTATTCCGGGATACGGCGCTGATGTATTCCCAGCATGCACCGCCCGTTCTCGCGCATGCGCAGTAATGGCACGTAGCTGGGCTGGAAACTATCCAGGTTGCCATCACAATGGGCAGCGGAAGTGCCCGTCCCGTTGTGATGGCAATGAAACACCCTTGGCACTGCCCACTGACTGCTGGGAAATTATGACACTCACCTCTCCCAGGAGCCGAGGGAAGTGATGTCAGGAGCCGCGGTGAGGAAGGGGGAAGATTAGAAGGGACCACATGGCAACAGGGATTAAAAGGTAAGTGACATGGAATTTTATGGCTAGGCAACTCCTTCTGAAATTCCATGTCATAAGTAAAAAAAAATTCTCCAAGTCCTTTGTTATTTGCTGCACAGTTATGTAAAAAAAATGTTTATGGGTGGAACTCCGCTTTAAGTATAAAATAAAACCATCAAAAATTTGTTCATAATGAATGGGTAAACATCCTGGAAAAATAAACAAAATTAAAATAAATAAAATATTTGTTTATTTTTCGAGAGAGACTGCTTCAGGATGTTCATCTTGAAAAATAAACAAATGTGTATATTTTATTTGTGTGTGTGTGTGTATATGTATATGTGTGTGTGTGTGTGTGTGTGTGCGCGTATATATATATATATATATATATATATATATATATATATATATATATATATATATATATATATATATATATATAATATATATACGCGCACACACACACCAAGTAAAAAAATAAAAACGTGTCTGTATGTGTGTATATATGTGTGTGTGTGTGTGTGTGTGTGTGTGTGTGTGTGTGTGTGTGTGTGTGTATGTATGTATGTATGTATGTGTGTATATATATATATATATGTATGTGTGTGTGTGTGTGTGTATATGTATGTATATATATATATATATACGCACACACACACCAAGTAAAAAAATAAAAACGTGTGTGTGTATGTATATGTATATATATATATATATATATATATATATATATATATATATATATATATATATATATATATATATATATATATATATATATATATATATATATATATATATATATATATATATATATATATATATATATATATATATATATATATACACATTTTAACTTTAATGTTAGATTGGTTGTTCATTCACTATACACCTTTTGATCGTTTTATTTGTTCGCTATTGAGCGCCACACTATTGTTTTTGTTTATATTTTTGCACTATATGTCTTGCGGTGTGTTTGGCACCTTACCAATTCTCTATGCGCAATTTTTCTTCTTTTCGCCAATAATAAATTTAGGCCTTCAAGATTATCCAAATCCCCCCCCCCCCAAAAGACTATGTTCTGAAAGCGGGGTTCCCAGAGAATATTGGACCCCCTGATGTCTCACCTGAATGGAGTGCAAATTGTGGGCAAAGGGGTGCTTAGAAACTACAACCAGCCCCCCCCCCCCATCCATGTGACCGACCATCAGTAGCAGAGAAAGGGTTAAACCAGAATCCGTTACTTGAACCATGAACGCCTCTAACTTGCTACATTTTGGGCTGTTCTATTTCATTGAACTGGTTTTTGTTTTTATGTGTTTATATGTGAAAAAAATTGTCGCTCTTGCCAGAAATTCCTGGCCTCTTCTGACCTGATAATGGTTCACATTGTTACCAGTTGTTTTGTAGAGATGAGGAGAAGGTGTTCTGTAGTCCTAACACTTTTTTGTTTTGGGGTGACATTGTTTTCCCCTTTATAGAAACGGTAAGAATTGTCACCCTAGGACAGGAAGTGTGTTATGGAAAGGAGGTGCTCTGTACTCTTAATACTTCCTGTCTTAGGTTAACAGCGCTCACTCGCTGTACTGTTGTCACCCTAGGACAGGTGTAGTGTGTTAGGACTACAAAACACCTGCCCTTGGTATGGAAAGGGGGTGTTCTGTGGTCCTACCAAGGGCAGGTGTTCTGTAGTCCTAACACACTATCTGAATGATGGGTGCAGCTACAGGCACCATTCAGATATCAAACTCCGGTGCTTCTCGGGGCCATCTCCGGTGCCATCGGGGGCCCGGAGAAAGAATCGGATGACGAGCATAGAGATTTCCGGTGACCATATGGTCACCAGTCATCTCTATGACCGTCAGAGGCCCGGGCGCGACGTTATGACGTCACGCCCGGTACCCGGAAGTAAACAAAGCCGCGGCTGTCAGCATGAGATCGTGAATTTTTTTTTTTTACCTAATTTTTTATCTCATGCTTTCCAGCCTGGAGGAGAGATGTGGGGTCTTATTGACCCCGCATCTCTCCATAAAATTGTATTCCCTAGGGTGTCTGCTAAAAAAAAAAACTAATGTTTTGGGGGTTCTGAGTAATTTTCTAGCAAAAAAATTATGATTTTTACATGAAAGAGAGAAGTGCCAGAATAGGCCCGGTATTGAAGTGGTTAAGGCAACATCTGACCGTGTGTACGCTCCATCGGACAAACTTTTTCGGTTTTCATCGGACTTTTGTTGGCTGTGCGAACGGACAAACTTTTTGGCAATAAAAGTCTGATTGGAGCAAAGTCCGACCGTGTGCAGAAAACCATCGGACTTTTGTACAAAGTACAAACCCGCATGCTCAGAATCAATGCAAAAGATCAGACAACAATACAGAGGTTGACCAAAGGGTGGCGCCGGAGTAATTGAACGTCCTCTTTTGAAGTGTCGTCAGTACGTTGAAACGTCACTACGTTCGTGTTTGTTGCCTAAAAAGTCCGATCGTGTGTATGCAATACAAGTTTACGGGCAACGCCCTTTGTACAAAACTTTCCCATGGATTTTTATACAAAGTCCGATCGAGTGTATGAGGCTTTACATTGACGGGACTAATCTGTGTACCACATGAGCCCCTACTGTAGCCAGTCTGTGGGGGGGCAGAATTATTGGTTGGCAATCAAATACTCCATCCCCCTTGCCCACCTCCCAGTACTACCCTTTTGGTTGAATACAGAACCATGTATCATTTTGTGATGCCAAGTAATTTTGTATGGAATTTGGTAATGATAACAAAGCAGTAAAATAAATTCCCTGCAGCCAGTAACCAAATAGTCCCCCTAAGAAAAATGGACCACCCGCAACAAAATTACCCCCTAGCAACAATAGACTACCGACAGCAACAAAAGATCCCCCCCCCCCACAGACAGCATTAATAGACTGTCAGCCAGCAACACCCCTCCCTCAACTGTAGATCTCTCCTAGCAACAATAAACCCCCTGCAAAAATCCCCCTCCAGCTAGAATAGATCCCCCAGCAGTTTGCATCAATAGACCATGCAGCGCACCCCAGCACTCCTTGCCATTAAATATAGTCAAGGCTGGAGGTGGCAGAACTGCGTCCCAACATAGGAGGTCGGGGCATGCAGGGAATTGTAGTTCCACATTCAACATCAGAGGATCTACTCGGAAAATAACAAACCAATAAAAATCCCCCTTCCCCGTGCGCGTTCCTGTTGGAAAAAAAAATCCCTGGTTAGGACTACAGAACACCTTCCCCCTTATGGAGATGAAGTGTTCTGTAGTCCTAACATCTTGTCCAGGATAATGCTGCTAATCCATAAGTAGTGTGGTGAGCATCGTCACCCCTCAGGACAGGAAGTCTGTTACTGGTGGGATCACCAGGTGATAATTAAAGGGGAAAGAAGTAATGCAGCGAACACATCTTAAGGACTGGTGAACTGCAGTATAAAATGTTTATTTTTTTTGTTCTTGGGGTTTGTTGCACATCAGGTTGAATGTATGATGCATAAAATATAATTGATAGTCTGTGATTGGGGAATTTTTTAACAAATAAAAAAATATATTATTCTCCCAGCAATTAGTGTCTCTTCCTACGGAATAGAAAAAAAAAGCTGCAATGACAAAATTTTTATTTTTTATATTGTGAAAAGCTAACAAAATGAGGGGGAAAAAAAAAAAATGAATAAAGGCAGCAAAAGTGTTTTGTATAAAAAAAAAAGAATTATTTATATATATATATATATATATATATATATATATATATATATATATATAGGATCTCTCCCCCTTTTTTTTTTTTTTTTTTTTAAGTATTCATCAAGGTGAGGAGCAGGGAAATCCTGAAAAATGGATGGGGCTTCCAGAATCTGTATCTCCCGTGGGGAGGGGATTTTATTGGTTTGTTATATCTGAGTAGATCCTCCTGAGGTTGAATGTGGAACTACAATTCCCTGCATGCCCTGACCTCCTCTGTTGGCTGTAGCCCTGTCATACTCAAAGCTCTCCACTAGGAGGCAATGCAGCCTCTGCTGTCATTCCTCATTGATGTGTCATGTTACAATGTTGCAACCTTTTTTAAACAAGAAAACAAAATGTATGAATAATTTCCCGCAACTATTTACAGTGTAAAGTGACTCAGAGATCTGATCTACACAGTGTCAGGAGGGCGAGAATCTCCGCACCCTCAGGAAGTGCTACCTGCAGGCTCAGGTTTGGGGATGAGATTACTCGCTCTGTGCAGGGATTATTCATAATTAAGGAATGTGGATGGGGGGAGGGGGGTGTTGGCACCAAAGTCTCCTGTCCTGGGCACTCAGCAAAATGTCACACCGGGCTTCCAATAACTGATATTCCATATATTCCCTTGGTTATAGTTTCTGTATATCCGAGGCTGTGACTGGCCATTCCTGCTGAAATCAAATCAATCACACAATCAATCTGAGAAGGCTGGTAGACTTTGAGAGAGAGAGAGAGAGAGAGAGAGAGAGAGAGAGAGAGAGAGAGAGAGAGGAGAAGTTAAGTGGAGTCACTATGCAGCACAGCAGGGAATATAAAAAAGCATAAATGCCCAGGTCTGGGCACCAAGAAATACCCTTGCAGTGCCCTCTCCCCTCCACAGGGCATGGATATTAAATCCAGGGGGTTGTAGAAGAGGCTGTATTCCTCACCTGCAGGGCCGGGACAAGGGGTGGGCAGGAGGGACGGCTGCCCCTGGCGCAATGGTTTATTGCAGGGTTGGGGAGGGGGCACCCTAACCCTTATGGAAAGGGGGGCGCAGTTTGGCATCTTTGCCCTGGGCGACCTTGTCCCGTCACTGCTCACCTGACTCCATGCTCCAGCACGCCCTCTCGATCTGTGCGATCCGTCCACCGCAGCCTCCTCCTGTAAACTGCTTTCATCCGTGGTTGCACGCTCACCCCCGGCGAAAGTGCAGCCGTGGCCTAAAGTTTTGAGAATGACACAAATATTCATTTTCACAAAGTCTGCTGCTTCGGTGTTTTTTAGATCTTTTTGTCAGACGTTGCTATGGGATACTGAAGTATAATTACAAGGATTTCATAAGTGTCCAAGGCTTTTATTGACAATTACATGAAGTTTATGCAGAAGGTCAATATTTGCAGTGGTGACCCTTCTTTTCTTTTTCGAGACCTCCTGCAATTCTCCCCCGGCATCTTGTCAATCAACTTCTGGGTCACATCCTGACTGATGGCCGCCTCCCATTCTTGCATAATCGATGCTTGGAGTTTGTCAGAATTTGAGGTGTTTAATTTTTTTTATTTATTTTTTTGTCACCCGCCTCCTGAGGATTAAGTTCTCAATGGGATTAAGGTCTGGGGAGTTTTATGGCCATGTACCCAAAATGTCCATGTTTTGTTCCTCAAGCCACTTAGTTATCACTTTGCCTTATGGCAAAGTGCTCCATCATGCGGGAGAAGGCATTGTTCCTCACCAAACTGTTCTTGGATGGTTGGGAGAAGTTGCTCTCGGAGGATGTTTTTGTACCATTCTTTATCCATGGCGGTGTTCTTAGGAAAAATTGTGAGTGATCCCCTCACTCCCTTGGCTGAGAAGGAACCTCACCCATGAATGGTCTCAGGATGCATGACACAGGACTGATGGTAAAGCTCAACTTTTCTTCTCCGGACCAATGTTTTTTTCCGTATGCCCCAAACAATCAGAAAGGGGATTCATCAGAGAAAATTACTTTCCCCCAGTCATTAGCAGTTCCATCCCTGGATCTTTTGCAGAATATCAGTCTGTCCCGGATGTTTTTCCTTGAGAGAAGTGGCTTCTTTGCTGCCCTTCTTGACACCAGGCCGTCCTCCAAAAGTCTTCTCCTCCACTGTGCGTTCCGATGTCCTCACACCTGCCTGCTGCCATTCCTGAGCGAGCTCTGCACTGGTGGTGTCCCCCGATCCCGCAGCTGGATCAACTATAGCTTGGAGCTTGCTGGACTTTCTTGGGCGCCCTGAATCCTTTTTCACAAATGCAGTGGAAATATTTTTATTATGGGATTAAGCTCATTTTCATGGCAAAGAGGGACTTTGCAATTCATCTGATCGCTCTTCATAACATTCTGGAGTATATGCAAATTGCCATTGTAAAAACTGAGGCAGCAGACTTTGAAAATTAATATTTTGTGTCCATTCTCAAAACTTTTGGCCACGTCTGCACTAGGCAGGATTAATAGCCATACACTGTGTGTGATAACTACAGGGCTCCGCCCACAGACCGGAGCTTCAGGGAGAGGAGCATCGGGTAAGTAACACAGCCTCTCCTGCAGCCCCCTAGACTGAGTATTTATCCCTTCCACATTTTTTATTTTTTTTTTTATTTTGCAGTGTTTTCAGTAAAGCAGAACTTCATGGGGGAGGGGGGGCATTCTTCTGTCTCAAAGACATATAGCTAAACCTTCTTGTCCCATAAACTTCAAATACCATATTTCTTTGATCTCAGTTTTATTAGAGCAAGCCAGGTGAAACTGCAAAATAACAGAAATAGACCTCAAGAAGTACAATATTGCATACATTACAGAAAGAACGATCTACAATATAGGATGAGATGGTAAAAACTTACTTTTTTAAGTTCTCTAAGGGGTGATGGCGATGGATTGAGAAATACATGTCTTGCTTCCTGCAGTATCTTCTCAAAGAATGGTGGCTGCTTCACTTCCTGTGAAGATTCTACCCAGAATTCTCTGCTTACTAACAACTTCCATAACTACACATAGTAAATCAAATAAACAGAACGACTGCAGCAATACCAAAAAAGAACGCTAGATGGAGCCTGCACACCACATATGATTGTCTTATGTAAATTACACACCTTACATGTAAATTTAACACAGGTACAGATAATCAGCATAGACATCTGGAGGACAGAACATTCTTGTTCCCCTGACTGGTGCACGGCCATCTTTACATATCTGGTGCGCATGCAGATGTGTAGTAGGTCTCTGTGCGCATTTGTGCCGCAGGTCCTAAGGACTTGGCAGACACACGGCCATTTCCAGTCATGTGCAGTTAAGCTACCCAGGTTCTGACATCAAACTTTAAGATTCTGTGGCTTGTTTGCACATGCGTGGAAATGGCCATGCATGCGCAGGTCTTTGCTGTATTGGGAACAACGGCGGCACTTCTGTGCATGCGAGAAATCATACACAGTGTTTCTGCTGCAAGTTAAATTGTAGAGAATCCTAGGAGTCCGCAGGGTGCAATGTCCTTTTTGCCTCGGCCATGAAGCGGGAAGTGCGACAAAAAAAAAAAAGAAAAAAAGCAATTAATCTTTTTGTATAAAAGAAAGCGCCCTTTTCTTATTGGGGTGGGAGGAGAACAAGAAAAAAGCTTAACATGGTTTTTATGGGTTAAGTTTGCTTTAAGGCGATGACTCTCGCTTATCCAAAGCAAACAAAAAGCAGTTTAGAGCACCGTAAAATAGTGCATTCTGCTGAACACCAAGAGAAGCAAGCAGAGAATGAACACGGTGCATGCAAATGATTCCATCTCCTGTGTCTTGATGTTTTTTGTTTTTTATCTTCCAGGCCAAAGATCACTCGTCTGGACTTTAGGAAGGCTAAACTGACGCTGGTAGTGGTTGAGGATGACGATCAGGTGAGGGACCGGCGCTCTTCTCGTCCAGGGTGTCTGTGTAGAGGCGATGGGTACTCAAGGTGCCGATCCCCGAACTTTGTCCATATCGGTGTCTGGTGTGATCTGGAACTAAAATCCATTTTATGATTTTTGTACCCGCAGGGCAAGGAGCAGGAACACACTTTTGTGTTTAAGATGGACCATCCGAAGGCCTGTAAGCACCTGTGGAAGTGTGCCGTGGAGCACCACGCCTTCTTCCGCCTCCGGGGACCGGTCCACAAGGGCTCCAGCCGCTCGAGCTTCATCAGGCTGGGCTCTCGGTTCAGATACAGGTGAGGGGGTGACATGGGAAGGCCGAGTACACATGGGGAAGAGGGGGGGGGGGATTGGGAATGGAGTACAAAAGCTAATGATGATTTCCCCCATGTAGGAAATTGGTGAAACCCCGATCGTTTTTTTTATCTTTTTAATTATTTATTTATTTTTTCTGCAGTCTGTGTCCCATTTGGGGAGATTTTTCCTTTTATTTCCTGTAAACCTAAGCCCCCCCACCCCCCATTATTCCTGTTTACAGCTGCCTTTGTCAGTCCATCCACAATAATGTGAAAATGTCCCAAAACTAAAATAAGAAGTATAGGTTTTATGAAATTTACCTATGTCCAATCAGAATTACTCGGTGACAGATGGTGTTGCAATGTAGACCAGGGACTGGCTGTGTAGCACATTCAAAATGGGACAAACGTTCTTCTAATGGGAAGTTGTAGATAAATACTTCTTACCAGACAAGGTGGACCCACCCATCATACGACAGTGGGTCAATTGAGCTTATATCGGCCGAAGGCCAGAAGGTCATCAGTGGGACCAACTTGGATACAAATGAAGCCTGTAGACCAGGGGTCTCAAACTAGCGGCCCTCCAGATGTTGCGGAACTACAAGTCCCATCATGCCTCTGCCTATGGGAGTCATGCCTGTAACTGTCAGCCTTGCAATGCCTCATGGGAATTGTAGTTCCGCAACAGCTGGAGGGCCACCAGTTTGAGACCCCTGCTGTAGACGGATCACTCCAAATGCAGACGTTCAATCAATCGACAGGAATGGCACAACCAGGTATCCAAAGCTCAGGCAGATCTTCAGAACGGATGTACGTTGGACCCATGTTCGATACTGAACAACAACTTGCCATACGCAGTGTGCTGTCCTTGTACAACTACTCGTCAAGTACACCAATCTCTGCTCTACTGACCCCGTCCACTGCTCTGCTGATATACACGCATGTGTGTTTGAGCTCTAGGGTACACACCCTAAAGCAATAGGCTGCGCACACCAATGATTGCAAGTGTTGGCGCCCGGCTGTGGCTTCACAGCCGGACGTGCAAGCACGAGCCGTGCTGCGCGTTGTGAATGGTCGGGCAATTTTCTGGGACCTGTGATGTGTCCCAGAAGATTGCAGGGCGGGAGAGGGGAACTAACGCACGACACCAGGAGAGGAAGTGGGAGCTGGCTACCTGTGAAAACTAGGTACCCCCCTCCAAGAAAAAAAAGACATGCCAAATGTGGCATGTCAGGGGGTCACAAGTACTTAAAGAGGGAGTCCACCTGCACAAAAAATATTAAAAGTCAGCAGCTACAAATACTGCAGCTGCTGACTTTTAATAAATGGACACTCACCTGTTCCAGGTTCCAGCGATGTGGGCAGAAGATGACGAGCGATCGCTCGTCTCTCGGCTGCCCCCGCCGCCATCCTCTGTCGGGGAATCAGGAAGTGAAGCGTTGCGGCTTCACTGCCCGGTTCCCTACTGCGCGAGTCGCGCTGCGCGTCTTTATTGGTCCCCGTTGTGTCCTGGGAACTGTGTTTCCCAAGACACAACATTGGGGGGCGGGCAGCTGCAGATAGGGGCGGGACAGCTGCGGCTAGCTAGTCCCGAAAGTGGGTGCAGATACCTGTATTATACAGGTTTTTGCACCCCCCCTCCCCCCTGAAAGGTGCCAATTGTGGCACCGGAGGGGGGGGGGGAATCCGATAAGCAGAAGTTCCACTTTAGGGTGGAGCTCCGCTCTAAAGCGTAAGTTCCATTTTTGGGTGGAACTCCACTTTTAAGATGAGGATCTGACTTGGAGACGACGTCCATTTAAAGCCTATGGGCACAAGGCGGATAGAAGTCGCCTTGAAGTAGTACAGGAACCTTTTCCAAAAGGAGCGACTTAAAGTGGTAGTAAACTCTGTTCCACCGCTTGTACCTACAAGCCTAAAAGTAGGCCTATAATGAGGCTTACCTGTAGGTACTGTGAATCCGCTGCATGCATTCTGAATATCTCCTAAACTGTGCACGCATGGGCGTCAGCAGGTAGGGGGAAGGGGGTTCAAGTGCCCCCCCTGGCAGGGCTGGTGCTACCTATAGGCAGGGCTCGAGTCCTGTGGGAACGGCGTCCCTGCACTTTTTTCACAGCAGGAACACCGTTCCCTCTTCAGGACTAGAGCCGCCGAGGCTCTAGCACAGGCATCACTAAATGTCGGACAGCGGGCCAAGTCCGGACCACGTCAATGATATGTGCGGCCCCACCGCAGTCACGCCATTTAAGATTTGCTTTTTTGCTTCAGCTGCCGCTAGCTCTGTTGTATTCACAGAGCTGACGTCGGAAGAGCAGCACAGCGATGCACGGAGGGCAGGGGCTGGCCCAGTTAACTGATTGGTTGATAGAATGCAGAGCAGTTCTAGCAACCAATCAGTTGACTGGGGCAGGTCCCGCCCTCTGTCCATCCCTTTGCTGCACTTCCGATGTCAGCTCTGTGCCTCTGATGTCATCTGCTGTGTCCTGTGTAAGGTAAGACAGGGAACGGGGCACTGTAATGAAGGACGGAGGGGGAAAGTATCAGAGGAAGGAGGGGTGATAGGGAGGCAGGGCAGGAATGTGAAGAAGGGTGCTATAAAGGGGCTGAGGACAGGTTTAAATGTTAAAACTGGCTACTTGGTCATCTCCTGTAGCATGTCACATTCGCAGTCTGGTCATCTCCTGTAGCATGTCACATTCGCAGTCTGGTCATCTCCTGTAGCATGTCACATTCGCAGTCTGGTCATCTCCTGTAGCATGTCACGTTCGCAGTCTGGTCATCTCCTGTAGCATGTCACGTTCGCAGTCTGGTCATCTCATGTAGTATGTCACTTTCGCAGTCTGGTCATCTCCTGTAGCATGTCACGTTCGCAGTCTGGTCATCTCATGTAGTATGTCACTTTCGCAGTCTGGTCATCTCCTGTAGCATGTCGCATTCGCAGTCTGGTCATCTCCTGTAGCATGTTGCATTCGCAGTCTGGTCATCTTCTGTAGTATGTCGCATTTGCAGTCACTATATTTTCTGTGAAATGTATATGCATATGAGCGTATCATTTTATTTTATGGTGGGGGAGTGGATCTTGGGTGGGAGTTCCCACACTTTTTTCCCCAGGACTTGACCCCTGCTATAGGCAAGTGTGCACAATCAGTCGGGGGCACCGCGCTGCATGTCCCAGGGCCGGGACTCGCATACACAACATGGAGTGTCAGAGATTGATGGTGTTTGCAGTCCCTGAGATGGGGGGAGGCAGCGCGGGCAGAGGCAGGGAATACAAAGCTCTCCCGCAGTTTGCCTGTTACCTTTCACCTGCTGCCTGGACAGCGTCTGCTAAAGCTCAGCCCGACCAGATCACTGATGATTTCTCTCCCCTCCTCTCCGGCTTGGACTGGCTGTGTGTGCTCTGCCTGAACATGTGTGAGAGGCCCAGCGCTGCCTTCTAGATAGATGCACCAAGAACACCCACCGCATGGGGCCCCAACCTCATCTGAGCTTCTTGGCATGTTCAGCTGTTGTTGGAGCCTTCCATCTGCCTTTTCTGGGGGTTAGTAATCCATTTAAATTCTCTCTAATGTCATCTGAAGCTTGCAATATAGAAAAGTATATTGGAGGGGAGTTCTCCATACTAATGATTGTGTGTGTGTAATGTATCTCTGTGTATGGGGGTGTAATCTATCTTGGGGTATCTGTACTATGTCTGCAGTCTCTGACCATGATAATGACAGTCGAAAAGGGGCAGAGCATGGGTAACCTTAAAATTATGCCCCCCCCTGAAAAAAGTTCTGCGGACGCCCATGTGTGCACGTGTAGGAGATTTTCAGAATGCATGCAGGCGATGACCTCATCGGCACATGCGCTGTGAAGGTCCGGCTTACAGTGCCACACCTCCCCAGAGCCTGTGCCGGAAACATCATTGAACCCCCCCCCCCCCCTCACTCATGTAGCCGGAGGCCGTGAACCCGGAAGGAAGACAGGTGAAGATGTCAGCCGTCTCAGTGCTGACATTGCGGCGCTGGAGGGCTTCGTTCGGAGAGGAGTTTCTCATAATCTCATAATTTACAACCGCTTTAAGTAGTGCTAATTAAGACAACACTCATTGACTGACTAACATGGGATTTCACATGTCATGTGAATTGGAATCTCACAAGTCGCATCCCAAGTCACGACAATGTGAACCGAGCCTTTGCAGGAGATAAAGGACACTAGGCACATAAACTGGAGTCCAATCTCTAGGGGCCATAACCGAATTTACCACCAACCACTGGGTTGAGTCAGACAAAAAAAATGAATAATTCTGTGAGTCTCTCCAGTTGGCGGTATTAGTGCAGGTTTTTCCAGTTGAAGTATACTGGTGTTCTCTGTGCGATTTTAAAGTTGCAGTCAGCAGTGACAACGCGTCTGTGTTCCAGTTGGCACTGGACTCTGCTTTTCCAGTCACACCCATACTTCTGAGGGTTCCCTGCAGAGTATTGGGACTGGCGCTATGACAGTTGACCCGCCCCCGTCTCTGAAGATTTGCTTGTTGTGAGCGTCTGAATCCGGTCTTATGCCGTGTCGGGAATTTTCTCCTCCTTGCTACCTGCGACCTTGGTGGTTGCTGGTGTTGACGCTCAACCTATTGAATGCGCTGAGCAGATGATTGTTTTAAAGCGGAAGTAAACCCATCGATTTAACAGTTTTTAAAAAAAAAGGCATGCCGGGAATGCTAACTGCACATTGGCTGTGCTCTCAACCAAACAGTCAAACCATCCAATGGCTGGTGTCATAAAGGATCACATGTGCAGCACTGTGGCAGTTGAAGATTAAACAGAGGCAAAGATGGCGGCTTCCTTGGCTGAAAACGATAGGGGGGTTTACTTCCACTTTAAGTTTTCTGTGGTTCCAGTATTTCTTGGTGGACGTGACCAGTTATGGTTCAGGTCTATGAGATGATAAAGAGCCTCCCCTTTTTTTTTTTTTTTCCAATGAATGTCCTCTCCAATGGGGCAGATTCACCCTTTCCATTTGTCTCAGTGACCATTTACTATTGGGACCAGAATTATTAGGAAATCCACATTTTTACAATTGTCATTGGAGCAGAAATAGAGGGAATCTTCCAATGGGAACAACCAGTTTCGGTGGCAACAGTCTGAGGAGATTTCTTCAGGTTCCTGTTGTGTCTTCAAGACCGTAACGAAAGAATCTCGGAAGCGGGACAGAGACTGCAACAATAAAAACTTCCAAAAAGATTAACCCCTTCGCACCTGAGGGTAAAACAAATGAAAATGCCTAAGCACAATTTTGCAACTCTGTGTTGGTAAAACTGTACATATCGTCACTAATACTATTACTTTGTGTATCCAGGTGGATTATACCGCATTTTTTTTCAGGACAAAATTGCCTTTCATTTAGTGGTAAATGGTAATGGATATCTCGGGGGTTCCCCCCCCCCTTTTTTTATTTATTTATTTATTTTTTTATAAAATTTTTCTTTTATCATACTAGGAAAACCTGGCCCAAAATAGTAAAAAAAAAAAAAAAAAAAAAAAAAATACTACCATAAGCTACCACCAAAAAACAACCCAAAATAAATGATTCTGCTTGTGATGATTGCAGCATATGTGTATGTACCTGTAGCACAGTCCAAAAACAATAGTTTTTTTTTTTTTTTTCTTTTTATCCTTCTTAAAAATGCATTTTTTATGAAAAAAATCCTGCCCAAAATCTACCAGCCCTTACTTGACCCAAACGCTAACCCTGGCACTGACCTAGATCAAGCCTTGATCTAGCTATTTTTTTTAAATGCATTTATTATTTTATTTTTACTTCTCTCCCTCTCCCCAAGGAAAGGGAGAGATGCAATGTCTCTCTCCCCTCCATTCACAAAGAGAAATGCAGGGCCCGGCTTCAGTGACTGATCACTGTGATAGCCAATCGGGGATTGGGACCTAAGGCTGCCACTGAGACCCCCGTGTCTCTGTGTGCTGGGGTCAGGGGTCTCAGTGGCTGCACCAGGTACAGATAGGCATGTATGTGGCCCAACGGAAAAAAGCTCAGTTCAGTGGGGCTGCATATATGTGTTAAGTCGGTGTGAAGGAGTTAAAAAAAAATAAAAAAAATAATAAAAAAAAACCTTCTCGGTTTTTTTTTTTTTTTTTTTTTTTTTTTGGATAATGCGGAGAGTGGAATTAGAATGCTTGTCGTCTGTCTGTGTACCCTTTAGGGAGATTCACCCTGTCTATTTGTCCTGTTTACCATTTTATAATTGAAAGTAAAAAAAAATCTCAAATTTTTGGCTGTCCCCAGAAAAGTAATGGAGGCAAAATCTTCCAATGAGGACAATAGTTCTGGAGATCCCCAAGGAATTCCCTTAATTTGCAGGGATTTCCTCTCACTTCCTGTTTGGCTATTGGACAGGAAGTGCATTGAAATCTTCACAATGGGACACCGATGGCAAAAAAAAAAATCTCTCATGGATTATAACTTTCCTTTTTACTCTATCCAAAATGGGGGGGGGGGGGGGGGGGGGGGTTTGCCTATAGTTCTACCTAAATTTAACCTCTAACCATTCACTGAGAAATCCTTAAATCTTTTAGATAAACATTCAACTTCGAGTAATCCAGTTCTTAATTGTGTTGTGTCTCTTCATAGCGGGAAGACGGAATACCAGACCACAAAGTCCAGCAAACCGCGGAGATCGTCGTCCTTTGAACGCAGACCCAGCAAACGCTACTCTAGGAGAACTCTGCTAAACAGAGGTGGGATCATTTTTTCTTTCTGAAGTCCTTGAATAAATAAAGCCCAACCAATATAATATTTTTTTTCTGAACAGAGTAGGAAAGATTTAAAAATGTCTGTCTGTGGCCCCATAGGGGAGATTTTTCCCATTCCTGTGACAACCATAAAGGACGTGGTCTGAGTGTTGGTGACCGGGATGGGAAAGGGTGTGTTTATTATTAATAATAATATTTATTATTATTTTTATTATTATTATTAATAATAATAATAAAAATAATAAAAATAATAAAAATAATAATATATATATATTTTTTTTAACTATATATGGATGAGTGGTGGCTGCTTACTGACAGTCAGTGTCCAAAATACTATTTTTAGCTCAATGGGATAATGGTAGAAGACTTCAGGCATCCTTCAATGAATACTAAACATTAAAAGAATCTAAGAAAAATCAGTGTGCCGCACTGTAATATACCTAATAGGTGTAGGTGGTCAGTGTTCTTGTAGCTCAGCCTTTCCCAACCAGGGTTCCTCCAAATGTTTCTGGGGGTTCCATGCCTAATGTAAAGAACCTTTTTCCTCCAACTGTCCATCAGTATAAGGATCGTCCCTTGTCCTACTGGCAAGAAATTTAAGAGACCCATTTCTGCTCATTCAGAACCAATGAAATGGAGGCCCTTCTCTGCTGATCACCAATATAAGAGATAATTTTTGGCTAAACCACCAAAAAAAGGGAAACCTTTCTCTGCTCACCATCAATGTAAAGGAGACCCCCTTCTCTGCTTACCACCAGTTTAAGGGAGGCCCTTCTCTGCTGGCCACCAGTATAGTAAGACCTCTGCTGACCTCCAATATAAGGGATGCCCTTCTCTGATGACCACTATTGTAAGGGAGGTCCATCACTGCTGACCCCCAGTGTAAGGGAGGTCCATCACTGCTGACCCCCAGTGTAAGGGAGGTCCATCACTGCTGACCCCCAGTGTAAGGGAGGTCCATCACTGCTGACCCCCAGTGTAAGGGAGGTCCATCACTGCTGACCCCCAGTGTAAGGGAGTTCCGTCTCCATTTGATAGTGATTTAGGGGGCACTTTTCTAATGACCACCAATGTAAGAGGACAATCTCTCTTTACTCATGGACATTTTTCTTGCCTACTATCCACCAATGTAAGGAACCCCCAAAGACCATAAATGTGAGGGGCCCTGCTTCTACTGACCTTTCTAATGACCACCAGTGCAAGAAGACTTTTAAAAATTTCACTGTCTGCTTTTTTTTTTTCCTGGTCAGTAATTTATTTTATTTTTTAATCCCATGGTTATATCAAGCATGGGTTTTATGGCACGACTACAATTTTTATTGATCATGCTAATGTATCGGGAGCTGTAGATGTAATCCTTTTTAGCAAGAGAGACCCGACAATATTTTCAAGGGTTCCCCTAGTGGGTGAAAAGTTTTAGAAAGGCTGCTCTAGATTATCAATATTCCTGACATGGTAAAGACGGGTATCCATAATTAGGTTTCACCCACCAATATTGAATGTTTGAAAATATCTGGCAAAAACTATTTGACTGACTTTTTTTTTTTTTGTCTTCTTTGCCTTCATATATACAGGAGGAAGACCTGATTTTACCAAGTAAGTGAAAGTCCGATATAATGGGAGGTGGAGGGAATCACTTTGGTGAGCCAGAGTTGGAGTATGGGGGGGGAAGGGGTGTGACCTTATGGTGAATGAGCCTAGCCCCTCCCTCTGTGGTAGGCGAAGGGTGGAAGCCTGCCTTTTTATTGGCTAATCCGCTTTTTAACTCCTTTATTTTCCCCAGCACTGCCTTAAGGAATGATCCTGCCACTCAGAACAATGGATCACAGCAGGTATGACACCTATCTGGTGATACAATGTTTCAACTGCAGTGTATCCATTTCTGTGTCCTTGTGTAGCAACTGAAAGTTTTTTTTAGATTTAAAGGTGCCAAAAAAAAAAAACACACTTGGCTCAGGGATAGACTAGTGCGGCGTACACACGGTCGGAATTTCCGATGGAAACAGTCAACTTTTCATCGGATTTTCCGACCGTGTGTATGCCCATCGGTCTTTTTCTGTCGGAATTTCCGACCGACTTTGAATTGAGAACCTGTTCTCAATTTTTCCGACGGAAAACCTCCTCTATCGGATTTTCCGATCGTGTGTATGCAATTCCGACACGCAAAATTCCGACGCATGCTCGGAAGCATTAAACTTCCCTTTTATAGTGCTGTCGAACGTGTTTTATCCCGCTGTGTTATTGACCGTCGGAATTTGGTGTGATCGTGTGTAGGCAACACAGCTTGAGCGGAATTCCGTTGGAAAAACCGTCAGTTTTTTTTCCGACGAGAATTCCGAACGTGCATATGCGGCATAAGTGTGTAAGGATGGGTGACGCTGGCTCAGATCTTAAAGTACATTCACATGTCTCCATGTTCTATTCCTTTTCATATGCCGCAATAACAGGAAAAAAAAGTACCTGGAGGGGGATTTATAAAATTAAATTCCAGAGTAGTTCGACCTGCAAATCTTCCGGTACATTGGGGCTTCCAATTCATGCGATTTTACTGTGATCGACGGTCAGTGGTCACATGATCTGGAGCCCATCCTGCCAGTTGTCCAGTTGTAATTGGTAGCTGTCAGTAATATTTAATATTGTTTATTATTTTTTTATTTGCTTGTATAGCGCTGTCAATTTACGCAGCGCTTTACATATACATTGTACATTCACATCAGTAATAGCGCAGTTACAGGGCTCACCATTTAGCACAGAACCGGAACGCTGGCTCTATGCATATGTGGCAGCCCGACACTAAAACCCACGGCTGTGCTGCCACATGTGTGTACGGTTGGTGAGAAGGGGTTCAGCTGATTGCAAACAAAAGTCCCCCCCCCCTTCCTGTAGGAAACTGAACTTTTATCGGCAGTCCTTAAGCAGGATTTCTGACACTGCCGCCTGATATGCAGGTGGCCACTAGGGGGATAATCTATTCATCAAATGCAAGACTTGTGCATCAAATGGGGAAAAAAAATCTATACTGGTGATTGCTACCAAAAAAAAAAATGGTTTCATTGCTTTTTGGGTGTAAATTCTGCTTTCTCTCTTCGATTGACCCCTTCCAGGTGTGGCCTGTGAGGCCTTCCCTGCCGGTAGTCACTGCCCTCCCTACAGAACCGGTGCTGGTGGAGATCGAGAACCTGAAGAGGAGTCCCGGCACCACTCGCAGCGACAAATGGTTTGTCTTTTCCTTCTACAGATTGGTATAGTCACTCATGGAGTTCTCTAGAGCAGTGCTTCTCAACCACTGGACTGTGGCCCTCAGCCAGACCACAGCCTGCCCTTCTCCTTGGCCTCTAGCCAGCTCTAGATCCTCGAACCTCCTACGGTGGCCTGTAGTGCCCCTCAATCTTCCACAGCACCTCCCATAGTGGCCTGCAGTGTTCTACAACCTCTCACAGTGCTTCCCATAGTGCCAAGCCAACCTCCAATGGGGGCTTACAGTGCCCCTCAACCTCCCACATCACCTCCAGCTCCCCTAGTGCCATCCCAACCTCCCATAGTGGCCTGCAGTGCCCTGCAACCTGCACAGTGCTTCCCATAGTGCCAACCCAACTTCCCATGGTGGCTTACAGTGCCCCTCAACCTCTCACATCAGCTCGACCTCCCATAGTGGCCTGCGGTACCCTCCCACTAGTCTCTCATAGTGCCAACCCAACCTCCTATAGTGGCCTGCAGTGCCCTGCAACCTCACAGTGCCTCTTAGCTTCCCATAGTGCCAACCCAACCTCCCATGGTGGCTTACAGTGCTCCTCAACCTCCCACATCAGCTCCCATAGTGCCAACTCAACCTCCCATAGTGGCCTGTGGTGCCCTCCCACCCTTCCACTAGTCTCTCATAGTGCCAACCCAACCTCCTATAGTGGCCTGCAGTGCCCTGCAACCTCACAGTGCCTCTTAGCTTCCCATAGTGCCAACCCAACCTCCTATGGTGGCTTACAGTGCTCCTCAACCTCCCACATCAGCTCCCATAGTGCCAACTCAACCTCCCATAGTGGCCTGTGGTGCCCTCCCACCCTTCCACTAGTCTCTCATAGTGCCAACCCAACCTCCTATAGTGGCCTACAGTGCTCCTTAACCTCCCACAGGTGCCTCCCAGCTCACATAGTGTAACCTAACCTCCTATAGTGGCCCACAATGCCCCTCAACCTCTCATAGTGCCTCCAGGCCATCTAAAAGCCCACAGAGACTGCCAATCACCTGCAGTGCCCTCTAACTTGCTGAAAAGTGCCCAGCCCTACAGGGCCCTCCACTCTCCCACATTGCTCCTGCAAAACTTCCTCCTGGAGTGACACCCCGCCCCCAAGTCTGCTCTGGAGACCCCACCCCCCACAGTTGCCCCCAGCTCCCTCCAGAAACCTCGCCCTTAGAATGCATTCACATTTTGCGTTTTTAAAAATGCACATAACATTTTTTGAACCCTTCACATAGAGCAGTCTGTTTTTATTTTGAATGGGTTGCCCTAAGCACCAAAAATGTGGCAAAGTAGCTCTTTTAACTTTTTGAGTGTTGAGCTCTTGGGGTGCCTTTTTAACCATGAATGGTGACGCAAGGGTGACAGGTGGTTTTTCGTGCATTTTGTAAAAAGTGCCCCATGTATTAATGCATGTGTTGCCATGTATTGCGTTTTAAGGCAGCCCATTGATTATGAACGAACGACCAACACACCACAGCAGGTGAAAAAAATACGCACTGTATATGTGCTCTACTGTACAAAGCGTTGGGGTGTCATTCACAATAAAAGGTGCTGCAACACACCGGGCATAGAGCGTGTGACGTGTGACTAGACCGAAACACACGATCCAAAACCGAACAAAATACTGCTGATCACTTGTTATAACAAATTGGAGATCGAAGTGGGAATGGGGCCCTTTGCCGCTGTGCGTTCACATAATGCATTCGTTATGTATAGAGTCCGCCTTTTTTGAAATGTTGAACTATTTGTTGTGTCTGTCTTTGTGCTGTGCTGCTTTCCTGTATCGATTAATCAAACCTCCAATCAATCGATCAGATCATGCAAATCTCTTTTCATGATTATAATCTGCGCTCCTAATGCGTGCTTGGTGGTGGCGGCGGTGGTGGGTGGAGCTTGGCTGGCCTTATCCAATACTGTACGTATGGATCTCTTGCTGCGATTGGTGGTGATCCATCCTATGTAATCACATGATTTCATCTTTAGATCTTGGCTGATAAAATATCTACATTTGTTTTACTTCTTATCTGATCTCTGCTTGGCTGGTCTGTGATTTTGGGGGGGGGGTCTTCATGATTGGGTCATTGTATCGAATCTAAACATCAAGAGTACTTGAGAGATGTAAAACTATATTTTATATATAATATATTTTTTTATTTATTTGTATTTTTTTTTTTGGCTGTTTAATTGTATATAGCAATATGTGCCCAAATTTGCCTTTTTAAGGATTCTTTACTGCTGTGCAATTCCCACTAGAATGAGACCCGGGGCCAGGGATCAATTCACAAAGCCCCATACAGTTCACCGAATAATATAATAATAATAAATATTCGCAAATTAAATATCTCATGCATGGGAATTGTATTTTTATTTTTTTTACGTTTTTAAAATGTTACACATCAGAAATAGGAAACCTTTATTTATTTTTTTTTTTTATCTCCCGACCACAATTCTTAATCTCTCCTCTATAGACTCCTCATAGAATCTTTTTCCATGGGTTGTCCATCCTGCAGCCCTCCAGCTGTTGCAGAACTTCAGGACCCATTAGGGCCAGGGGTCTCAAACTGGTGGCCCTCCAGCTGTTGCAGAACTACAAGTCCCATGAGGCATTGCAAGGCTGACAGTTACAAGCATAACTCCCACAGGCAGAGGCATGATGGGACTTGTAGTTCCGCAACAGCTGGAGAGCCGCCAGTTTGAGACCCCTGCATTAGGCATTGCAAGGAAAGTCCCATGAGGCATTGAAAGGCTGCAGAGTTGCCAACCGCCAGTAAATTTACTGATCGTTTGTAAAAATCAGTGATTTTTTTTTTTTTTTTTACAACTGCCAGTAAATATCAGGGGCTGATAATTTCATGCTGTGTTGATTTTTTTTTTTATTTTTTTTAAAGCGGAGCTGCACCCGCACCAAAAATATTAAAAGTCAGCAGCTACAAATACTGCAGCTGCTGACTTTTAATAAATGGACACTTACCTGTCCCAGGGTCCAGCGGTGTCGGCAGAATGTGACGAGCGACCGCTCGTCTCTCGGCTGCCCCCGCCGCCATCCTCTGTCAGGGAATCAGGAAGTGAAGACGCAACGGTTTCCTAGTGCGCATGCGCGAGTCGCGCTGCGCGTCTGTATTGGTCCCCGTTGTGTCCTGGGAACTGTTTCCCAAGACGCAACGGGGCATCTTCGGATAGGGGCGGGACAGCTCCGGATATCTCGTCCCGGAAGTGGGTGCAGATACCTGTATTAAATACAGGTATCTGCACCCCCTCCCCCCTGAAAGGTGCCAATTGTGGCACCGGAGGGGGGGAGGAATCCGATAAGCGGAAGTTCCACTTTAGGGTGGAGCTCCGCTTTAAATGTAAATCAAGCAAATGACTTTGTTTGTCAGTGTTTCCATATCATGTTAATACTGTTCAAATATTGACTGTTAGTTTTCAATAAGTTCTGTAATTTCTCAGGTTGCCAGTAAAAAACATGGTCCGCCTTTTAAATTTTCCATGTTTTGTCAGTAAAAAATGCTGCAGAGGTTGGCAACCCTGAAAGGCTGACCGTTGCAAGCATGACTCCCAAAGGCAGAAGCATGCTGGGCAGCGGCGGCCCGTCCATTAGGTGCGCACAGGCGCCAACTCCCTGATCTACATACAGGGTATCTATTTATTTTTTTGAAGCACCTGATTAGAGCGGGGTGCAGTGATACCAACCAGTTGTGTCACAATAGTGAATGAATAGTCGCTATCGCCACACTGATCCTCCTCCCAGACAATGGGGAAGCGGGTCTTGAGATTGCTGAAAGGACAGGCAATCCTATTGGATGCGGAGGAGGGGGGAGCCACACGACAGGAGCTGATGCCTGCCGCTGATGAGGCGATGACCCAGGAGCCGCGCTGCCTGCAACCCGTCCGCCACCGAAGCCAAGGAGGAGAGGACATAGGAGCCGCTGCCCGTTGGAGCCTGCAACCCGGCTGCCACCTAGATGGGGTAAGTGCTTGGGGGGGGGGGGCTGGTTGTTTGCTGCCCCCCCCCCCAAAAAGAAAAAAAAAAAACAACCATCACTGATGCTGGGACTTGTAGTTCTACAACAGTTGGAGGGTCGCAGGTTGTACACCCACGATTTAAGGTATATGTAAACTCTCACCTTGTAAAACAATCCATTCAGTTTAAAATAGAAATAAAAATAAAAACATTTGTATATAGATATAGAGGGGAAAAAAAGCAAAAAAAAAAAATAAAGAATTTATATATTTTTTTAATATAAGTGATCACATCTCTGTCCTCCGCTGCATAACTAGCTCGGAGAGCTGGGGGTGGAGAAACGGCAGTACCACTGGTCTTCCCAGTAAATGGCTGAGCAGAGAGGGCATGTCGGCACCAGTCTGATCATTGGAGGACAGCAGGCGGAGGTACCAGCACAGCTAGAAATCTGACTACGCTGTGCTTTTATGCTTAGTGTGGTCAGCTATTAATGGGGAAAGCAGAGACACTGGTGTTCCAATTCATCCTGAAGGTGTTCAGTTGGGTTGAGGTCAGGGCTCCGTGCAGGACACTCAAGTTCCTCCACACCAAACTGGTTAGACCAAGTCTTGGCTTTGTACACGGGGGGGACAGTCATGGTGGAACAGAAAAGGGTCTTCACCAGACTGTCACCACAAGGGAAGAGCACGATTTGGTCTCTTCATGTAATTTCAAATTTTCAATTCTCTGTTTTTTTTTTTTTTTAATATTAAAAAAAAGCTTGAATATAGAAGGTTTCATTCGGCAAAAAATAGCAGCCATTATTTTGGCGGTCTTTCTATTGTCCGATTTGTCATCTGTGTACTAGAGATGAGCGGAGTGCTCTCCACTTCTGTTGTCCCCATGTACTTTCAAAAAAGTACATGGTACAGCAGGCACATATCAGGAATATGAAATTGTAGTGATCACCATGCAGGCAGGAGTTTTTTTTTTATTTATTTTATTTTTTTTAACCTGCAGGTGTCCCTGCAGCCTGAAGAGGGCAGTGTGCCTCTGTTTAATACTGTATTTGTTTGATGCAATTACAGTTTATAAAAGTAGATAAAATTAAAAAGTAATTTAAGCAAAATAAAATGTAAAAACAAATGTTTTTTTAATCTTATCAGACATTAGGATACTATCAATACCTGAGCAGGGTATCCAATTCCTAAATAAAATGTACAAAATAAAAGACTTTATAATTTAAAGTGGTTGAAAAGGCTCAAGTTTTTCTTTTACCTTTTTTATGCATTAAGGTAAAAAAATCTTTTGTGCGGCAGCCCCCCTCCCTAATACTTAAGCCCCATTATGATCCAGCACGAGAGCAGTGCCCCCCCCCCCCCCCGGTCTCTTCCTCATTGGCTGAGACAGTAATTGGCTCTCGCTACTGTCAATCATAGGCAGTGAGCCAATAAGGAGAGAGCAGGGCCAGGAATGGAGACACAGAGCAGCAGCTCAGGAGCAAGCCTGCTTGGGTGCCTCCATTGCAAGCTGCTTGCTATGGGGGGCACTCGGCAGGAGGAAGGAGTCGGCAGGGTACCCGAGAAGGAGGAGAGCAAAACCGCTGCACAGAGCAGGTAAGTATGAGTGTTTTTTTATTTATTTATTTTTTATTTTTATTTAAAAAAAAAAAAAAAAAATTTTTTATCTGTCTATTACTTTAAAAAAAAAAAAACTGTAAAAGTGATTTTGGTAGGAAAATTTAAAAGATGTTCATTGCATTTGAAGCTGCTGGATTTGGTCTGGATGTCTAGGCTTCAATGAGCCCTGTTCATGACTTTCTTTAAATCCTGCGGCGTCCTTTTGTTGATTTTTCTGATCTCGAAGCTTTAAGACCATTTTATGTGGCTGCTAATGGAAAAATAATCAAATCTTCCTCAGATGATCGAGCAATGATTGCCTTCTCTTCCTCCTCTTGCCTTCTCCTCCTCTGGCTGTTTGCTGCTTGCAGGTGATGGGGCGCTTCGCTCTGCTCTCCCCCCGATTTTTTTTTTAAATTACGTTCCTTTTCCGATCCCTGTACCTCATTTCCGTTGCTCTTTAAAAACGCAGGCCGCCCAGGAATGAAGGCGGGAGCCACTGGAAGTCCGAGGCCTCTTCCTCGTCGCTGTTGGCAGACCGGAGCTACACGCACTTTGTTTATCAGCAGAACGCAAAGAATGCCGGGCAGCCGATCGAGCTGCGGGGCCTGCCTATCAGAGCTACCATGACTGAGCTATAGCTCCTCGGTGAGCCTGGATGACCAAAGACTTTCCTAAAATGAACCACCAAATGCCTGACGCCATCAAAGTGACTTTACTGGACATGGATGGTAGAACAGATTTGTAGATCTCACAGGATGACCATGTTGGGACTTTGTGTTCTAATTCTTTCTTATAAGCGTTAAAACTGTTTTATAGGTCAACTTGGGTGCCCACCCCCCCCCCCCCCCAAAATCTCACTGACCCATCTTAATACTATGCCTGATACAATGGTATTCGGGGATGGGTCTCCATCACTTAGAGGGGACGTCTTTAGATGGCCTTACAAAAAACTAAACCAAATTAGAAAATATCGAATGCATGTTTGCCATAAGCGCCATCCTCTTTATACATTAGACCATTTTACTACCAAGGAAAATCAGACTTTTTAGGCATTCCAGCAATACAACCCCACCAAGCTGGTCAAACTAGGACAACATTTTAGCATGTTTTGTTTTAATTTGTTCCATTGGTGAGGTCAGGTACTGATGTTGGGTGAGAAGACCTGGCTCACTATCGGCATTCCGATTCATCCCAAAGGTTTTCAGTAGGGTTGAGGTTAGGACTCTGTGCAAGGTACTCGAGTTCCTTCACATCGAACTGGTCAAACCATGTCTTTATGGAGCTGGCTTTGTACACAGGGGACAGGGGGACACAGTCATGTTGGAACAGAAAAGGGTCTTCACCAAACTGTTACTAAAACGCTGGAAGAGCACAATTGCCTACAATGTCTTTGTATGATGGAGTATTACCTTGACCCTTCCTTGGAGACACCTGTACTCCATCATTTAGAGGGGTGATCATATATATTTTTGGCTATATAGTGTTCTAAAAACGTATTCAGTAAGACCGAATAATGTCTACATCTAAATGCAAACATGTTTGATGGTTGCTTATGGATTCACTGTTTAACTGCAAAAGATACCACATATTCAACAAACTGGTGGCACAGCCACCAATAGCTCACACAAGGTCAATTCTTACATGAAACTAGAAGGTCAAATTGGCAAATTTCTCTAATGCACAATTAAGTTTCTCTAAAATGTACATAGACTGAAGAGAAGATCCCTCTGAACTGATAGAATTCAGGAGCCAGTCAGTCCATGGATACAGACCAGAATTTCAAGCTTCAGCTGACATCCAAATTATGACAAGATTGTTGTAATTTGTGAGGTCAAGTACTAATGTTAGATGAGAAGACCTGGCTCACCATCAGTAATCCAATTCATTCCAAAAGTGTTCAGTTGGGTTGAGGTCAAGACTCTGTAGGACACTTGGGTTCCTCCAATCCAAATTGGTCAAACCATGTCTTTTATGGAGGTGTTAAGTGGGGTTGAAGTCAGGGCTCTGTGCAGGACCACTCGGGTTTCTCCACACCAAATTCATTAAGCCATGCCTTTTATGGAGATGTTGGTTGAGAAGACCTGACTCGTTCATCCCAAAGGTGTTCAGTAGGGTTAAGGTCAGGGCTCCATGCAGGACATTCAAGTTCCTTCACACCAAACTGGTCAAACCATGACAAGACTTCAGCATGCTCGTTGGAATTTGTGCCTGTTCATGAGGTCAGGTACTGCTATTGCATGAGAAGACCTGGCTCATCACCGACATTCCAATTCATCCCAAAGGTGTTCAGTTGGGTTGAGGTCAGGACTCTGCAGGACATTTGGGTTCCTCCAATCCAAATTGGTCAAACCATGTCTTTTATGGGAGTTGTTCAGGGCTCTGTGCAGGACCACTTGGGTTTCTCCACACCAAATTCATTAAGCCATGCCTTTTTATGGAGATGTTGGTTGAGAAGACCTGACTCGTTCTAGATTATTGCAAAGGTGTTCAGTAGGGTTAAGGTCAGGGCTCCATGCAGGACATTTGAGTGCCTTCACACCAAACTGGTCAAACCATGACAAGACTTTAGCATACTTGTTGGAATTTGTGCCTGTTCATGAGTTCAGGTACTGCTATTGCATGAGGAGACCTGGCTCATCACCGACATTCCAATTCATCCCAAAGGTGTTCAGTTGGGTTAAGGTCAGGACTCTGCAGGACACTTGAGTTCCTCTAGAGTCTAGACCAAACTGTCTACTAAACGGCTCTAAAAAGACACTGTTTAGAGTTGAGGTCAGGGCTTTGTGCAGGACACCCCAGGTTCTTCCACACCAAACTAGTCAAACCATGAGAAGATTTTACCATATTTGTTGGAATTTGTGCCAATTTGTTAGGTCAGGTACTGATTTCGGATGAGAAGACACAGCTCACCATCAGCATTCCAATTCATCCCAAATGTGTTTTTAGTAGGGTTCAGGTCAGAACACTTGGGTTTCTCCAAACCAGACTGGTCTTTATGGAGCTGTGCAGTAGGGTTGAGATCAGGGCTCTTTTCAGGACACTTGAGTTCCTGCCCACCAAACTGGTCAAACCATGACACGATTGTACCATGTTTGTTGGATGAAAAGACCTGGCTCACCAATGATGTTCTAATTCATCCCAAAGGTGTTCACTAGAGATGAGGTCAGGGCTCCGTGTAGGACACTCAAGTTCCTCCACACCAAACTGGTGAATTGACTTTGTACAAAGGGGACAGTCATGGTGGAACATAAAAGGGTCTTCACCAGACTGTCACCACAAGGTTGGAAGAGCACAATTTTGTCTTTCATGTAATTTCAAATTTGCTGTTCTCTGTGTTTTTTTTTAAATATCATTAAAAAAAAACTTTAAGTGCATTCAAGTGCAGCAGCATTCACTGTGTTGCAATCCCTTTTTATGTACTAAAGGCCTACACACTTGTCAGATCTATCATGTAACTTGTGATTACAAGCGATTGTCATTCCATCTCTATGGTCTGCGCCGCTCAACGCTTTTGAGGATATTTTAATGCTGTATAGATGTATTATGTTGAACGTAATAGTCGTCTTCAGTTACTTTTGAAAAGTGTTACTTGTAGGGTGTGAATAGTGAATACACCCCCCCCCCCCCACCCCCACCAAAACCAGATTTCCTCTGCTGAGTTACTTTGTTTGTTGGGCTCTTCTAGATGTTACGTATTTGGAAACGTACTGCCATCCTGCATACAAAACTGTTCTATGTTTTTAATAAATACAACGTATCATTAATGGGATCATTGTCTGTGTGTTGAAAGGAAAGTCGGAAAGTTAAACAAGGAAACTGCAAACATACACATTAGAAATTCTGTGAGATGTGATCTGGAATCTCCCTCTGAAGTTGTGGCTTCCTGTTCCGTGCACGCCTTCCACAAGCGACTGTTGCTGCTGCGCCCCGCGAGCCTTGGCAGAATTTTTTTAAGAATAGACGGGGGAGGGGAGCTGGAGGGACGACAGACACAAATATGCTTTTCTTCAGCATAAAATACACAAACCTGGACTTTATTAATGCACAAATGTGTTGTCCTGTGAAAGGAATTAAGTAACTTTAACCAATCGTAAAAACACCTCGACCCCTTTTCTCTATAACTCTCCTCTCCTGAAATACTCTGCTCCTTCCTCTGTCTCTCCTCTCCTGAAATACTCTGCTCCTTCCTCTGTCTCTCCTCTCCTGAAATACTCTGCTCCTTCCTCTGTCTCTGCTCTCCTGAAATACTCTGCTGGAGGACTCTGCTCCTTCCTCTGTCTCTCCTCTCCTGAAATATTCTGCTAGAGGTCTCTGCTCCTTCCTCTGTCTCTCCTCTCCTGAAATACTCTGCTGGAGGACTCTGCTCCTTCCTCTGTCTCTCCTCTGCTGGAGGACTCTGCTCCTTCCTCTGTCTCTCCTCTCCTGGAGGACTCTGCTCCTTCCTCTGTCTCTCCTCTCCTGAAATACTCTGCTCCTTCCTCTGTCTCTCCTCTCCTGAAATACTCTGCTCCTTCCTCTGTCTCTCCTCTCCTGAAATACTCTGCTCCTTCCTCTGTCTGTCCTCTCCTGAAATACTCTGCTCCTTCCTCTGTCTCTCCTCTCCTGAAATACTCTGCTCCTTCCTCTGTCTCTCCTCTCCTGAAATACTCTGCTGGAGGACTCTGCTCCTTCCTCTGTCTCTCCTCTCCTGAAATACTCTGCTCCTTCCTCTGTCTCTCCTCTCCTGAAATACTCTGCTGGAGGACTCTGCTCCTTCCTCTGTCTCTCCTCTCTTGAAATACTCTGCACTGCTGGAGGACTCTGCTCCTTCCTCTGTCTCTCCTCTCTTGAAATACTCTGCACTGCTGGAGGACTCTGCTCCTTCCTCTGTCTCTCCTCTCCTTAAATACTCTGCTCCTTCCTCTATAACTCTCTCCTCTCCTGAAGTCAGTGGCGGCCCATCATCCATTATGGGCGCACGGGCGCCGCCCACCCCTGTCCATGCATCCTAGCTCCCTGATCTATATGTAGGGCGCTGAACCATGGATTCCAATGGGGAGTTTTAAATTTTTTTTTTTTTTTTTTTTTATATATTTTGAAGCATGTGATGGGCTTCGAGCCCACCCAGTTGTGTGACAATAGCAAATTTTTATATTTGCTATTATCACGCTTATCCTCCTCCCCAGCCAGGAATCAGGTCGTGAGACCCATTTTTTTCCCATTTGGCAAAAAGGAGAAGCCATGCTATTGGCCGTCCAGAAGGAGACGTTGCGGCTGAGGAGACGCATCCCGGGACACAGAGACTGAGAGGGGAAGCCGCTGCCTGTCGGCACTAGGGATGGGCACGGGCGTGTTCGCACACTGCACGTGCAGAGCCCGTCAGGAAGTCGGCACTGCGATTAGCGCAGGCAGTGAGACATTTCCCTGATCTCTGCAGCTGCACATCGGGAAAATGTCTCACCGCCTGTGATTAGCGCAGCGCCGTGCCGACTTCCTGGCGGGCTTTGCACGTGGAGTGTGCGAACACGCCCTAGCCCATCCTTAGCCAGCACAGGGTGAGTGAGCTGGGGAGGGTAAGGGTGTGTGGGTGCGGGCTGGAGCGATGGGGGGTGGAGTGTCGGGTCCATCTGAAATCCCCCCCCCCCCCCCCGACCGATGGAGCATCAGCCGCCACTGCCTGAAATATTCTGCTCTGCAGGAGGGCTCTGCTCCTACTTCCATGTCTCTCCTCTCCTGAAATGCTCTGCTGGAGGACTCTGCTCCTTCCTCCATGACTCTCCTCTCCTGAAATACTCTGCTCTGCTGGAGGACTCTGCTCCTTCCTCCATGACTCTCCTCTCCTGAAATACTCTGCTCCTTCCTCCATGACTCTCCTCTCCTGAAATACTCTGCTCTGCTGGAGGACTCTGCTCCTTCCTCCATGACTCTCCTCTCCTGAAATACTCTGCTGGAGGACTCTGCTCCTTCCTCCATGACTCTCCTCTCCTGAAATACTCTGCTGGAGGACTCTGCTCCTTCCTCTAACTTTCCTCTCTTGACATACTCTGCTCCTTCCTCTCGATCTCTCCTCTCCCCTTGCATTCTCTATAAATGCAAAGGGCAGAGTTAATCTCTCTTAGTAACAGTCATGCTTACAAGTGAGTGAAACATGTTGATATAAGGAAACCAGGTGTAGTCTGTACCGGCCATGAGACCTTGCCATGCTTGGACAGACCTTCCCGTGTATTTCCAGAGATATGGACCGGTGAGTAGTATTGGAATATTTTTGCTCCATGTGAGGTTATCCGCCACCAATGCACCACCAACGCGCAGAGCGCTGCAGAAATTGGCGCCTCCTGAGGGGGGTACAGAGGCGGCAGCACATCGCAGGTCCTCGCTGCAGCCCGTTACTCAGTTTTTCCTCCCACTGCCCCCTCCACAGCTTTGTAGGATTGATGGACAGCCAAGAACTGCTGGAGAGTAGCCTGGATGAAGTGTTTGCTCTGCCGGTGGGTCCCGCCCCTGGACTGGAGGGGGTGGGTCTGACCTTCTCCAACCCCTGCTTAGAGGAGAAGCCTGCGGAGCAAGTGGACATCCTGCCAGGTCAGTGATCACTAGCAGTATTGCTCTATGTGCAAAACCTTTCCTAGAAGAACTATGATGGGGGTGGGGGGCAGAGACTGGAATGTGAAAAGGATGAGGGCACCATAAATCTATAGAAATGGTCTATAAAAATTCTGTAGAACAATAAAGGGGGATCGGAGTCAGTCACTGCTGGAGGGGGGGGGGGGTTACAGGGGGATCTTTGCTGCTAAGGCAGGCACTTCTTTGGTGGGGGGGGCATCACAGGATGATCTGAGCTGCTGAGTTGGTCACCGCTGGGGGGGGGTCACAGGGGGATCTGAGCTTCTGAGTCGGTCACTGCTTGGGGGGGGGGGGGTTATAGGGGGATCTGAGCTGCTGAGTCGGTCACCTTTTATTGGGGGAGTTACAGGGGGATCTGAGCTGCTGAGTCGGTCACCGCTGGGGGGGCGACCACAGGGGGATCTGAGCTGCTGAGTCGGTCACCGCTGGGGGGGTCACAGGGGGATCTGAGCTTCTGAGTCGGTCACTGCTTGGGGGGGTTATAGGGGGATCTGAGCTGCTGAGTCGGTCACTGCTTGGGGGGGGGGGGGGCTTACAGGGGGATCTGAGCCGTTTATAGAACAATTTAGATAACTTCAGAGCTTCTACCTTTGATATTTGAGGCTGACTTTGTTCCACAAGACTTGTAGTTACAGATATGTTAGCATTTATTTTAATTCTGTTTACGAATGTGCATAATTAAAGGCCTGTCGGCTGACCACACATTCACTCTAAGCTCAGAATTGATAATAGTTGGTGACATCGCCTAATGCCGCGTACACACGAGCGGATTTTCCGTCTGAAAAATCCTTGGATGTTTTTTTTTCCGACAGTATTCCGCTCAAGCTTGGCTTTGCATACACACGGTCACACAAGTTCGCTGAACTTTCCAGCGTCAAGGACGCGTGACGTACAACACTACGACGAGCCTAGAAAATGAAGTTCAATGCTTCCGAGCATGCGCGAATTGTTTCTGAGCATGCGTAGGGATTGAGAACCTGCTCTCATTCTTTTGCTGGCTGGAATTCCACCAGCAGAAGTCCGATGAAGCATACACACGGTCACATTTTCCGACCAAAAGCTCACATCGGTGTTTTTGCTGGCGGAATTTCCGATCGCGTGTACGCGGCATAATAGTTCATAATGAGATTGTGTGCATTTGGGACGGGTCAGAGTAACAGTCGTTTCAGAGGTACAAAGGACAAATTCCTGCCATTATATAAACAAACAATAATCCAGCGCTGTCTGATGATGACAGATGATTATGTGGGATGGAGGGGGAGGGGGGGGTGGAGACCGCAATAAATGCGTTACAGGCTGAAACCATTCAAATTCTTTTGATGTCACGGCTTATGGTTGTGGTTTATTTTCCAGCATCTGAAGACGTGACTGTCAAAGTGAACAACATGGAGGCCAATAACGGGGCCCTTCCTGCACCAAGATATAACATCAATGTGAACGTCGGCAAACAGGTACAGCACCTCCGACTGTCCAAAGATCCAGCAAGAGCCATTCCACCGGAATAGTAATGCAGACATAGACTGTGGAGGTGTAGCGTGGACACTTGCTCATCACTAACGCGTTTTATCTGCCCCACATGGAGGGCTTTTTTTTATTTTTTATTTTTTTATTTTATATATTTTTTTTAGTAATTTTGTTAAACCATAGCGATCTATTCTCGAGAGTGGAAGGGATTGGACGGCTCTCACTAAATCTTCCTTCAATGAGGCCAGTTGGTGACTTTCTCTGCTCCCTCCTATACAGCACCATATGACATCACTTCTTATCATACTATCAGTACCAGTTGACCCAATCCTGTGTTGGTGACCTTATGGGGCCGGTTCAGCTAAACATGATGTTCCACTTATATGTCCCGATAGGCTGGCTTTTCACTCCTCTCAAGGAAGCCATTAGTGAGATCTCTGCTGCCATAATTCCCAATAACCTCGCATCACGACAAAACCCTGTGTGTGGAAAGGGCAAAACGGGCTCAGCACGGGCTCTGTCTAGGTCACACCCCAACGTGTTTCGCCTCACCCATGGGGCTTAATCATGTGGGCGAAACGCATTGGGAGTGTGGGCTGAACAGAGCCTTGGCTGAGGCTCACTTTTCACACACAGGGTTTTGTTGTGATGTGTGGTTGTTGGGACTTTTTCTTTCTTCACATCGATATCCACAGAGCTGCGGTGAGCTCTGTCCCTGCCTGCACTCCCCAGTGGCCAACTGCAAATGAGGACCTGTTGGAGCCTTGAGCAGCACGCTTGGTTTTGGCCTAGGCCATATTTCCCAACTCCTCTTCCATCCTATTTCAGGTTTTGACGACTCCCACCCCACCATGAATTCTTTCCAGATCCTCCTGTTATATTAGTATAATAAATCCCAGGAGAAATTATATGAATAGCAGGAGGTGACCCTTTTTATTAGACATGTGCACAATAGAAAAATTTGTTTTGTTTCTGTTTGTTTCCGTCGATTCGTAAGTCGTCGGTGTTTCGTATTCGGACTCGTTCATATTTTCGTAGAGTTATTTTTTCGTTGAATCGTTTTTCCGTTAGTCTTATTTTCGTTTATTCGAAATTCGTATTTTCGTTGTATTTTGTATTCGGACGCATTCGTATTTTCGTAGATTTAGTTACATTCGTACCTTTCGTAAGATTGATTTATTCGTACTTCGTAACATTGTTTTCGTAGATTCGTAATCGGAGCATAATTCAATAATTTTATGTAATGTGTATGCTATTATTACATTGGTAAGAGACACGGAAAATTACGAATCAACAAACAAAAAAAAAAAGTTACGAAAGTACGAATTTTTTTCGTTCATTTTGATTTAAGTTATTTTTGGACCTTTGTTCGGTATTTTCGTTGTTTTCGGATTTTCATTCATTCGTAGTTACATTTGTTTCTAATTTTAATTATTTCGTATTTTCGTTGTTTTTCATATTAGTTCGATTCGATTATTCGTTAAAATTTTTACTAAATCATTCGTTCATTCGTACGATACGAATGAACGAATATAACGAATTTGAACGGAAAAACGAATTCGTAACTAAACGAATTGCACAGGTCTACTTTTTATTGCCAGCTGAACATATAAACTGTAATACCTAGACAAGCGATCCCTTCCATCCCATCAAACTGAGGTTGTAAATTTTTCAAAATGTTCTAGCTGGTTGACCATTTTCTGATAAGTCTGGTCTTCTATTTCTTATGCTGTAAAGGTTATGGGTCCTCAACCTTTCCCCAGGTCAAAACTCAGTCTTTATTAAAAGCCATAAAGGGCCAACATGACCATAACAGGTCCTCAATCCTTTGCTTTTACTCTTCTCTTACCTAGCCGGTGAGTCTCTCTTCCCTTTTTGTCTACATTTTTGAAGGTTTCCTGTTTCACTCAAAGTCTGGCAAGTCCGTTCTTTCATCCCGTCCCATCCTATATTCCCTCGTGTAATGGCACAGTCTGATCCATGGCCTTGTGTGTTGTAGGAGGACTCGGTGAAGCTGGTGGAGAAATGTCTGAATAATAAGATTGAGGCTCCATTGTCCACTCCGATCTGGCTGCCCCTTGACATGAAGAGCAATATTCTAAAAGCCCAGGCCGAGGCTGAACACAAGGTGAGGGTTTGGCTCGTGGAAACTGTCCGTCAAGTGAACTTCTATCATTGTGTATCTACAGAGAATGTCCTCTGTTGTGATAACCCTCTAATAATACCATGGGCTTATTTACAAAGTCTCTTCAGAGAAGCCTTTCCCAACATTTTTGACATGAAGGAACCCTTGAAGTTACCTCCCAGGTTCAGGGAATCCCTGCTAATATGTACTATAGCTGCAGCTCACTGTACGTTAGTCTACGCGTGCTGGCGCTCCGGTGGGGAGGGACCGGCCCCTCGCGCTGGCGCTCCGGTGGGGAGGGACCGGCCCCTCGCGCTGGCGCTCCGGTGGGGAGGGACCGGCCCCTCGCGCTGGCGCTCCGATGGGGAGGGATCGGCCCCTGGCGCTCCAATGGGGAGGGACCACCCCCTCGCGCTTGAGCAGGAGGATACCGGAGAACTAAATATGCACTTTAGTCCCAAGGGGCTACTACCATCTTTTATAGTGAGGACTCCGAAAGTAGAACATTGCGGATTTATTGTGACTTAATACAAAGAAAATAAGCCAACATGTTTTGCTCTTCGCCCCCTTCATCAGGACTGAGCAACTGTTCTCTCCAAACTCTGCACATGTATAGTTAATCTGGTTGAAAAAAGACATGTTCATCCAGTTCAACCAAGAGAGAGAAAAAAACGTATTCTCATTATGTTTGTGTTGCAGATCACTAGAGATGATTTGGGGATCAGTAACAAGAATCTAATCATTGAAGATCCATCTCCCAGGTCAGTGCCCCCCAAAATTCCACCCCCTCCCCCTCTGTGGTCACCCAGCAGGGGGAATCTTTTTTTTTTTTTTTTTTTTTTTATTTTTTTATTTTTTTTATTTTTTTTTATTTTTTTTTAAAGATTAGAATAATCACCAATTTTATTATTTATTTTTATTTTTTTCTAGGGGGGTAACTGTGAAGCTGAATAATCTCGTCCAGCCACAGGAATTTCCAGAGCTCCGAGAGACCCCGCCTCCTGCGCAGTGTCTCTTCCTCACGTGAGTACCATTTTAGTCCAATCAAGGGGAGAATCTTTGAGTACCAATTGCATTGCCTGCTGCCCAAGCTGGTTCATCTCTGTATCTTGGCTAATAGAATTCTCCTGTACATCTGAGATTCACTAAGGCCCCTTTCACACTGAGGCGCTTTGCAGGCGCTAAAGTTCTAAAAATAGCGCCTGCAAAGCGCCTTCAAACAGCCGCTGCTGTGTCTCCAGTGTGAAAGCCCGAGGGCTTTTACACTGGAGCGGTGTGCTTGCAGGACACTGAAAAATGTCCTGCAAGCCGCATCTTTGGAGCACTGTAGGAGCGGTGTATTTACCGCTCCTATAGCGCCCCTTCCCATTTGAAAACAATGGGGCAGCGCTCCAAACCCGTCCACAAAACGCCACTGCAGCGGCGATTTGCGGGCGATATTAACCCTTTTTCGGCCGCTAGCGGCGGGGGGGGGGGGGTAAAACCGCCCCGCTAGCGGCCGAATAGCGCCGCAAAAAAAAACGGTAAAGCGGCGCTAAATATAGCGCCGCTTTACTGCCAGCGCACCCAGCGTCTCGTTGTGAAAGTAGCCTAACTCATCTGGCTCAAGAAAAACATTTAAAAAAAAAAAAAGCTATAATTAAAGAGGACCACACACATTGCAATCGGATGGTGTCCTCCTATTACACAATTGTAAGGAGATTATATACCCCTGTTGCCCAACCTGCAGCCCTAGGGCCACATGTGGCCCTTTTGGTGTTTGCAGTGCGGCCCTCAGACCCAGCAGTGGGAGTTTTGATTTATAATGGGTTTTTAATGCCTGTAATCAGCTGCAGTTTCGTGTAACAGCCTCTGGCCACTTTGACTCCAGCCTCTGGCCGCTTTGACTCCAGCCTCTGGCCGCTTTGACTCCAGCCTCTGGCCGCTTTGACTCCAGCCGCACAATCTATGACCATCTCCTCTTGTACTGTAAATCTTCAATCTTTGAAAGTCTTTTATAGCAATACCGTATATACTCGAGTATAAGCAGAGTTTTTTCAGCACATTTTTTTTTTTTTGTGCTGAAAATACCCCCCTAGGCTTATACTGGAGTAATGACATTTTCCAAAACCCGACTTTGGGGCCCCGTATCTCGGGGCCACTTGGTGCTAGGAAAACCAAATTTGGATATGTTGTAGTGATAGCATACCAAATTTGGGGTTCCTAGCACCAAGTGGCCCGAGATACAGGGGCCCCAAAGTCGGGTCGGAAAATGTCATCTCTGCTGCAGAAAAGTGCTTAATATTTTCCAACCTGACTTTGGGGCCCCGTATCTCGGGGCCACTTGGTGATAGGAAAACCAAATTTGGATATGTTGTAGTGCTAGGTCCACTGGGTTTGCATATTTGGGTATCCGGGGCCCCAAAGTCGGTCAACATTGTCCATCTGCAGCAATGTCATTTCGGGACCCTTTGGGTCCAGAGACCCCAATTTTGTCTGCAGCTAGGGGGCATTTAGGAACCCTTTAACTACCAAGTTTGAAGTTCGGGGGACCTATGGCTGCAAATGGGCACAGTGAGGCTGCAAATGGGCATTGTTGACCTCTATACTATTGAAACCTTTTGTTGTATCTGTTTGATCAGCACAAAAAGCTGATCCTGCCAGAAATCCAATGAGCACTTAAAATAGTTGCTAACCTCAGACATGAGATATGAACAAAGCCCATCTCTCTATAGTGTGTACTCTGTGCTAGGACAAGGTCACCTGGCGCCCAGAGCGAAGATGCCGCACTGCGCTCTCCCCCCCCTGATGTTTAAGCATTGTTTCCACAAACCCCCCCCCCCCCCCCCCAAAAAAAATGAAAGCACTAATCTGCATACTTACCCCCCTAAGCATAAATCCCCCCCCCCCCAAGCATAAATCCCTAAGTATCAATGGGGATCCTGGGAAGAGATGGGGGCGGGTTAGCAAGCCCTGCACAGTCCCAATGCAGTAGCAGGAGGAGCTAGAGCAGGGGTCTCAAACTGGCGGCCCTCCAGCTGTTGTAAAACTACAAGTCCCATGAGGCATTTCAAGGCTGCCAGTTACAAGCATGACTCCCACAGGCGCAGGAATGATGGGACTTGTAGTTTCGCAACAGCTGGGGGGGGCCACCAGTTTGAGACACCTGAGCTAGAGGGAAGAGCGAGCATAACTGACACCTCCTCCCAGCTCTCTCTCCTCCTTTCCAGACTTGGCTTGTCTCTTCCAGTGCTAATTTTACTGAAGTAGTAATGCTGCTGTCTGTGTGGCACCCCCCCCCCCCCACCTCACATGATATCACAGCACCCAGGGCAGTCCCCCCCCCCCCCCAACCTTGTCCCTGCACTGTGTACTTGTTTCAAATAAGAGCACTAGGTGTCATTTCTGTCTGCTGCCTCCTTCCTCTGCTATCTGACACGTTTTCCTGACACCAAGAGGAAAAAAAGTGACAGGGGAGGGAGCTCCAGCTGATTGACAGCTCAAGCTCTGTTCCTGTGTGCGATTTGGAGGAGGGTGTGTCCCTTCCCTCCAATTGGCTCAGTGAGGAGTGTAACTTTAGCTCCCAGCCCCCCCCCCCCCCTCTTCTTCTTCTTTTTTTTTTTTTTTTTTTTTGACAGCTCAGACAAGCTTTATAAATTCAGCACTTTGAACCGATGTAGAGAAGACTGCTGGTAAACAGGTACAACTTGTGTAGGAGGATTTGCTTCATCTCTGTGCCTCACCGGAGGACAGTCCCTTCACTGGGGATATGGAGGGTTTACAACCACATTAAACTTCCTGTAGCGAAGTGACAACACGTTGCCTCTGTCCCCCCTCACACACCCTCAGCAATGTTTTCAACCCTTGTTGCTTGTGTTTTATACGACTTTACAGACTTCATTATGTATGGGCAGACTGCCCTGAACTCGTTCCTCCCCAATCTGACACGTAACGCGCGATGACCCGAAGTGACCTATGGAGGTGGCATAACCGGTTTATTGTCATTTTCCCATCACCCGAGGCACGCCATGGTGCTGACAGTAAAATTATAAAAGTTACAGAAATGTATTTCACAGGCGTTGTGTCTTCAGATATATTGCGGGATGATTGTTACTTTATTACATTTTATGATTTGTTGATAATCTGTGAAAATGTCTCGGAGGTCACAGAAGTTCTTTTGCTTCAAGTGCCGTCATATATTTGTCCTCCTGAGGTGAACCTTCCTCTCCAAACAAAACAACAAGTTGGCATGAAAAATGTTCTGTAATCTCTTTACATAGAACGCCCTCCTTCCTACACGGGCTGGAAATTCAGTTAGGCTGCTTTCACACTGGGGCGGTTTGCAGGCGCTATTGCGCTAAAAATAGCTTCTGCAAACTGACCCGAAACAGCTGTTGCTGTGTTGCTTGCAGGACGGTAAAAAAAGTCCTGCTAGCAGCATCTTTGGAGCGGTGAAGGAGCGGTGTGTTCACCGCTCCTATACCGCTCCTACCCATTGAAATCAATGGGAGACCGCGGGGATACCGCCGGCAAAGCGCCGCTGAGGTTTTTAACCCTTTTTTGGCCGCTAGCGGGGGTTAAAACCGTACCGCTAGCGGCCGCATACCGCGGGTAAAACGATGGTAAAGCAGCGCCAAATATAGCGCTGCTTTACCGTCGCCGCCCACACCGCCCCAGTGTGAAACCGGCCTTACAGGAGCCGGGATTCCACTGGGCATGCTGGGCAGTTGCCCGGGGGCCCCACTTGTCTGGAGGGCCCTATCCAGGGCTGATCCTCAGTGCTGCAATCTGCTGCTTAAATTGACTGACTGCACTGGTTGCTCACTTCACCGGCCGGCATCTAGCTAGCAACCAGTGACGTCAATCAGAGGCCTCGGCCGCCCCAGCATTCATAGCGCACCGTGGCCGCCCCAGCATTCATATCGCACCGCGGCTGCCCCAGTGGCTAGTGAATAGGCTCCGCCCACCTCTGCCATGTTCTTCAGACAGCATGGAGAGGGAGCGTAGCGGAAAGACTGCCCTTGATCGCTGGCGCTGCCTTGCTGCTGTGAGTGACGCACTGTACTGCACCAGGCTGGTGGCCTCAACTAAGTCTAACAATGTCTACTTAAGCAAGTTCAAGTTGTGCATAAAACGCGGCCACTGTGCCCATCAAAATGCGTGTTATATTGTCCAAACATTGTGTAAATGTTTAAACACTGATTTTGTTGGAAGTACCAATAAACACAGCCTTATTGATAATTTGCATTTTTATTCTCGTGCGTGATTGTGTAGACAGGACCCCAGTGCACTCTATTGCCCGGGGGCCTATAATGCTCTTAAGATGGCCCTGCCGGGATTGTTTAGTTTGGTCTGCTGGAGACTCCACAGGCTGGGAGTTTGATTGACTCTCTAGGAGAAGTTTCTGGAGATTAAGAGAATTCAAATACCTGGCCTGAAAATTTAGTAGGACCTAGAGTTGCACGATTCTGGCTAAAATGAGAATCACAATTATTTATTTTATTTATTTATTTTTTTTAGTGTATTCCCCCCCCCCCCCCCCCAAAAAAAAATGTAATTTGAAAGACTGCTGCACAAATACACTGTGACCTAAAATATATAATATAATGAATGTGTGTTTTGGGGGTTCGAAGTAATTTTTTTTATTTTTTTATTTTTTTTTATAGCAAAAAAATTAATGATTTAGTTTTTTTACTTTTTGAAAAAGGTTTAGTCTTTAAGTGGTTAAACTGACCTAATTTACAGACAGAAGTTCATTCCTTTGATCCATGAACAAAATGTTACAATGTTTTTCCTTATCTCTGCCTAAGATGTTGTGAGACACTTGGCAGACTGCCTGTTTTTTTTTTTTTTTTTTATTTGACAGCTGTCGGCTTGACCAGAGAACGCTGCACTGAATCGAGGAAATGCTTTTTAAGATTGGGAGGGGGGTAGAATCTCGATTCTTTAACGATTTTAATAGTGCAGCTCTATTAGGACCTATCCAATCCCTGGAGAGGTGTGCTCAGATGGTGGATGGGTTCCTGTTTACCATTTGCGGACTGCCCGTACTGCAGAAGGGCGTGCCGCACAGGCAAAGCTGCCTGTTTCCGGGTTTAGGGCTCACGCATGCGCAACCCCCTTCCACCCCGACACCTGCTGTGATTGTACACAGCGGAAGCCTGTCGGCAAGTGCCGGTCAATGGTTCTTGACTGGGAACTGCTGATTGTCTGTGTGTAATCCCAGTCCAGAGCCCAGTGTTAACAATCGACACAGGGCACAATCTGCAGGGATGAGAAACTTTGAGATCTGGTAGTAAAAGCGGCACACTCGCCACACATTTAACGCCTCAAATGCCCTAGATGTTAACCCCTTCCCAGCCAGTGTCATTAGTGATAATACTATATACCCCGTCACTGTACTATCACTGTGTCAGATTGCCTGCCCCATGATCAGTCCCATTTAGAAGTTGCTCATCATGGCCATTAGTAGTATAAGAAAAATTAATGCAAATTTCGGTGTATATATATGTGTGTGTATATATTATATAATATATATATATATATATATATATATGTTGTATATATATAGATATATATTATATATTATATTATATCATATATATATATATATAAACATATTACACACCATAGCTTGTAGGCGCTATAACTTTCACACAAACCAATCAATATACACTTTATTGGGGTGTATATTTTTTTTACAAAAGACTTACATTTTTGGTCTTGATTTATGAAGAAATTCGTTTTTTTTTATTTATTTTTTTTTTTCTATTTATCTATTACATTTTTTCTTTTGGAATGCATATTGTATATTTTTTTTCAAAATTATCAGTCTTTTTTTTTTTTTTCCTCAATATCGCTAAACCTAAATCCAGAGGGGATAAAATACCACCAAAAGAAAGCTCCCATTTGTGAGAAATTTTATTAAAATTTTAGTTTGGGTACTATGTTGCATGACTGCGCAATCTCTAAGTTAAAGTTCAGTGGCCAAACTGCAAAAAAATGGCCTGGCCATGAAGGGGGTAAAACCTTTCAGAGCTGAAGTGGTTAAATGGGCTGGTACCCAGGGGAGAGGGGCTTCCCCCGAGTAGGAAGGGGTCTGAGAGCTCCAGGGGCTGCTCTCCCTGGGACACTTGTGGGCTGGACACTGGACTGTTTTTTTTTTTTTTCTCTTGTGGCTGCATCCACGGACTGTGTGTATGTTGTAGGACCCCATGAGTTGAGCCTCTCACGCATAGGCGTGCGCACAGGGTGTGCTGGGTGTGCCTGGGCACACCCTAATAAACCCTGTGCAATGCATAGTTCCGCTGCTGAAGGCCTCTACCCCTGTGGCAGCTGAGGCTACAGAGAAAGTGACTGGGAAAGTTTCTGTCCTCAGTCCCTTTCTCTGCTATTTCACCAAAGCCCATCAATAGGGCTCCTAACAAATTGTAAAAAAAAAAAAAATAATAATAAAATATTGTAAAAAATGATTAAAAAATATATAAAATTGTAAAAAAAATAATAAAAACAAAAACTACTGACACCATTCATTGCTCTACTGACACTGTCTACTGCTGTACTGCGCATGTGTGTTTTGAGCTTTGGGGTGCACACCCTAATGCAATAGGCTGCACACAGCTATGCTCTCACGGCTGGGGACCATGAAAAACCTTCAGCACCAGTGAAACGTGGACTACTTCAGTCTCCTATCACTTGCTCTACACTTTGCTGCATGGTCCCCAGCTGTGCACTTATAGCCTGTTCTAGCTTGCTGCTCCTCCTACTTGACTACGGAATTGCTATTCTACTAAATTCTACTCTATTCTACTACTAAGATGGAAGTCCTCAATTAGCAATCGGTTTAATTTTGGAGTATCCTGCATCACTCCCAAGTTCTACTAGCAATACATTTTAATTTAAATAATATTTTATATTAATAGTATTAATAATAAAAAAAAAAAAAAAAAGAATCTTCACCATCTGAAGTGTCTGGGGGTGTCCTGGTCCCCTGATGCACCCCAAATACTTCTGTACCAGCTTCATTGTGTTCTATTTGGCCCTTTTGTTCCTGTGACAGCTGAAATAATTATTTTTTTGTTTTTGTTTTGTTTTTTCCCCTTTTTCAGAAACTTTGGGAGCCAGGAATTCAAAGAACCTAAACTTGAAAACACGCCGACTCCATCCGTGGCGTCGGAAGATGCGTCCGCCGTAAAAGTGGGTGAAGCGAGTCATTTTTGTATTTCTGGTTTCAAAATTTTAAGGGATGCATAAAGAGCAACGCCCCAAGTCGGAGTGTATTGGGGAGCAACTGCGTTGATGTGTGATCTGTAGCGTGTGAGAGGGCCCTGTAAAACAGGGGTCCCCAAAACAGTTCAACCAAAGACCCGCATACACTGTTTGGGGACAAGTCAGTCGTCAGTAGAAGTAATGAATATGATCCCTGCATTGGAGGCCGGTGGAAGTTAAGTTTCCCTTAATCAGAGGGAGTATTGAGTACTTCTGCATCGGTAATCAGTTGGTGTATAACCGGTTCCTGCGTCAGAAGGGCATGGTTAGTAAGAGTGAAACAATGACCTTCTCAATGAAGAGGTCGGACTACAACAACCAGGGGGATGTAACCGGCACATGAGTTGTAGCTTGGGGACCGCTGATGTAGAGTGTGGGTCTTCTGTAGTAAAATGTACATTTATGAAGCGGTCTCCAGAGTGTATGGATGTTGTGTAGTGTATGGAAATGTTTGTATGGTGTGTGTAGACCTTCTGTAGCATGTTCCAGTGTATGGAAGGCAGTGGCGTCACTAGGGGGTGGCTATAGCCCCAAGGGGAGGGGAGGCTCTCTGGGGACCCTGATGTAAGTGGGGGGCTCTCTGGGGACCCTGATGTAAGTGGGGGGGCTCTCTGGGGAACCTGATGTAAGTGGGGGGGGCTCTCTGGGGACCCTGATGTAAGTGGGTGGCCTCTCTGGGGACCCTGATGTAAGTGGGTGGCCTCTCTGGGGACCCTGATGTAAGTGGGTGGCCTCTCTGGGGACCCTGATGTAAGTGGGTGGCCTCTCTGGGGACCCTGATTTAAGGGGGGCTCTCTGGGGACCCTGATTTAAGGGTGAGGCTCTCTGGAGACCCTAATGTAAGGAGCTCTCTGGGGATATACACACAAGCATATTATATACATGTGTATGCCCGCCCAAGCGTTTGACTTTCTTTTCTATGCTGCTATGGGCTCTAGCCCCAGACCTTTTGTAGACCTAGCAATGCCCCTGATGGAAGGGTATCCTGAGTGTGTAGTATATTCTAGTGTATGGAAGGGTCTGAGAAGTATGTGGACCTTCTGTAGCGTATTGTATAGATGGGTCTCCAGAGTGTGTGGAAATGTGTGTAGACCTTCTGTACCATGTTCCAGTGTATGTGTGTGATAATTCTGTAGTATATTTTAGTGTATAGAAAGGTCTGTGGACCTTCTGTAGCGTATAGTATGGATGGGTCTCCAGAGTTCGTGGACCTTCTTGTAGCATGTTCCAGTGTATGGAAGATTCCTCCTGAGTGTGTGGTAATTCTGTAGTATATTCTAGTGTATGGAAGGGTCTGTGGACCTTCTGTAGCATATTGGATGTACGGGTCTCCAGAGTGTGTGGACATTCTGTAGCGTACGGCATTATATGGAATGGTCTGTAAAGGGTGTGAACCTTCTGTAGAATGCTGTAGTGTTTGGAGGGGTCTGTAGAATGTGGCCTTTCTGTTGCTTGTACAGGGGGTCCCCTACTTACAAACATCCTACTTGCAAACGGAGGGAGACAACAGGAAGTGAGGAAATCCACCCCTAGCAAGGGAAATTCACTCCTGTAAGAGTTAATATGGGAAAAAGGTGTCTCCACTGATGCTTTATCACCAGTCCATGTTTCCCTAACAACCCAACATTTTTAAAATCCAATTGTCATTGGGACAGAAGGTGAGGTGAAATCTTCTGAACAGGGGCACAGACAGCAAAACAAATGTTACAGGGGTGATGACCCTTTATGTTATCTAAAAAACTTAAAAATTGATTTTTTGGCTGGAGCTACACTTAAAAAATGTACCTGTTCCGACTTGCAAACAGATTCCACTTAAGAACAAACCTACAGTCCCTGTCTTGTTTGTAACCCGGGGACCCTCTGTAGTGTATGTATGGGTTTTGTAGAGTGTGGACATTATGTAAATTATAGTGTATGGAAGGGTCTATTGAGGACCTTCTGTAGTGTATGGATGGGTTTATAGAGCGTATGGAACTTCTGTAGAATATTGTTGGGTATGGGAAGAGTCTGTAAACTCTTTGGACATTCTGTAGCATGCTATAGTGTATGGAAGGTTCTGTACAGTGTGCGGACATTCTGTAGTGTGAGTACGAATCTCTGGGTTTGTAGAGGGTGTGGACATTCTGTAGTGTGAGTACGAATCTCTGGGTTTGTAGAGGGTGTGGACATTCTGTAGGGTATGGGAGGGTCTCCAGAGTGTGTACATTCTGTAGTGTATGGAGGGATCTGTAGAGTGTACATGGTTTCATATTGTAGTGTATAGAAGGGTCAACAGAGTGTGTGGACCTTTTTGTGTCGAATTGTGTATGGAAGGGTCTGTAGAATCTGTGGACCTTTTTTTTTTTTTTATTTTTTTTTTATCGTATTGTAGTAATATGGAGGGGTTTTGTTGTGTGTGTGGAAATGATACTGTATGTATATTGTTGTAGTATATAGAAGGGTCTGAAGAGTGTGTGGACCTTTTGCAGCATATTGTATGGATGGGGTTTGTATATATGTGTGTACATTATGTTGATTATTGTAGCGTATGGAAGGGTCTGTAGAGTGTGTGTGGACCTTCTGTAGCGTATTGTATGGAAGACTCTGTAGAGTATATCGACCTTCTGTAGCATACTGTAGTGTATGGAGGGGTCTGTAGAAAACTGTAGTGTATCACCGGGTCTGTAGGATATTGCAGTGTATGAAAGGGTCTGCAAAGTGTGCGGCCCTTCTGTAGGGTAGTATTTGGAAGGGTCTGCAGAGTGTGCGGCCCTTCTGTAGGGTAGTATTTGGAAGGGTCTGCAGAGTAGGGTAGTATTTGGAAGGGTCTGCAGAGTCTGTGGCCCTTCTGTAGCATAGCATATTGTAGTGGTATGAAACAGTGTGCAGCCCTTCTGTAGCATAATTTATGGAAGGGTCTGTAGAATGTTGACCTTCCACACCGTATTGTATGGAGGAGTCTGTAGTGTGTGTGTGTGTGTGTGTGTGTGTGTTGACCTTTTTTGTAGCATTTTGTACTGTATTGAACAGTCCTTTTGAGTGTGTGGTCCTACTGTAGTGTATGGAAGGGTCTGTCTGTAGAGTGTGAGGACCTTCCACAGTGTATATTATTCTATGGAAACATCTGTCTATAGCAGGGGTCTCAAACTGGTGGCCCTTCAGCTGTTGCGAGACTGGTAGTTTTGCAACAGCGTAGAGAGTGCAGAACTTCTGTAGCGTACGTGTGTGTGTGTGTGTGTGTGTGGAAGGGTCTGCAGCTTACAGAAGTTGAGCACTTTTTCTCTAGTTCGCTCAGCAGACTGTGAAGCTCCTCTCCTTCTTCACTTGCTGAGTGGACGCATTTCTGTGATGTCTGCGACGTGTGAACGCTAATTATAAACCGCAGCACCTGTCTGCATTCGCTGAAAGCATTCGCTACAGGACCGAGACAGAAATAACACCGTTTGGAAAAGGGAAATTAAAAGGGTCCTATTTCATTAGCTTGTAGAATTTAAAAAACGTTTTTGAGCTGTCCATGCTGGTTTAGTAAGACAGAGCCACGTGTCCTTCCAAAACAAATGGAGGAAACAAATGGAGGATAGCACGTTTTTTCCTTCAGATCGCTTTTCAGCATTGGCTGTTTAAATTTATTTATACATTTTGATTACAAAGTGATTATTTTTTTTGTCTGTTGCCATTTTCGTAGAGCCCCACTGAAGATCTGGATAACCTTCTGGCTCTGCTCACTGAGAATCTCATTGACCTCACCGACATGGCTCCAGCCCCCTCCACCCCTCCGGTAACTGAGTCGAGTTTTATGTCTATAATTCTATATCATTCCACTAAAGGCGTTTGCGTTGACAATATTTTGACTCCTCACAGATGAGCTGACCTCTTCCATTCTCTTGGCAGGTTCCATTGTACACAACCATCACACCCCGCTGGATCGTACCAGTAAGTGCAATTTTATATAAAGAGCAGCTTTCTCACCCAAGCATTTTCCTCTTTCTGGTGGTGGACCTCTTCCATCTTCGAGGTGGAGGACCTCTTCCATCTTCGAGGTGGAGGACCTCTTCCATCTTCGAGGTGGAGGACCTCTTCCATCTTCGAGGTGGAGGACCTCTTCCATCTTCGAGGTGGAGGACCTCTTCCATCTTCGAGGTGGAGGACCTCTTCCATCTTCGAGGTGGAGGACCTCTTCCATCTTCGAGGTGGAGGACCTCTTCCATCTTCGAGGTGGAGGACCTCTTCCATCTTCGAGGTGGAGGACCTCTTCCATCTTCGAGGTGGAGGACCTCTTCCATCTTCGAGGTGGAGGACCTCTTCCATCTCGAGTAACTGGCAGCTACAAATAGTCTCCCTATAGAGTGAGATCTAGGTTGCGTTTCCTCCTGTGTAGGAAATGGTGACCTGTTTCCCTAACGATCCTTCCAGGGTGGGTACAATCTGGTCTCTGCTGCACAGGCATTGATTTGGCAGCTATGATCTTGGTTGGACGGCATTATCCCTCCATTACCCACAAAACCACCTTTACATTCCCAATGAATCATGTGAAATGTAGTTCTTTTTTGTCTCACGAACCACTGCTAAAACCCATTTATTGCTGGTCAGTGGGAAGAATGACCCTTACGATAAAGGTCAGCGGGGGGGGGGGGGGAATGGCCCTTACTGTATAGGTCAGCGGTGGTGGGGGTGTGGGGAATGGCCCTTACAGACTGCAGTAAAGGGGGGGGGGGGGGGGGGGGGCGGGGGTCAGGGGGGGGGGGGGCGGGGGGGGGAAATGGCCCTTACAGTAAAGGTCAGCGGGGGGGGGGGGAAATGACCCTTACGATAAAGGTCAGCGGGGGGGGAAATGACCCTTGCAGTAAAGGTCAGCGGGGGGGGGGGAGTGGCCCTTACAGTAAAGGTCAGCAGGGGGGGGGAGTGGCCCTTACAGTAAAGGTCAGCAGGGGGGGGGAGTGGCCCTTACAGTAAAGGTCAGCAGGGGGGGGGAGTGGCCCTTACAGTAAAGGTCAGCGGGGGGGGAATGGCCCTTACAGTAAAGGTCAAGCGGGTCGGGGGGGGGGGGGGGGGGGGAATGGTCCTGACAGTAAAGGTCAGCAGGGGGGGGGGGGGGGAGTGGCCCTTACAGTAAAGGGTCAGCAGGGGGGGGGGGGGGAGTGGCCCTTACAGTAAAGGTCAGCAGGGGGGGGGGGGAATGGCCCTTACAGTAAAGGTCAGCGGGGGGTGGCTCTTACAGTAAAGGTCAGCGGGGGGGTGGCTCTTACAGTAAAGGTCAGCGGGGGGGGCAATGGCTCTTACAGTAAAGGTCAGCGGGGGGGGCAATGACCCTTACAGTAAAGGTCAGCGGGGGGGGGGGGGCAAAGGCCCTTACAGTAAAGGTCAGCAGCGGGGGGGGGGCAATGGCCCTTACAGTAAAGGTCAGTGGGGGGGGGGCAATGGCCCTTACAGTAAAGGTCAGTGGGGGGGGGGGCAATGGCCCTTACAGTAAAGGTCAGTGGGGGGGGGGGCAATGGCCCTTACAGTAAAGGTCAGCGGGGGGGGGGGCAATGGCCCTTACAGTAAAGGTCAGCGGGGGGGGGGCAATGGCCCTTACAGTAAAGGTCAGCGGGGGGGGGGCAATGGCCCTTACAGTAAAGGTCAGCGGGGGGGGGCAATGGCCCTTAAAGTAAAGGTCAGCGGGGGGGGGGCAATGGCCCTTACAGTAAAGGTCAGCGGGGGGGGGGGCAATGGCCCTTACAGTAAAGGTCAGCGGGGGGGGGGGCAATGGCCCTTACAGTAAAGGTCAGCGGGGGGGGGGGCAATGGCCCTTACAGTAAAGGTCAGCGGGGGGGGCAATGGCCCTTACAGTAAAGGTCAGCGGGGGGGGCAATGGCCCTTACAGTAAAGGTCAGCGGGGGGGGCAATGGCCCTTACAGTAAAGGTCAGCGGGGGGGCAATGGCCCTTACAGTAAAGGTCAGCGGGGGGGCAATGGCCCTTACAGTAAAGGTCAGCGGTGGGGGGGAAGGCCCTTACAGTAAAGGTTAGCGGGGGGGGAAGGCCCTTACAGTAAAGGTCAGCGGGGTGGGCAATGGCCCTTACAGTAAAGGTCAGCGGGGGGGGGGGCAATGTCCCTTACAGTAAAGGTCAGCGGGGGGCAATGTCCCTTACAGTAAAGGTCAGCGGGAGGCAATGTCCCTTACAGTAAAGGTCAGCGGGGGGCAATGTCCCTTACAGTAAAGGTCAGCGGGGGGGAATGGCCCTTACAGTAAAGGTCAGCGGGGGGGGGAATGGCCCTTACAGTAAAGGTCAGCGGGGGGGGGAATGGCCCTTACAGTAAAGGTCAGCGGGGGGGTGAATGGCCCTTACAGTAAAGGTCAGCGGGGGGGGGAATGGCCCTTACAGTAAAGGTCAGCGGGGGGGGGAATGGCCCTTACAGTAAAGGTCAGCGGGGGGGGGAATGGCCCTTACAGTAAAGGTCAGCGGGGGGGGGAGAATGGCCCTGGTACAGTAAAGGTCAGCGGGGGGGGGAATGGCCCTTACAGTAAAGGTCAGCGGGGGGGGGGAATGGCCCTTACAGTAAAGGTCAGCGGGGGGGGGAATGGCCCATACAGTAAAGGTCAGCGGGGGGGGGAATGGCCCTTACAGTAAAGGTCAGCGGGGGGGGAATGGCCCTTACAGTAAAGGTCAGCGCGGGGGGGAATGGCCCTTACAGTAAAGGTCAGCGGGGGGGGGAATGGCCCTTACAGTAAAGGTCAGCGGGGGGGGGGGGGGGAAATGGCCCTTACAGTAAAGGTCAGCGGGGGGGGGGGGGAATGGCCCTTACAGTAAAGGTCAGCGGGGGGGGGGGCATGGCCCTTACAGTAAAGGTCAGCGGGGGGGGGGGGAAATGGCCCTTACAGTAAAGGTCAGCGGGGGGGGGGGGGAATGGCCCTTACAGTAAAGGTCAGCGGGGGGGGGGGGGGAATGGCCCTTACAGTAAAGGTCAGCGGGGGGGGGGGGGAATGGCCCTTACAGTAAAGGTCAGCGGGGGGGGGAATGGCCCTTACAGTAAAGGTCAGCGGGGGGGGAATGGCCCTTACAGTAAAGGTCAGCGGGGGGGGAATGGCCCTTACAGTAAAGGTCAGCGGGGGGGGGGGGAATGGCCCTTTCAGTAAAGGTCAGCGGGGGGGGGGGAATGGCCCTTTCAGTAAAGGTCAGCGGGGGGGGGAGGGAATGGCCCTTTCAGTAAAGGTCAGCGGGGGGGGGGAGGGAATGGCCCTTTCAGTAAAGGTCAGCGGGGGGGGGGGAGGGAATGGCCCTTTCAGTAAAGGTCGGCGGGGGGGAGGGAATGGCCCTTACAGTAAAGGTCGGCGGGGGGGAGGGAATGGCCCTTACAGTAAAGGTCAGCGGGGGGGAGGGAATGGCCCTTACAGTAAAGGTCAGCGGGGGGGAATGGCCCTTACAGTAAAGGTCAGCGGGGGGCAATGGCCCTTACAGTAAAGGTCAGCGGGGGGCAATGGCCCTTACAGTAAAGGTCAGCGGGGGGGCAATGGCCCTTACAGTAAAGGTCAGCGGGGGGGCAATGGCCCATTACAGTAAAGGTCAGCGGGGGGGCAATGGCCCTTACAGTAAAGGTCAGCGGGGGGGCAATGGCCCTTACAGTAAAGGTCAGCGGGGGGGCAATGGCCCTTACAGTAAAGGTCAGCGGGGGGGGCAATGGCCCTTACAGTAAAGGTCAGCGGGGGGGCAATGGCCCTTACAGTAAAGGTCAGCGGGGGGGCAATGGCCCTTACAGTAAAGGTCAGCGGGGGGGGCAATGGCCCTTACAGTAAAGGTCAGCGGGGGGGGCAATGGCCCTTACAGTAAAGGTCAGCGGGGGGGAATGGCCCTTACAGTAAAGGTCAGCGGGGGGGAATGGCCCTTAGAGTAAAGGTCAGCGGGGGGGAATGGCCCTTAGAGTAAAGGTCAGCGGGGGGGGGGGGGGATGGCCCTTTCAGTAAAGGTCAGCGGGGGGGGGGGGGGATGGCCCTTTCAGTAAAGGTCAGCGGGGGGGGGGGGGGGGAAATGGCCCTTTCAGTAAAGGTCAGCGGGGGGGGAGGGAATGGCCCTTTCAGTAAAGGTCAGCGGGGGGGGGAGGGAATGGCTCTTTCAGTAAAGGTCGGCGGGGGGGGAGGGAATGGCCCTTATAGTAAAGGTCGGCGGGGGGGAGGGGGGAATGGCCCTTACAGTAAAGGTCAGGGGGGGGGGGAATGGCCCCTTACAGTGGCGGTGAGTGGGGGAATGGCCCCTACAGTGGAGAAAAATGGCCCCCAATGGTCACACTTAATGCCTCCTTTACCGACAACTGAAAGTATCATTGGTGTAATGCTGCTGCCTCCATTAAGTTGCCATGGACATGAAGCTAGACGGGCACCATTGGATAGGCGGTCAATCAGCCACAGTGCAAGGAACTCCTAGCAACCTCTGGAGGACCCCTGTGGTTTTTTGGAACCCCGTTTGTGAACGGCTACTCTAGGCTTGACTGATTTCTGCAGTTTTTTTTCTAGTTTTTGTCTTTGTACGGTCTGTATCTGACCCCTCTCCGTCCTCCCTTTCCGCAGAGTGCACTTGTATCTAACGGACACCTCACCGGAGATTCCAACCTTCCCGCTAAAATCCTGAATAACACAATCGATCAATTACCTGCCGCGGTAGAGTGTCCGATCACTTCTCCTCCACCCACTGCAACCACAAGGTCAGACGTCACAACATCGCCTGGTTTTATTGGGCGTTTTGTCTTCTCCAACCAAATTTCATTGTTAAAGCTCATTCATTTTTATTCGCATTTTCTCCACAGCACGACGGTTACTGAGGAACCGCCCAGACCGCGATGTCTACTCACCACCGAGCTGTAATTGGGAGGAGATGGAATCTCATATTATTATACTGTGACTTGGAGTGGAACCAGATAGACAGACAGAACCTGAAAGGATACTGGGAGAAGCTACTGATTGGCCAATTGACTGACAACCTGATGGTTTCTTTTTCTTAAAGCAATACACTGGAATTTTCTGTGTCTGATCCTCTTTGGTTTCCGGAATTTTGAGGGATTTTTTTTTTATTAACATTCTACTGTGAGCCGCTCCTGGGATCTATGCGATTTTTTTTTTTTTTTTTTTTTTTTTTTTTTTTTAAATGGACAGCTTTATGCTTCCGATCTCCAGACATTGTGGTCCAGTGCAGCGTTTTGTGTCTGCAAACGTGGGACGATGGGACTTTTCTAGAACTGAGCCGGAAAAGGAACGACGATTGGGACCACTCAATGTGTCCCCATGCCAGGGGGCTTACCTGACTGTTATCTTGTTACAATTATTTTTAGGGATTTTATATTCTGTGACATTTTTAATTTCATCCTGTCCTGTAGAAGTCATGTTTTTTTTATTTTTAAATGAATCGACAGTCGCTTAAATGCAGCCAATCCGGTGCTTGCAGTTAGAATCGTCAGGGGCGTGGCTTGCCCATGTTAGTATCGTGAGCGTTGCCCGTGTCCGTATTCCATTGGTTGGTATATTTGAAAGGAAACCTTTTGCTGGTGACATTATGGAGCAATCATTTTGATAAACTCTCCTGCAATGTTTAATTTTCTATAAATCTTGTCCTTTTGGCGGCATCTAAATTATGATTTTCGACGACAAGTGGGGTAAAGACCCGGACACCCCCTTTTAACTGCAGATAGCCAGCAATGGGTGCTAACATATCTTAATGGGTTCCTTTTATAATTTCTTATATCAAGAATGGGGAGGATAGGTCATGTGCATATTCAGGGCAGTCTTTTAATATTCATTGGACCCTGGGCAAAACTTTTCTTGGGGCCCCCCCATGCAGTTTCGCTCTCCACCACCATACAATAAATAGCAGCTAAACTCAAAATCAGTTTACTGAATCAGATCAGGCAGCTATTGCGATTGGTTGCCCAGAGGTTAGTGTATCATTACCGCTCACTGACTGGTTGCTGGTTGCTAGAGGTTACAGCACACATTACCACTCACTGATTAGTTGCTAGAGGATACAGCACACATTACTACTCGCTGATTAGTTGCTAGAGGATACAGCACACATTACCGCTCACTGATTAGTTGCTAGAGGTTACAGCACACATTACCGCTCACTGATTTGTTGCTAGAGGTTACAGCACATGATTTTTGCTTGTTGATAGAGATTACTGTGGATATGATATACATATCAATGTGGCCGGCCGCCACTATTTACATATGAACGCCGGTAATTTACATGTAAACACAGGGTCTGCAGGTGAGTCATCTGTACACAACCATAGGGCAGAGCTGGGCAGCATTAGTAGCTGCACTTCACACTGAGATATTGGGGACACAGCACAGGACTAAAACCTCAAGGGACGAGGGAATTTAAACCAGGATAGTTGGCAAGTATGAGGCAGCTGCTATGGGCCCCACAACAATGACAGGGGCCCTTTTTCCCTGCCTTAAAGACGGCCCTGTGCATATTAAAGGTTACAATAGAAATGAAAAGACTGCTGTCGCAGAGACCTTCCCGAAAAATTGAGTAGGGCGTGATCCCCCTAGCCCAGAACAAGCATGTAGAAAGTGAAGTCGGCTTAAAGTGACTGCAAAAAATAAATAAAAAATAACCGCCCGTTGACTAGTCTGGTCAACTGTAGAAGCCTACATGGCTTCCATGACAGGTTCTCTTTAAGCATGTTCATTGGATGCACCTTACCCGGCATTACTACTACTACTACTACTGTCACCTTATCTAGTACCAAAGAAGTGGGCGGGGCTTGACGGATGTAGCAAAGTATGGAATTGTGAGAAGGGGGAATTTTGAGATTGGGAAGGTGGAGGAAAGGTGTTGGGAATAAGGAGGATGACTGGAAGTGAAACTGTTGCCTACCTGCTCATATGTATACCGGCAAAGGTTAACATAGAAAGCTGCGGCTCCAAACAGGGAGGAGACTGGTGGAATGCCACCACACCATAGACTAGGCAAGAATGTAGTGCCACGCCAATGCTGCAAATATGGAGCTTATTCAACTTAAACAGTCCGGTATATTCCAAACCGACAGCCAATGCATTTTGGGGACAAGGAGATGTCCCCCTTCATCAGGGCCTAAAAGGTTAATAAAGATGAATGTTGGGAGTAATGCACTTTGGGGACCAGGAGACGTTTCCTTTTTATTTTTTTATTTTTTTTAGGGCCTTTGAAGGTTAATAAAGAAGGTTGGAAGGAATAAAGTTTGGGGATCAGGAAATGCCCCCCCCCTTTTTATCTGGGTTTAAAAAGCTAATAAAGATGGAGGTTTTGGAGTAACGCATTTTGAGGAATAGTAGACACCACCTACAACGGGGCCTAAAAGACTAATGAAGATGGAGGTTTGGAGTAACACATTTTGAGCAATAGTAGACGCCAGCTTTTTTTAAATTAAGGCCTGAAAGGTTAATAAAGAGGGAAGGCGGGGGTGGGGGGGTTAACTTATTTTGGGGACCAGGATACTCCCCTTTTCATAAGGGTTTGTAAAGATGGAGGTTGAGAATAATGCATTTCAAGGAATAGGCGACGCCCCCTTCTATTAGGGCCTGAAAGGTTAATAAAGATGGAGGTTTGGACTAACGCATTTTGAGCAATAGTAGATCCCACCTTTTTTTTATTAAGGCCTGAAAGGTTAATAAAGAGGGAAGGCTGGGGGTAATGTATTTCGGGGACCAGGATTACCCCCCCCCCCCCCTTCATAAGGGTTTGTAAAGATGCAGGTTGAGTGATGCATTTCAAGGAATAGGAGACGCCCCCTTCTATTAGGGCCTGAAAGGTTGATAAAGATGGAGGTCGGGAGTAACGCTTTTCAGGGATGAGGGAACAGGAGAATTCCCCCTTCATCAGGGCTTTAAGCATACATACTGGCTGGGCCCCTACTGCGCATGCGCGAAGCCTGGCTGCTCTCTCCTTCTGGCACGACAGTAGGGGAAGGAGGGGGCCGGAATTCTGACGTACCTAGCCGCAGCGAGGTCTGACGGAAGTGGGGACAGAGTACCTGTCTAAAGCAGGTACCTCCCCCCCCCCACCCCCCGAAAGGTGCCAATGGGGGGGGGAGGGAGGAGACAGATAAGCGGACGTTCCACTTTTGGGTGGAACTCCGCTTTAAAAGGTTAATAAAAGATGGCGGTTGGGAGTAGGACATTTCAGGGATGAGGAGACGCCCCCCCTTTATTGGGGTCTGAAAGGTTAATAAAGATGTCGTTGGGAGTAACGCATTTCAGGGACGAGGAGACGCCTCTTTTATCAAGGACTAAAAGATTGGGATTAACCCATTTCAGGGACCAGGAGAATCCCTCTTCATCAGGGCTTAAAAGGTTAATAATAATGGAGGTTGGGAGTAATGTATTTTGGGACCAGGAGATGCCCCCTTCATCAGGTCCATAACGGTTATTAAAGTTGGGAGTAAATTAAGAGAATGGATCCGCAACTTCCCGAGCCACACTACCACTTCCAAGCCCTGATGAAGAGAGAACCTCCTTGTCTCTAAAATGTGTTGGAAGCCGGTATGGAATATATTGGACCATTTTAGTGGAATAAACTTGATGTTTGGACTCTAACCTTGGCTGTGGAGCTTCTTTTTTTTTTCCTGGTTCTATCAGAACGTTCGGTAAACATGCGCTGCCTGCTCAGTGCTTTGACACATCTTAGACCCAATTCCAGATGAAGCCATGGGCTCCCTTCTACGATCCAGCACCACTTTCCATTTAGCCATACCATAGAGGACAATTCCTTCTCCGACTGCCTTATGTTAAAGGACAGCCAAATGGTGAGAAACGCGTAGACCTTGTTGACCCAGCCCCCCCGCCCCCTGGATTTTTTTTGTTACCGTAAAATCCCTTTCTCTGAGTTCATTGATGGACACAGCTCTTCTGAATCTTGACAATAGGGCTATAGCACCACCTATAGGAGTAGGACACTAGGCAGAAAAGAAACGGAACCGCCTATGGGCAGTCCTGGCTGGTATAAAACCCCCTTCTCTGCTATGGGCAATCCAGTTCATAACAAAGCAGTGTCAGAAGATGAACTCCATAGTGGGATGTGTGCTGTGTCCGTCAATGAACCCAGAGAAAGGGATTAAGGGCGGGTAAAAAACAAAATGTCACTTACTTTCATTGATGGACGCAGTGCCGGGACAAGGTCATCTAGAGCCCAGGGCAAACATGCAAAATTGCACCCCCCCCCCCCCCTTCCCAAGATGTATGATTATGTGTTGGCAAAAATTCCCCCTGCCAAAAAAATCGAGCACTAATCTGCATGCTCACCCCTAAACATAAATCCCCCCCTTTCCTCCCAATACAAATTCCCCCACCCCCAAAAAGAATTTCCCCCCTCCTAGCACAAATCCTCTATCCCTCAAATTTCACACACACACACACATACATCCTCCCCACTGTCAATTATATTAGCTTTTCTAGCACACATCTCAACCCCCCCCCCCCCCCCACACCACCCCCCACCCCCCCCCCCCCCCCCCAAATCACCACCTCCCAAAATGTCTTCTCCTAGAACAATCCCCCCTGCCAATAAAAATCGAGCACACACACACACAAATTTCCCCTCCTAGAACAAATCCCCCCCCCCCAATCCATCCCTACTGTCAATTATATTACTTTTTCTAGCACCTCCCCCCCGCACCTCCCAAAATGTCTCCTAGAACAATTTCTCCCCCCCCCCCCCAAAAAAAAATTGCGCACTCATCTGCTTGCTTACCCCAAAAATGTTTTCCCCCCTCCTAGCACAAATGCTCTAGCCCTCAAATTGCACCTCCGCTCCCACACACAAATTTCCCCTCCTACAACTAATCCCCCCCCCCCCAATCATCTTTACTAAATGATATTACCTTTTCTAGCACACACCCCCAAATCCCCCCTCCTAGCACAAAACCTCCACCCCCCCCCCTCCCCCCAAATCACCACAGTGTACCCAGTGTACCTTCCAAAAAGTGTCCTCCTAGAACAATTCTTACTCACCCCCCCAATTCACCCTGCCAACGCAAATGCTTTCTCCCCAATCTGCTTGTGGTCCCCCCCACCTCACTTGATACCACAGTGCCCAGGACAGGTGCCCCCTTGTCCCAGCCGTGGACGGACACGGCTCTTCTGAATCTAGACCATAGGAATGTCTCAACCAGGGGTGGGCAAACCAGAACCCAACTGCATCAACCAGGCAATGCCACCTGCCTATAGCAGAAAAGGGGTTTTATACCAGCTAGGACTGCAGTGTCTTTCCTGCCTAGTGTCCTCCTATAGGTGGCGCTCTAAACCTATGGCCAAGATTCAGAAGAGCTGTGTCCATCAATGAACGTAAGAAATTCTTTGCCTGGCTGATTTACTATATTCTGAAACTGTCCGAGATCGTTTTATACTGCGAGTTTGTTCTGCTTTGTTCACCCTCAAAGTACCCAACGCAGACGGCTCAGGCCACTGACCTTTTCAGCAAGAATTGAGCGCTGGCGGTCTGCACAGCCCTCCCCAGTAGGGGATTGTTACATCCATATGTGTGCTGTCACTGATTATAAAGTGTGAGCTGGAGTTTGGCTTCAATTTGTTAGTGTATCTAAATCTGCTAGTCCATCTAACACTCCCCTCCCCCCCCAGACTGACAATGCTGCTGTCCAAAGGTGCTCCCTGTGCTCCTTTATCCAGAGTGGGGGGGGGGGGGTTCTAAAACTGGAGTTACTGGTGAGATCACCAGGTGAAATCAGAGGGGGAAAAAGCCTTAAAATTTTTTTAAATAAAACAAATGCAGCCATCACATCGAAGGATTGTAAATATGACACTTTTGGTTTGGGGTTTAATACTGTTTTAAAGTGTATATATAAAGCCCCCTTTTTTGGGGGGGGGGGGGGGTAGGGTGAAGTTAAAATCTGAGTTTATTTTTATTTATTTTTTTTAGATCTGTCTCATTGGAGAAATTTACCTTAATTTTCTGTTCTGTAGATGTATTTGGAAGTAAAAAAAAATCCCACCCCCCCCCACCCCCCCCCCCCCCCCCAAAAAAAATAAACAAAACTGAGCGAACCACTCTTAGAATCTCCTCAGCTGGGGACATAAACGGCAGTAAGGGTATCACGCCGCTAGTGATTTATTTTATTTTTATTTTTTCCTATTGAATTAACAAACAATAAATTCAATGTGTTTTGGGGGTCCACACAGCTCTCCCTTCACAAATTGGGGAGAGAGGGGGGGGGGGGGAGAGAGAGACAGAGAGGGGAGAGGAGAGGGGGGGGAGAGGGGGAGAGAGAGAGAGGGGGGAGATTATATATATATATATATATATAATATATATATATATAAATAAATTACACATACACGTTCATATATGAAAGTTCCTTTTATTTTATATCTTTTATGAACTTGCATATGTGTATACAACGTGTTTTATTTTTTGTTCATTTCTTTTCCTTTTTTCTTGTAACTGTTCAACCTTGCAATGACTCATGGGACTTGTAGTTCCACAGCAGCTGGAGGGCCACAGGTTGAACACACGTGATTTCTAGCTGCTCTGTTGCATATTCTCTAGTAGTAAAAAAAAAAAAAAAAAAAAAAAACCTGACTTTCTTTTTTTTGACTGGGTATCTAACCCCTCACCACATTAGGATTACCTACAGAGTTCCACCCATTTAAAAGTCAGCCGCTACAAAGAGTGTAGCTGCTGACTTTTATTAATCGGACACTCGCCTGTCCCACGGTCCAGCGATGGGGGGGCGAACGAGGCCCCCCGCTCCCCTCCCCAGCTTCTCTGTGGCACCGGCATTGTAATGGTGGGCGCCCAGCTGTGGCTTCACAACCGGGGATGCACTGCGCATGTGCGAGCCGCGCTGCGACTGGCCGGGCATTCATCTGGGACCTGTAACGTGTCCCAGGTGATTGCCGAGAGGGGGGGGGGGTGAAGTTGCTTCCGGCACCGCGGAGCCCCGGGAGGAAGTGAGAGCTGGGTCTCCGCCCCCCCAAAAAAATGGCATGCCAAATGTGACATGTCGGGGGGGGGGGGGGGGTCAAGCGGAAGTTCCATTTTTGGGTGGAACTCTGCATTAAATCAATTGAGTTGAATGTATCAATTTTGAATAATATATATATATATATAAATATAATACAAAAAATTTATTGATCCCCCCCCCCCTCCACCATACAGCCAGGAGTGGCAGTCGTTGGTGAGGAAGGTACCCAGCTGTGGTCTTGTGATGCCAGCGGAATCTCTCCGTTTGCCATCATGGCTGCATGTTGGGGACATTTCGATGATCTGACGCTTCCATCACATCGCTAATCATTTCCCCATAGAAGGAAAGGAGCCGGGAGTTTCTATTTAGTATTTTACGGACTGTTGTACAGTGTTACATTGTTGTTACATTGTTTGTTTTTTTGATGTAATGTTTTGCTGTCACTGCCACGTTTATTGAATTTTTCTAATAAGCGGCTGTGTAGAGGCTTCCATTGGTATTAAAACTAGAACCACCCACTGGGTATTTTTTTGGGGCAGTCAATGATTTGGTCAAAAGTGAGATGTTCGCTGTGGGTGGAGCCCAGTGATTGAAGTCGCCCGCTTGCTTCTAAAAAAAAAAACAACTGTATGTGGGCTGCTATTGCTAACCACCTCCTAAAAAGAAAATGCTGGTTGCCTGGCTTCTGTGTATTTTAACTCTCTGACCTGGAGAGAGTAGGTAGGTAGGTGTCCATGTTCAGGATCTGTGATTTTGAAATATTGGAGATGAAGGATCAACCCAACACCCCGGAAAGGGCAGGGGGTCACAGATAGACGCCAATGAGGTTCACATGTATGTATGAGCGGCTGATACAATTTTGAGGCCCATTTTCCGACACGTTTTATGTACATTTTTCAATGCGATTTGTGTTTTTGGGGTGTGTTAATGTTGCTAGGAGAAGGTGTCTGTTGTCATTCTGGTAACGCACCAAAAAAAACACGTGTGTGCGTCTTTGTTGTGGTTCCATTAGTCTATGGGGCCATGCACCACACTGCATGTAAAAATAAGTCCCTGCACCTTTCCAAAAACATGCACTAGTGCAAAGTGTATAGATGTGAACGGGACCCATAGGCAGAGGCGGCTCTCTAATTAGGCAAATTAGGCGGTCGCCTTAGGCCTCGCACTCCCAGGGGCCTCGCGGCTGCCTAATTTGCCTGACGTGTGTGGGAGTTGGAGGGAAAGTCCACTTGAATTATTTTTCCCGTTTTGGGCGTGAGTGGGTCTTAGATTTGCCTAAGGCCTCACAAAGCCTAGAGCCGCCTCTGCCCATAGGGACTAATGTTAAATAGACTGAAGTGCGTTTCTGCAAGCGCACTGCAAAATGCATAGGAGAGAACCGAGCCTGAATGTGTCCCATTCTGCTTTCCTTCCCTAGATCCAGAATTTTAGTATTGTGAGTGTGACATCGATTACTGTGGGCTTGTTCTGCATTCCCAGAGATTTATTGGGGTGATTAAAGTGTAACCCCCCCACCTTTTTTTTTTTTTGGATAACCCCCCTCCCCCTCTGGGTGATCTCTGTACATTGCAGGAATTTTAACAAACTTTGCAGCAGATTTCCTTCCTATTTGTTGCTCCGAAGAACTAAGCTGGCTGTTTGTTTCACCATGTCCTGTGCAAACTGATTCTGAGTTTGGTTTGTTATAATCACCTGGTGCAGCCTCGGCGTTCTGATGAGGAAAGTTGCAGGGTCTGCATCCCTTTAGAAGTAATTTACCCTTCGAAGCTGAAATTCCTATTGCAGATGATGCCTAAAATGTGACTTGTATGTTTTTTTAGTGCAGACTTCTGGGTTAAATTGGTGAGCCAATCGCACAAGCAGGAAATTGTATTTCTAGGGGCTTTCTGTACACCAGTGGTATAACAATTTGAGCTGTATCTTTACCCCCCTCCCCCCGCCCCACCCTTTACTTTGTAGTTCTCATTATTACAGGGGCTCTGTAATGATCAGGCTGCTGCAGCCAACGATCTTTACTATTACTAACTCAAATGGCAGAGCCGCCACGCCCACAACAGCTTGAACGGCACAGACTTCTGGGACATGTAGTCCCTGCTCCTTGCCCACCACCATACCACCGGAAGGAGAAGAAAAGGACTGGAGCGGTCACGTGACCACTACATTACACGTCAAATAAAGTTGCAAATTCAGGATGGAGAGTCTACATTGTTTAGTGGTGGGGGAGGGGACTGGGGGGAAATGATTGCCTGGAGTTCTGCTTTAATGTTCCCAGCAGAAAAGACTTGACCAGGAATTGATGAAATGTGTGTCTGGAATTGGCGATCGGCTGAATTCTGTACAATCCTTTTCCTCGACATGAGACTTGGGCTCGTTTCTGTCTGTGACCCCCATTGGGGAGATTTTCCCTCTCTTCCTGTCCCTGTGACACCAAGACAAGAGGTGTCGGGATCCGGTGTCACTGCATTAGGGACGCACAGAAACGTTCTCCAAGTTGTAACCATTCCCTGCTGTGCTAAAAAAAAAGAAAACTTGCTGTGTAGGATGGGCTTCAACACCGAGAGGCTGCACATGTGCGTCCGATGGAAAGGGCTTTTCTGTGCTGGGGGGGGGGGGGGCTCACTGAATGCTTCCAGCACAGTAATATAAATTGCGTGCAGCTCCGGAACGCGTACTTGTGATTAGGAGCTTCCGATCACAGAAGATGGGGGGGGGGGGGGGGGGGGGGGGGGGGGGGGGTTGGTCTCTCAGAATGGGGACCCATCCTGCTTGGCTAAGTAACACGAGCCTAAGAGACCAAGTGCCAAATGACCAGTGCAGGGCTCAGTATATCTTTACTGTGAAATCGCCAAGTGATGGGAAAACTGTACCTGACGCATTTGGGGGGGGCAAGGAATCCCCCTTCATCAGGGCCCAAAAATGGTTCCTAGAGTTCTAAAGTCTACTGTGCTGGAATCTTCCCGGTTGGAGATCTTCAATGCAAACCTAGGAGGCTTGATAGCTGTGTGGTGGTGTTCTTGAATCCCTTGGCCCCGAAACGCATTTGAATACCTTTCCCCCATTGGTTGTGAAGTCACTGTCAAGAATTAAAGATCTCTGGAGTTCTGAACCGATCGATTGGCGCTTAGTCTCTTCCAATTTACGTTCTTTTTATCTGTCTGTCAGAAACCATGAAATCAGACCGAGACAGAAGAAGTACAGTTAAATCACACTTGTTTAAAAGTAAAAAGGACAAACGTAGTCAAAACATAGCCAAAGTTCAGTAATAAGAACGGATAGTCAGCCAAGCCAGAAGTCAGGGATCAATGTAGTAGAACAGCAAGCGGGATCTGGAGCCAGAAGAAATGTCAGCAAAGCAAATCTTTAAACAGGATCACAGGAGATAGTCTCTTGTGATGTTGACCAAGGTGAAGGCAGAGATCCTCTGGGCTGGACGGCTTAAGTAGGCAGGATGACGAGCAGGATATCATCAACAGCTGAGTAACTGTGGAGAGAGATAGTAGCTGGCAATTAGCCGACAGCTGAGCGGCCAGCTCAGAGAAGGAAGGGCTGAGCCCAGCCCTGACAATGTCCCGGTTGGAGAAATTTCCCATCACTTCCTGCCTAGACAGTAAATGAGAGAAAATCTCCCCAATAGGGGCCCAGAGATCCCCCTACTAAGAAAAAAGATAAAATATAAAGTTTCACCAAGTGACAGAGGAGGAGCGGCGCACGCAACGAGGAACACCCAATTGGATTTCACGATCCACACCCAGGTGCCTAGGCTCAGTGTGTCCCTACGCACACAAAATGAGACCAATGGATGGACTGAGCCGGAAACACTGTATAACAATTTTTATTGGTGACTGGTTACAAAGGAGTGACAAAACTGACGCGTTTCGGCGGGAGCCTTCGTCGTAGCTACGGCTGCTCTCGCCGAAACGCGTCAGTTGATGTCACTCCTTTTGTAACCGGTCACCAATAAATTGTTATATGTTGGCGGCTCAATCCAACCATTTCAAATGAAAAAAAGTTTTGTCCGGAGTTTGATTTTAAAACCCTGGATGTTGCTTTTGATATGAATTTGAATCAGCCCTACGATCGTGATTGGCTGAGAATGTTGGTGATCCCCCCTCCCCCCCTATACCTCGTCCTGGTGTTTTTTACTTGTATCCTCTATAGACCACTAACTGTCATTTTTACTGTTTTTGATATGTAAAGATTTTACTGTAGACAAAATTGTAATTTATTTTTGGAGAATATATTGCCTTTTTTTTTTTTTTTTTTTCAACAGCGGGGGCGGGGTTTATGTTAGCGCTAAAATGTATCACTAGTCACCTGAGTACGACTTTGGTTTGTATTGAAACACATTCCAATATTGTGAATTCTGTTTTTTTCTGGTACTTTTCCTAAAATATACGAAAAATAAATCTCCGCCCGGCTCCGTCTCTGGATTTCTGTGGCTGTCGGTGCAGATTTCAGTGTTTGGATTTTACGCACATGGGCAAAATAAAATCCACCCGGCTAGGAGCTGGCAGAAAAATCGAGCATATAAAAAAAATAAAAAAAAATAAAAAAAAAGTCTAATTTTAGTGCATATTTACACCTGTATGGCTTTCCAGGGGTCTTCAAACGACGGCCCTCAAGTTGTTCAGGAACTACAATTCCCATCATGCCCAGTCCTGTCTAACAATTTCAGAGTTTTACAATGCCTCATGGGACAACAGCTGGAGGCCCGTCGTTTGAAGATCCCTACGCTTAGAGGAATATGTGTATAAACTCAAAAACAAATGCTCTTTAGGCTGTTTTCCCTCCTGAACAAATTCAGTAAAATACAGCATCATGGCCACTAGATGGGGCCGAGGAGCACAGGAAACGCATGTCTAAGATATACAATGTAACAATTCTAGAGATCACCTAGATACATTTATTTGCCAATTCCTTCTAGCACTGGGATAAGCAACCTTGGCACTCCAGCTATGGTGAAACTATAAATCCCATCATGCCTCTGCTCTCTGGGAGTCATGCAGTGGAGGCTCGTGCTCAAAATTTGGGGGGGGGGGGGGGGGCAAACGGAAAAAAAAAAAAACACATCAAGTGCAGCCTCACTATGCCCATCAATTGCCGCCACTATGCCCATCAAACGTAGCCACTGTACCAATAAATTGTCACCACTGTGCCCATCAAACGTAGCCACTGTACCCATAAATTGCCGCCACTTTGCCCATAAATTGCCACCAGTGTGCAATCAAGCGCAGCCACTGTAACCATCAATTGCTGCCAGTTTGCCCCATCAATTGCCGCCAGTTTGCCCCATCAATTGCCGCCAGTTTGCCCATCAATTGCCGCCAGTGTGCCCCATCAATTGCCGCCAGTGTGCCCCATCAATTGCCGCCAGTGTGCCCCATCAATTGCCGCCAGTGTGCCCCATCAATTGCCGCCAGTGTGCCCCATCAATTGCCGCAAGTTTGCCCCATCAATTGCCGCAAGTTTGCCCCATCAATTGCCGCCAGTGTGCCCCATCAATTGCCGCTAGTTTGCTCCATCAATTGCCGCAAGTTTGCCCCATCAATTGCCGCCAGTGTGCCCCATCAATTGCCGCCAGTGTGCCCCATCAACTGCCGCCAGTGTGCCCCATCAATTGCCGCCAGTTTGCCCCATCAATTGCCGCCAGTGTGCCCCATCAATTGCCACAAAGTTTTCCCCATCAATTGCCACCAGTTTGCCCCATCAAATGCTGCCAGTGTCCCCCCCCCCACCCGGCACTTACCTGTCTCGGGTCAGCGGCGCATTCCTCCACGCTCCCTCCAAGTCCTCGATGTCTTCTGCTATGATTGAACGCTCGATAGGCATCCAATCACAGCGCCGGTCGCTTCAGGTGACAGGTAACCAGACCCGGTGCACCTGATTGGCTGAGAGGTGGGTCAGTGTTAGGGAAGCGATTTGATTCCCTAACACAGCACTACGTAAGCAGCGAACGCACAGCAGTGTGCCTGCTGTTTACCAATTTGGAAGCCTATTAGAGCTGACATCTCTAATCAGGCACTTCCGAAAACACCCCCGATGCTGTAATTTAGATGCCCGGCGCCAGACAAGGGGCCGGACACCTGAATAGGGGGCGGCAGCGGCGACAATAGATAGATTCATGCAAAGCATGAATCTATCTATTGAAGATTGACGGGTGCAGGAGAGAGGGGGGGCGGCGCTCCTGCGCCCTCTATGGACGCACCGCCACTGGAGTCATGCCTTTTGGCTAGAGTCTTGCCGCGTCCGGTTGGATTTGTCATTTTGCCAAAGCTGGAGCACCAAGGTTGTCTATACCTGCCCTAGAATTGTTACATTGTCTCTCTTGTTAAAAAGATGCATGTATTTCCTATATTCTTCAGCCCCATCTAGTGGCGGTAATGCTGTATTTTACGACTGTGATTCTAGGAGTCGTGGCTGAATAAAATGCTGCAATGCCTCGTGGGACTTGTAGTCCCATACAGCTGGCTGACTTTGAAAACGTCTGTTGATGACGAAACGCGTATGGGAGGACGCGCAGTGACGTCACCACGTTCGTGTTACTAGGAGAAAGGGTTTGATTGGATGCCGGCCGGCGCTTCTTTTAAAACAATCGTTGGATTTTTTACTGCTGATTCTGTTCATAAAGAATGTGAGTAATATCCGATTTTAATAAAAGTCATTTTAGTTCTTACAATATCACGCTATGGTCTGCCTTTATCATTTACATGGTAACCTTTGGATGCACCTTTGAGTTCTTTATCTATCCATCCTGACATTGGAAGCGTCCCCCTCCTCCCCCCTGCTTTGGAGCTCTGGTCTGAATATACTGATCTTGGAGGATACTGTCTGAGGGGAAACCATACCTGATGTTTGGAATCCTGGGCTAAGGCTCAATCCTGAGTGCTTTTGTTTTCTATACATCTGGTAAGGAGCCTACTTACTGGTGGTGGCACTTTAATTAGAAGTGGAGCACATTGGTGTAGTGGAACCTACCGCATAAGAGGACTCTTATCCATTGTCTTGTTATTCATCTTTCACAAGGACTCTGAGAAACAACATTTTACCATTGTCCACAGTTTTATATTTTAACAGATTTAGTCGTATACTTGTCTTTCATGTTTTGATAACCTGAGAATATATCATTACTGTTTGCCTATGCCCTTTTAAATCTGTGTGCAGACTTTATTCTTTAGGTTATTAGTACCTCAAATACTACAAATTAGATACACAGATCACTCATGTGTATTTGTTTTTTATTATTGTTATTTTAGTTTACCTGGCGCAGTTTTCCTTTCTCTAGCTGGCTGACTTTGTCTACCCCTAGGGCTGGAATATTCATTTGTTCTAGCCCCTAGAATGAATTTGCTTGTGAACATGCGTGTTTACACCTAAATTAAATCCATACTCTTCTCCTCTCTGCATGCAGGGTTTTTTTTTTTTGTATGCCCCTGAACGCTGATCTAAAATACGAATCTAAACGCCACAATGTGCATTGGCTGAAATCAAGCTAGTTTTTTTTTGGTTTGTGGATTTCTTGTGTGTTTTATTTATTCTATTTTTATACGATTTCTTGATTCAGCAGGTCTGGCAGTAATCAGGCCTGGGTGTGGCAAGTGAAATTTAACTTGGCTTTCTAAAAAAAAAAAAACATTGTGGTTAACCACCTGAGATCCGCGCTATAGCCGCATGACGGCTAATGCGCGGATCTAATGTGCCGGTACTACGTCTATTGACGTAGTCCCGGCCACGAGCTACCTGCGTGCCCCCTGTGAGACTCGCTGGATCACAGATCCGAGTAAGGGGTCGATCCCAACCCTTACCACGTGATCAGCTGTCAGCCAATAACAGCTGATCATGTGACAATAACGGAGCCGGTAATCGGCTTTTTTTCCTCCTCGCGCTGACAGCGCGAGGAGAAAAAGAAAAGGCTGATCACCGGCGGCAGTGAGAGGGACATCAGTCCCTCTCACTGCAATGTGCCCAGCAATGTGCCCAATACATGGTGCCCACTATTGCCTAATAAAGTGCCGCCTACCAATACCCACAGTGCCATTGGTCAGTGCCAGTGCTGCACATCAGTGTCACCTACCAGTGCTCACTGTCCCCTACCAGTGCCACCTATCAGTGCCCATCAGTGCCACCCATCCGTGCCATCTTTGCTGTCCCCATCAGTACCGACTTATCTGTCCCCACCAGTGCAGTCTATCAGTGCCCACCAGTGCAGCCTATCAGTGCCACCAGTGCAGCCTATCAGTGCCCACAGTGCAGCCTATCAGTGCCACCAGTGCCGCCTCATCACCGCATATCAATGAAGCAGAAAAAAATTACCTGTTTGCAAAATTTTATAACAAACTATTAAACATGATTTATTTATTTTTTTTAATTTTCCATCTTTTTTTGTTTGTTTAGCAAAAAATAAAAACCCCAGCAGTGATTAAATACCACCAAAAGAAAGTTCTATTTGTGGGGGAAAAAAAATGATAAAAATTTCATTTGGGTACAGTGTTGTATGACCGCGCAATTGTCATTCAAAGTACGTCAGCGCCAAGCTGAAAATTGGTCTGGGCACGAGGGGGGTTTAAGTGCAAAGTAATCAGGTGGTTAAAGTGGAGTTCCACCCATTTAAAAAAAAAAAATTAAATAAAAAAAAACACACTAAAAAAAAAAGGTGCATGAGCGACTTTGCTGGGTGCATAGAGAAGACTACAGAATTGGGCGGCTTCCCTACATGCTTTGCACAGACACGGAGAATTTTTTATTTTGCATTGTGCGCATTCACACAACGCTACGCTGTGAATGCCGCCTGAATGTAACAAAAGCTGCAATGAGACCAAATTTCACATTGAATTTTTCCTTTATTAAATGGCACATTGTAAGAATAGCCGTCACTTTATCAAACATGTAAACGGTTTTGTACAAGAGAAAAATAATTATTATTCCGCCATAGAAAAATATTGACTACTCGTTATAATACTCTGTAGACCTGTGTGCCGGGATTACATACAAGGCCGATATCAGACATTAAATAGAATACTGTAAAAATCTGATTTAGTTACATTTACTAATCTCTTAGCTTTGGATGGAGTGTGGAAGGGTTAGAACTCCCGTCAGGTTTTTATTGCGGTCTTTGGAGGTTGGTCGCAGTCTGCCTGAGCCGTTATCTCCAGGACACAAAGTTATGGGAAATCCTACATTTTTGATATTAGTTAAGAGTGCACAGTGGAGGAAGAACACATCAAGTAAATCGCTTATAATATATTTTTTTGGATCAATGTACCATATATACTCGAGTATAGGCTGACCCGAATATAAGCCGAGGAAACTAATTTTACCACAAAAACCGGTGAAAACGTATTGACTCCAGTATAAGCCTAGGGTGAGAAATGCGCAGCTACTGTAAGTGGAAAAGAGGGTCAACAATGCCCATTTGCAGCCTCACTGTGCCCATTGGCAGCCTTACTGTGCCCATTGGCAGCCATAGGTCCCCCCGAACTTCAAACTCTGTAGTTAAGGGTTCCTAGATGCCCCCTATCTGCAGCCAAAATGTGGGGTCTCTGGACCCAAAGGGTTTCCCGAAATGACATTGCTGCAGATGGACACAGTTTGACCGAATTTGGGGCCCCCGTATCTTGGGGCCACTTGGTGCTAGGAACCCCAAATATGTTGTAGTGTTGGTTCCAATGGGTTTGCACACCAAATTTGGGGTTCCCAGCACCAAGTGGCCCGAGATACGAGGCCCAAAAGTCGGGTCGGAAAATGTAATTCTCTGCTGCAGAAAAGTGCTTGACTCCAGTATAAGCCAAGCCCAAAAAATATGAGCTGAAAAACTCGGCTTATACTTGAGTATATACGGTAACTCTGTATACACCATACTGGGCTGATACCCTGGAAGCTGGAAATCGCTGATGCAGACACCGCTACTACACTGTTTAAATGTAAACATCACTTGTAATAGAAAAAAAAAGCATGACAGGACTTCTTAAATATGAGATCTGGGGGTCAAAAAGACCTCATATCTCATATTTACACTAAAATACAATAAAAAAAAAAAAAAAAAAGTCCCTTTAAGGCCGTTGGTCGCACGTCACTTCCGTCATCCAACGTCATTACATCAAGTGGCCCCCCATCATTCTCTCACTCGACACAGTTCCTCTGAGGGGAAACGATCGGATCGTCTCCGCCTCGACCGATGGCTCCGGTAAGCAACGGAGACGTCCGGAACGGGAGGGCCCCCTCATTCGTGGCAAATCCGCCGCAGAGACCACTTTTATCTGAAAGCAGACCGCACGCCATTTAAAAAAAATACCAGGTTTATGGCCGCTATCTGCTGCCATAACAACTGTATTCAACATCAAAAATACAGACGTACAGCGATGGCGGGCGGTCTGGATATGGGTAAGAGCTTTTGAAGCATATCCCATTTCATGGGCATGTGAAATATTAAGGCTTGACATGTTGGGTATCAATTTACTCTTTTTTTTAGATTTAAACCAAAAACATACCCTATAAAAAAGGTTTTTGAACTGTTGCTTAAATGTTGGGTACCATAGAACCGCCACTGCAGCTAATCATGCACAGATTGTGACTGCTTCCCCAGCTAGTGTAGGAGAGGGGGGGGGGGTGACTGCTGTGACCCCCAGATGTAAAAACGGGTCACTTTTAGGGTTCATTCATCGCAGAAAAGAATTGCGAGAGCTCTTGGAACCACTGCGGCTGGCACCGGAGGGGCAGCACATTTCTTGTACTGTGAAAGTGATTGGGTGGGCTCTAATTCAGCCCTGATCACTTTTACATGAAAGGCTTAAAACAAAGAATAAAATAAACCAAATACCAAGATTCCTGCCCTAAGCATGTTTTAACCCTTTGACTACCAGGATGTTTATAAACATACCTTGATAGACAAAGGGTTAAAAAAAAGGTGTGACTCTTGGGAAGAGAATTCCAAAGTTTTGAAGGAAAACAAAAGTGCACAGAGCCCCCCCAATCTTTTCAACACAGAGGAAACCCTTGAAATAACTTTTCACTTTTTTTTGCCCCTACTAATAAATTTACTATATATACATCTCCTGATCCATTAGTGTGATGGTGAGTGGGAAGAATGCTCCTTAGCCCCCCATACACACGATCGGAAATTCCAACGGAAAATGTCCGGTCGGACCATGTTGTCGGAAAATCCGCACGTGTGTGGGCTCCATCAAATTTTCCCGACAACAAAATCCGATCGGACATTTTTCCGATCGCGTGTAGAGGATTCCGACGGACAAAGTGCCACGCATGCTCAGATCAAATTACGAGACCAAAGCTATTGGCTAATAGCCCCTACGTAGTTCCGTTGTACGCAACGAACGTCACCGCGTTCAGGATGATCGGATTTTCCGAACAACTTTGTCCGACGGTGTGTATGCAACACCAGTGTCGGACAAAATCTGTCGGAAAAAAGCAGACGGATTTTTTGGTCGGAATTTCCGACCGTGTGTACGGGGGGCTTACACTTGTAGTCATTGGGAAGAATTACCCCTTTGCAGATATCTAAAAAAAATCAATGGGGTCGGTGGGAACCTCTGGAGGAACTCTGGTTGAAAAAAAAAAAACCCTGCCATAGAGTGTAGACAGGTTTGAGGGACACACAGAAGACCAGAATTAGAGGAAAGGTTATGAGAGGGAAGAAGGGTGATAAAAGTTCAGACAGAAAACGGAGTGCCAAAAAGTGAAAGAACATTTCTGCAAAGGGCTACAGACATCAAACAAAAACCTGCCAAGGGTTCTACCACAGCCATCCTCTAACCAAAAGCTTATTTATACAAAATATAATCTATGTATATATATATATATATATATATATATATATTTAAACTATAACCCCTCCAAGTGTCACCCAATCTGACAGCATTGATGTTCAATAAAATAGTGCAGCAGATCATTGCAGAGGACGCAGGTGAGGTTGGGTATCGTTGCAGAGAGCGGGAAGGATGCAGGTGAGGTTGGGTGCCATTGCAGAGGACAGGAAATATACCGGTGAGGTTAGGGAGTCGTTGCAGAAGAAAGGGAGGACACAGGTGAGGTTGGGTGCGATTGCAGAGGACGGGAAGGATACAGGTGAGGTTAGGGGGTCGTTGCAGAGGAGACAGGTGATGTTGGGTTTCGCTGCAGAGGACAGGAAGGATGCAGGTGAGGTTGGGTGCCATTGCAGAATACGGGAAGGATACAGGTGAGGTCAGGGGGTCGTTGCAGAGGAAAAGAAGGATGCAGGTGAGGTTGGGTGCAATTGCAGAGAATGGGAAGGATACAGGTGAGGTTAGGGGGTCGTTGCAGAGGAGACAGGTGATGTTGGGTTTCCCTGCAGAGGACGGGAAGGATGCAGGTGAGGATGGGTGGAGTTGCAGAGGACGGGAAGGATGCAGGTGAGGATGGGTGTCGTTGCAGAGGACAGGAAGGATGCAAGTGAGGATGGGTGTTGTTGCAGAGGACGGGAAGGATGCAGGTGAGGATGGGTGTTGTTGCAGAGGACGGGAAGGATGCAGGTGAGGATGGGTGTTGTTGCAGAGGACGGGAAGGATGCAGGTGAGGATGTGTGTCATTGCAGAAGACAGAGGTGAGGTTGGGTATCATTGCAGAGAACGGGAAGGATACAGGTGAGGTCAGGTATTGCAGAGGACAGGAAGGATGCAGGTGCGGTTGGGTATTGTTGCAGACAACAGGAAGGATGCAGGTGCGGTTGGGTGCCATTGCAGAGGATGGGAAGGCTGCAGGTGAGGATGGGTGGAGTTGTAGAGGACAGGCAGGATGCAGGTGAGGATGGGTGGAGTTGTAGAGGACAGGCAGGATGCAGGTGAGGATGGGTGGAGTTGTAGAGGACAGGCAGGATGTAGGTGAGGATGGGTGTCATTGCAGAAGACAGAGGGGAGGTTGGGTATCGTTGCATAGAACAGGAAGGATGCAGGTGAGGATGGGTGTAGTTACAGAGGATGGAGGTGAGGTTGAGTATCATTGCAGAGGACAGGAAGGCTGTAGGTGAGGTTGGGTGTCATTGCAGAGGACAGAAGTAAGGTTGGGTGTAGTTGCAGAGGAAGGGAAGGCTGCAAGTGAGGTTTGGGTGCTGTTGCAGAGGACGCAGGTGAGGTTGGGTGACATCGCAGAGGACGCAGGTGAGGTTACCTAGTAATGTTCCGTCACCTCCCAGAGGTTACTGAGCTCTGTCCCAGGAGATGGCAGATTGCTACAAGAAAATCCTACAATTCACACTTTAGTGTTTGTCTTATGAGCTGATAAGATTGTATTCCTGACATACCAGACATTCCTCCGCTAATCCGCTTCGGCTATCGCAACACACAAGGGCAACCTCAGTGTTCATGACATTTACTATATACACATTCCTTGTAGATCTAAGCATTATAAAATCTCATAAACTAGAACATGTAAAAAATAATCAATCTCTTTCAATCTGCAGCTTCCATTAATCTCTGGAGGTCCTTGGCCAGGCACTTCTTGTTTGATGGTGACAACACTTTATTCCGGTCCTATCTGAGCTCTTGTTGTCACGTTGTTCCTGATGGGGACTACAGGCAGCCTTACTAATACACATGTTCTGCTGTAGTTACACATAGAAAGGACGTGCACAGGAAGACAAGACAAGAATGCAGGAAAACTAATGTGATCCTTTTTCATCTAAAATGCATTAAATACAAAAAAAAAAAATTGGCGTGAGACATTTACACAGATGTCAGGAATAGGCTCTGTGTTGTGTCCAATATGTCTTATTGCCTTTGATCGTTTTTGCCATCTAGTGGCCATAATGTGGTATCGTCCCAACTGGGGTAATTCAGGAAAATGGTGCATTATGGCCACTAGACGGTGCTAGAGTAACTAAACCTAATAGACGCAATGTGCAGTGAAACCAGAGGAAGCCATTTCAGTTCAAAAGGGGAGGAGCTGGTACAACTGTAGAGACTGAAGGGAAGGCTAAAGTTCAGGTTAAAAAAAAAAAAAAAGATACAATGTAGCACTGAGAATTGGAGTGATGAGTGCAGTTAAGATGCATTGTAACCGCAAAAAAAAAAAAAAAAAAAATGCTTTAAAAACTTTTTTTTTTTTTTTTTTTAACATTCTGTGGCTTTCCAGCTACAGGTCCCAGTATGGCCGGCCAGCCAGCCAGCACCATACAGCCTAGAGGATGCAGGCTTTGGCTGCTATTCCAGTTGGATATGTGAGACAGAGATCTCGCAGTGTCTCGATAAAGGCTTCCCACCTATGACCAGGAAAACATTCTCCTTTCCTGGCAGAGTCTGGCCATCTGAGCCCATCTGGCAATCCGTTTCCTCCCCAGAGTAGGAGAAGCATTCGTTCTCGTAGGTGGTGAGGAGATGGTGCTCCTCTGTGTGATCGACAGATGATGAACAGGAGCAGAACAAAGGGCTGGACGAGTGATCTTTGAGAGGCTTCATCTCCATGTTATCCGAGGTAGGAATGGTGGACACTTTATTGGCACCCAAAGAGTGAAATGAAAGGCGTTTGTCAGGCTGTTCGCCTTCCGAGCTCTTGTCAAGTCCAGAATCCGAGCTTCCCGATTTTGGCCTCGAGCGCCAATCCAACGGGACCACACAGTGGTACATCCTGGCACAGTCATTGCGTTCCTTTCCACGGGACAGCCTCTTCCAGGAGCGGGAGGTGAAGTCGTATTTCCACAAGTTACTGGTGGGGCTGCGAGAAGCTAGTCCTCCACCCATGACCCATAGGCAGCCCTGGTGGACAGCTGACGCATGGCCTACCAGCTTAGGGGGACCGGAGCTAGACAGATAAAACACAAAAAAAAAAACTTAGTTATTAGTTCTGTCCAAAGGTTGACACCTGACCATCACACCCCATATGAGCTTGTTGGATATTTAATTAATATGATGTTTCTCCTTCTCTCCATGGCCATTAATATGGAACTGCCCTTCTTTGTGGTGGTAACATCCTCCACTTTTCTGGGAAGGCTTTTTTGGGGAATCTGTGCCCATCAGGTCAGGTTCTGATGTTGGATGAGAGGACCTGGCTCACAATAGCCATTCTAGTTTATCCTAAAGGTGTTCAGTAGGGTGAGGTCAGGTCTCTGTGATGATCACTTAGGTTCCTCCACACCAAACTGGTCCAACCACGTCTTTATGTAGCTGGTTTTGGACGCAGGGGCACAATCATGGAGGAACAGAAAAGTGGCTTCACCAATCTGTTACCGCAAGCTTGGAAGTGTACAATTGTCTACAATCATGTCCTTGTACATTGTTGTAATAACAATATCTTTCACTGGAGACACCTGAACTCCATCATTGGAAGGGTTGGTCCATATAGTGTAGGTGTGATGGTCAGATGTCCACCAACATTTGGCCAAAAGAATATTCCACTTTGACTTTGGTTCTTGTACTTTTGGTCTAGAGGAGGGCAAAACCAAATCTCTGGAGCAACTGCAACCAATAGTATGAAGGTTCCTTAACCACTTCCCATCCCGCCTATAGTCATATGACGCCCACAAGGTGGATCTCCCATCCTGGGTGGGCATCATATGATGTCCTCCCATTCCCGGCCGCCTAGGGGGCGCGTGCCCTCGGCGTCGCTTGGGACCTGGTGCCCGGTGGCCGCGATGTCCGCCGGGCACCCGCGATTGCCCGTGAAAACAACGGGACCGTGGAGCTGTGTGTGTAAACACACAGCTCCTCGTCCTGTCAGTGGAGAGGAGACCGATCAGGTGATCCCAGTACGGAGGAACACTGATCGGTCTCCTCCCCTTGTGAGTCCCCCTCCCCCACAGTTAGAATCACTACCTTAGGGAACACATTAACCCCTGCAGCGCCCCCCTAGTGTTAACCCCTTCTCTGCCAGTCACATTTACACAGTAATCACCGCAATTTTATAGCAACGATCGCTGTGTAAATGTGAATGGTCCCAAAAATGTGTCAAAAGTGTCCGAAGTGTCCGCCGCAATGTTGCAGTCACGAGAGGAAGTAAAAAAAAAAAAAAAAAAAAAAAAAAAAAAAAAAAACGCAGATCGCCGCCATTACTCGTAAAAAAAAAAAAAAGGCAATAAATCTATCCCCTATTTTGTAGACGCTATAACTTTTGCGCAAACCAATCAATATACGCTTATTGCGATTTTTTTTACCAAAAATATGTAGAAGAATACGTATCGGCCTAAACTGAGTAAAAAAATTGTTTTTTTTTTTAAAAAATGGGATATTTATTATAGCAAAAAGTAAAAAAAAATATTGTGTTTTTTTTTCAAAATTGTCGCTCTTCTTTTGTTTATAGCGCAAAAAATAAAACCGCAGAGGTGATCAAATACCACCAAAAGAAAGCTTATTTGTGGGAAAAAAAAGGACGTCAATTTTGTTTGGGTGCAACGTCGCACGACCGCGCAATTGTCAGTTAAAGCGACGCAGTGCCGAATCACAAAAAGTGCTCTGGTAAGGAAGGGGGTAAAATGGCCCGGTGCTGAAGTGGTTAAAGTGGATGTAAAGCCATCTCTCATCCTTTCTAATCTACTGCAATATTGGTTATCTAGAAGGATATACATGCCTCTTGCATGTATACTTATCTGTCAAATGTCTCCCCTCTGTCTGCTATGAGACCCGAAAAACTGCAGATTTTGTGGGTGGGTCTGTTTTCCAGGGCTCAGTGGGTGGAGTCATGATGTCAGTAGGCTCCCCGCCCACCTCTACACTCCCCTTATCAACATGCATTTTCTCCTGTGTATTTCCTACACTGAACTTCTGCTATGATCACCAACATCCAGTCAAAACCCAGAAAAGTCCCCACATGACTTCAGCATGCCAAATCATGCTGAGGTGTGGAACAGCCAATCCTTGCAGAGCAGCAGAAAAAAGGATTGGGAGGGAATTAAAAAATAATGCATGTCTCTTAGGCTAGTGCACAAGATATGTAAATCACCTGTCACTCAGCAGCAAGGGGAAGGATTTGACAAAGTTTTTCTCTGTTTGTCAAGATTTATCTCACTGAACAATAAAAGACGATTGCTCAGAGCTGGATTAACTCTTTGTGGCAAGACTGGGCTCAAATCATAGGAAAATCTTATACTCTACATTATGACATCAAAAAAAATTGGGGGTTTACATCCACTTTAAAGATTCACAGGGGCAGCTCGATCAATACATTCATTTACCATACTTTAAAAATTAGGACTTTGTATTTTCCTGCACATATTAATCTCTCTTCCTTTCATTCATATGTAAAAGGATGCCCTCCTGTAATCAGGATAAAATCTTACTAACCATACGCTGTTAGTGAGACCTTCAACCTTCTTTTTTTTTAAATCAGAAAAGTTTTTATTGAGCTTATCAATATACATCATTATCAAATGTGCATGTACATACAATTGATCTCAAACCATCGGCTTATACAGTGACATGTTGTTCTACCTCAGCGCTCTTTTAGCAAGTTTTTTATTTCCCTCCAATACTTCCCCCTACGTTTTCCAAAATATAACTGCCCTCCTATGGGCACTGCAAAAGCCGAGACATCACAAGTTCGCTGGGGCTTAGACCTGGCGTGTCCAACCATCTTGCCCATATGCGTTCAAATCTACCCTGGCTCCCCCTATGTTGGTAAATTTATTTTTCCATAATAAAGGGCGTTGCCCATATGCGTTATCCAAGAGGCGCTAGTGGGTGGGAGTACGGATTTCCAGCCTATTCAGAGCATTTTCCTGGCTTGGAATAGTGTCCTCAAGAAGGCGACCCTGACCAGCTCTTCAGGGATCACCTCCTCCAGGATCCCAACTATACAGCAAATGGGGTCTTTAGGTACTTTTGTTTGGAACACCATGTTAAGTGTTTCCAGCACCTCTGTCCAATACCGGTGGAGCTTCGGGCAGCACCACATGAGATGAATGAGACCCCCTCCTTGTCTCCGGCAGTGGCAATATACTGGTTCTGCCAGTCTGCCCATTCTATATAGCTTTTCGGGGGTATAATGTACTCTTAATATTATATATAATTGGGAGACTTTTTGAGCAACATTAAGACAGCAGGTGGTTATAGATTGTAGGGCTTCTTCCCATTGATCTCCCGTGAGCTGACCCAGGTCCACCTTCAATCTTCTACGTACCTACCCTCTCCAGTATATCATGCGGGAAGAGAGCAGGGGAAGCTCCCGCTGCACTGTGGGAGATAAGCTCCTGGGTCAGGCCTGCTCAGCTATGTAATGGAGATGGTGCACCGATAGGAAATGACACGTCTGATGTACCTGGTTTTGATACTGGACCAGTTGTGTCGGCGGAAATCGAACCTCCAGAAGTCATTTTGTTCGGCCATATTCTTTAATCCCCCGAACAGGTACATTGCAGAGTTATGTGTGGCACTGGAGTGGCCATGGCGAGGTCCTGGACCAAGGCCCCGTGTGCGCGGACTGAGCGCTGACCATTTCTTCGTGTCTGGAGGGGGAGGAGAGGACAGCACAGATTGTAAAGTGTCTGTATGATGAAAACTTTATACCATCCACCACAGCTCACTGCAAAAACTGAATAGTCCCCAAACTAGAACTGAATACACGGAGAGAACCCCAATAAAAAGGAAGAAAACTCCAAAACATAGAAATCTACATGGAGAAGACCTTAATTCATGGAGAGAACCCAATACATAGAAAGAACTAAAATCTAGGGAAACCTCAATTCATGGAGAAAACCCAATACATAGAGAGAACTAAAACCTAGGGAAACCTCAATTTATGTAGAAAACCCAATACATAGAAAGAACAAAAACTTGAGACGTTGATTCATAGAGGAGAACCCCAAACTGGAAGAGAACCCAATACATAGCGAACCCCAATAAATTAAGGGAACCCATACATAGAACCAAAACACAGAGAATACCTTAATTACATGAAGGGAACCCTAATACATAGAACCAATACATGGAGAAGACCTCAATTCATGGAGAGAACCCAATACACAGAAAGAACTAAAACCTAGGGAAACCTCAATTCACGGAGAAAACCCAATACATAGAGAGAACATTGATTGATTATAGGAGAGAATCCCAATACATAGAACCAAAACATGGAGAAGACCTCAATTCATGAAGAGAACCCAATATATAGAAAGAACCTAAAACATGGAGCAGACCTTGATGCATGAAAAGAACCCCAATACATAGAACCAAAACATGGAGAGAACACCTTTATTCATGAAGGGAACCCAATACATAGGACCAATATATGGAGGAGAAGATCTTTATTCTTGGAGAGAACCCCAATACATAGAACCAAAACATGGAGAAGGCCTCAATACATGGAGGGAACCTCAATACATAGAGAAGACTTCAATACATAGAACCAGTGGCGTCGCCAGGGGGTGGCTTTTGGGGCTATAGCCCCGAATCTGGGGCCCATAGCCCCAAGTCTCTGCAGGGGTCCCCAAGGGGAGGGGAGGCTCTCTGGGGACCCTGATGTAAGGTCTCTCTCTCTCTCTCTCTCTCTCGTGTATGCCCGCCCAAGCGTATAACTTTCTTTACTATGCTGCTATGGGCTCCAGCCCCAGATCTTTTGTAGACCTAGCAACGCCCCAGCATAGAACCAATACATGGAGAAGACCTCAATGCATGGAAAGAACCACAATATATGAAGCTGGAGAGGGTTGGGATTAGCCAAAAGTGTTCTATAGTAAACAAATGTAAGTGATAAGGGTGCAGCACTGGCAGCGAACACAGGAACTTATCAGCTCACGTTTGCACAACAGGTATTTTTTTGCAACTTATAAAAGTTATGTATTGAACAGACCAAAAAAATAGAAGTTGTTAGCATTAACATACATCTTTAAAGTAGGAAATTGCCCTCAGCTGCTGGGAGTATATTTACAGCTGGCAGTGAAGGTACCACTTCAGCTACCCTCAGGCAGAGATCCAGCCAGAGGTAAAGCCTCGTACACCCAATCGGATCGTTGGCCAACAAAACCGTGGACTTTTGTCCGAAGGGCGTTGGCCCAAACTTATCTTGCATACACAGGGCACACAATTGTTGGCCAACAATCACGAACGTAGTGACGCACTACATGGTTTTTCAGCTCTTTAGCGCCACCCTTTGGGCTCCTTCTGCTAATTTTGTGTTAGTAGAAGTTTGGTGAGTGATGATTCGCACTTTTCAGTTAGTTTCTGAACGGCCGTTCGTCAACCAGACATGGCGGAGTCGGAGGAGATAACGTGTTATTTATTATTGGCCTTGGAGTTACTGCTTTGACATTGTTTTTTTGGTTGAATAATGATTTGATTTGTTATATTTTCTATATTTTTGAATGCATAGAATGCACTTTTTGGTTAAGTTCTATTGGCAGATATCATGTCTAATTTTCTTTTTTAATGCACAAAAAAAAAAATTGTGTAGAATAATACTTGACTCTGTGTTTTACTTCAAATGACAGTTTGTATTTTTTTAAATGTAACTGCCTACTCCCAATGTAAAATTGACAAGGGACAAAAAAAAAAAAAAAGGAGGGGAAGCCAGTAGCGCTGTGAGGGGGCATGCGCAATAGAAGGATGCTGAATCTGAACAGATGGGGCGGCATATACTGGAATTGATCCCCTGTATTTTCCTCCTGCAGCTGCTGAATACTGGCAGGAGGGAGAGGAGGAGAAGCCGGCTTTCATCTGCAGGAAGAAAATACAGGGGTCAGTGCCAGTAAATGACGCCGCCGCTGTTCCTGTCCTGATGTAAAACCAAACGGGATAGGGGGCCGCTCAGGTCGCCATTGCAACCCATGTGACCCCCTCAATCTCTGCCAGTGCTGCCCCCCCCCCCCCCATACTGGTGCCCTAAGGATATAGATTATGGGAAATTTACAAAGATGGAGCAACCAGAATCTGGAGCAGTTAAGCATGGCGGCCAATCTGCTTTTTTTCTTTGATCTTCAAAGCTGAACCTCTTCCCATCAGCCATACGTATATATGCAGCCTAAATGTAAACAATGTGCACTCCCAGCATGGTTGCTGGCGAGGATCAGAAAGCTCCTGATGCCTACAGCCAATCACATGACCCAAATGCCTGCCTCCGCCATCTAGAACCTCTTAAAGGACCGGAAGGCGGGGGCAGGAAGGGGTTAACTGAACATTGAGGCTACATGGTTACCATGCATGGCTGCTACAGATCCTGTCTGCTCCAGGTTTAGTGAATTTCCGCCAATGTCCTCCATCTGTATTTACGCACATACGTGTTAATCTCATTGCACAATTGTAAAACGACGATTACCAAAATAAAACACCCAGAACTCCTCCACAGCGCCCTCGATATCGAAATATCCCCCGTAGATGAACATGGCGGCCCGGTACACCACGGCGCTGTGCCCCTTCCTGTTGCACGGCCGGCTCTCCTAAAAAACACACAGACACCATGTGATTACACAGAAAACCGCCGTCTCCTGGACGCCGCCGCGTAGGGCGGATCAGTTTCCCAATTGATCCGAAGAATTACCTGACTGCTCAGGGACCGGAATTCATACCACTTCCTGCCGTCTGAAAAATAAAACAAAACATTGTTCCCTTATACCTGGGCAGAAAAGAAGTCACAGCAACAATGTATCCAAAAAACAAGGTTATCTATCCCTGCTCTAGCGATTCAGAATTGTTACAGTAATAGAAAACCATCTTCCTCCGAAGACACAGCGCATGCACCGCAGTGTACCCAAGGTCTCCTGGGACCTGTGATATGGGTATCCGAGGAGGCTGCGGGCAACTGTTCACGTCATTTTGGTCTAAGCCACAAATAAGCAAGTGTGGGGAGGGGTCCCCCGAAATAAAAAAGGTATCCCCCCTCCAAATGAAAGAAAATAAAAAATTCTGGAAGAGGTGGGGCGGGTAAATCAGAACATTGCCCTCCAGTGGTGGCCGTTCATAAGGGGCACCATCCCCCTAATCCATGTGCCCGACCCCTAGTCTCCATGCAGGGTGCTGGACGCATGGATTTCAATAGGGTATGTTAGAGCCTGAGGCTCTAATTGGCTTCAAAAGGGTGGGCTCAGGGCACAGTGTGAAATTAACAAAATTAATGCTAATGTCTTCCTGCTTCTCCTCCCGGCCAATCAGGAGGTGGTGTTCCAAGACCCGATGGGTCAGAAGGAGAAGCGACTGCTGGGACTCGGGAGACGATGACGGGGAGGGGGGGGGGGGTGGGGGGGAGCCGTGACCTGAATGGGGCAAGTGCTGTGCTGACGGGTGAATCGGCAATCGCCGTGGGGGGGGGGGGGGGAGAGAAGGTTTGTGTTGGGGGGAGTGAGGGGGCGAGGTTTGTTTGCTGCCCCCCAAAAGAAAAAAGAAAAAATTAGCGCCAGCTGCCAAACAACCCCCCAACTTACTACATTCGGGTCGCGTGTGGCTTCCTCCCGGCTAATCTGGACAGGAAGTGGGTCCCAAGACTGGATTGGCTGGGGAGGTTGAATCCAAGGAAGCCACCCGCGACCTGAATGTAGTAAGTGCGGGACTGGTGGGCGGAAGATTTGGGGGGGGGGGGGGTTGTTTGCAGCATAAGACCGCACCGGGTGCCACTCCTGTCAGATAAGAACAGGAGAAACTGAGGCTACAATTGGCACAGGATCACCAAAATTGGACAAGAGAAGATTGGAAAAACGTTGCCGGGTCTGATGAGTCTGGATTTCAGTTGCGACATTCAGATGGTGGGATCAGAATTTGGCGCATGGATCCATCCCGCCTGGTGTAATGGTGTGGGGGATGGGATATCACCAGTTCAGGCTGGTGGTGGGCGTGTAATATCACCAGTTCAGGCTGGTGGTGGGGGTGTAATGGTGTGGGGGATGGGATATCACCGGTTCAGGCTGGTGGTGTAATGGTGTGGGGGATGGGATATCACTGGTTCAGGTTGGTGGTGGGGGTGTAATGGTGTGGGGGATGGGGTATCACCGGTTCAGGCTGGTGGTGGGCGTGTAATATCACCGGTTCAGGCTGGTGGTGGGGGTGTAATGGTGTGGGGGATGGGATATCACTGGTTCAGGCTGGTGGTGTAATGGTGTGGGGGATGGGATATCACTGGTTCAGGCTGGTGGTGGGGGTGTAATGGTGTGGGGGATGGGGTATCACCGGTTCAGGCTGGTGGTGGTGTAATGGTGAGGGGGATATATTGACCATGTCCATCCCTTTATGACTACAGTGTCCCCATCTTCTGATGGCTCCTCCCAGCAGGATAATGCACCATGTCACAAAGCTCCAATCATCTCACTACTGGACAATGAGGTCCTCCAATGGCCTCCACACTCACCACATCTCATCCAATAGAGCACCTTTGAGATATGGTGGAACGGGAGATTGGCAGCCGACAAATCTGCAGCAACTGTGTGATGTTATCAGGTCACTATGGAGGAAAATCACTGAGGAACGTTTCCAACACCTTGTTGTATCCATGCCACCAAGAATGAAGGCCAAAGGGGGTCCAACCCGCTACAAGCAAGGGGGACCTAATAAAGTGGCCAGTGAGTATATATATATATATAAATAATATTCTATAGTTTGTACTCCAGCATTGGCTCTGCACATTCACAAGTGACTCACCCACAGTGTACATCCATAGTGGGGTGTTCTCTCTGTTTGCTGCAAAATCCATCATCCCACCGAACACATAGAGGACATCCTACAGGGGAAAGAAGTATAAATTTCATCAAACAACAATGTTAAAAATAACAACAGCAACAACATACAATAAAATATTGGCATTGGGACTTAAAGCGGTTCTGCACTGGGGTTTTTTTTTTTTGGGGAATATGCTAAGTATTAATAACTAAATTGGGAGACTCACCTGTTCCATCTTCCATCGCGATCGCAGGCGGTTTTCCTCCGATAAACTTCTTTATTTGCCGCTTTTGTGCTGGGGGCCATCTTGCCTGTGGGCATGTGAAACCCCACAGGCACTTTAGATGGCCCAGCATGCACCGCCGTTACTGCGCCGAGCTCGCGCGTGCGCAGTAATGGCAAAGTGCAGCTCACGTTCTCCGAAATCTTGCGAGATGTGTCCGAAATCTCGCGAGATTTCGGAAGATGCCCGCACAGACTCCTGGGATCAATGACACCAGATCCCAGGAGACAGTGCGTCGTGACGAGGATCCCCGCACAGACCCCGCAGAGACAGAGGACCGGAAGTCATCGATTACAAGGTAGGTGAAAAAAAAAAAAAAAAAAACACATTTCATTTAGTACTCTTTGCCTGATTTGGAAGGCAAAGAGATTTACTAAATGAAATGTGTGCAGAACCACTTTAAAGCGGCACTTTAGTCAATTTTTTCATCTTTCCATCTATTAAATCTTCTGCCCTTGTTGTGGTTTTATCTTTTGATAGTAAAACATTTTTTTTTCTCTTAAATCCCTTATACAGCCCACTTCCTGTTCGTCTGGTCATTAGCCTAGGATTATGACATCACGCACATCTCTCTCTCTGCCAGGAAGGGAGGGGGGAGGAGCGATGAGTCATAATCAGGCCAATGAGAACTGCAGAGCTGGAGATGTGCCTCGGTCTAAATCCAGGAAGTGAACGGGCAGCAGCTTCAGCTGCCCACAGTTGAAATGGATGCAGCCAGACTCAGTGGAGGGAGATTTCTGCAGCATATTTGGCAAGTACGAAATGCATATTATTTTATCTACACAGTGGAACCTCGGTTTGCGAGTAACACGGTTAACAAGCGTTTTTCACAAAACGAGCACTGCATTTCTAAAAATCCTAGCTCGGTTTGCGAGTGTTGTCTCGCAAAACTAGCAGGATTCAGGCCAAAAGCTGTGTGCAGTACTGCTTTTGGCCCTGAGGTGGGGGGGTGCCGGAGGGGAACAGCGCCGATCGTGGGAGTACGGAAATGCACGGAAAGGCCGAGCACACTTCGGCTGACCTCGGCAAACCTCGGAAAGGCTCGTGAACGGAGTCTGTCCGAGGTCAGCCGAAGTGTGCACGGGCCTTTTCGGACGTTTCCGAGGCTCTATGGTGCCCCCCTGCCTCTGGCCGCATGCGGTATTGCATCTCATTGAAGTCAATGCAGAACAAAATATTATTTTCGTTTCCATTGACTTCAATGGGAAAAAAAAAAAAAAAAAACTTGCTTTGATTTCTAATCTACAGCGCTGTCATTTTACAAATGCAATACGGCCACCTGGAGGTTTTCTGTACACAGAAAGTCCCCCAGAAACATAATTTCCTACTTGTGTGATTGGCTCAATTTTTTTTCCAGAAGTCTACAGTCTACACAAGCAGCTGATGTTTTGGCCACGCGAGATACACTTGAGACATATGTTGCAAATAGCAGTCCTCCTCCTGGAGCATGTACCCAACACTGTGCTCAAACAGTTCAGGGGACTCCTCAGGAGGACATGGGTGGGTCTAGGGAAGGGGTCAACAGACTCCACTGATGTTCAGTCAGTGATAATCTGTTACCGCTGGGGCTACCGTGCTTTAATACGTACCTTTTCCCGGGTGTCATACTTATCCAAGGCTACTATTGGGTGGGTAACTTGCATCCTCAGGATATGCACAGACTTTCACTGGGTTTTGGGCTACTATGGTGGTTGTATTTTTGCTGGTTCTCCCTCTCAGTTCTGGACTGTCTCACCACACACATTATCTCTCCCTCCCTCTCCCCCTCTCCCCCTCTCCCTCACTCTCCCTCACTCTCCCTCTCACTCTCCCTCTCACTCTCCCTCTCCCTCACTCTCCCTCCCCCTCCCTCTCCCTCCACCCTCCCCTCCCTCTCTCTCCCTCACTCTCCCTCTCCCTCCCTCCCCCCTCCCTCTCCCCTCCCTCTCTCTAACTCTCTCCCCCCTCTCTCCTCTCTCCCTCCTGTCTCTCTCTCCCCCTGCCCCCTCCCCCTCCTGCCTCCCTCCCTCTCTCTCCCCCCATCCCCCCTCCCCCTCTCTATCCCTCCCTCTCCCTCACTCCCCTCTCCCTCCTCTCTCTCACTCTCCCTCTATCTCTCCCCTCCCTCTCTCCCTCACTCTCCCTCCTCTCTCCCCCTCCCTCTCTCACCTCCCTCTCCCCCTCTCCTCTCCTCCTCCCTCCCTCTGCCTCCCCCTCCCTCCCCCTCTGCCCTCCCTCTCCCCCTCACTCCCCTCCCCTCCTCTCCCCTCCACTCTACTCCACTCTCCTCTCCCTCCCTCCCTCAATCTCCCTCTCTCTCCCCCTTTTTCCCTGCCCCCCCACCTCCCCCTCTCCTCCTCCTCACTCTTCCCTCATCTCTCTCCCCTGCCCCCCCTCTTTTCAACCTTTTTTTTTCCTCACTTTCCTCCCCCCCCCCCCTTTCTTTTCAAAACAAACATCATTTCAACAATTTTTTCTAATTCTAGTCTATCCAATTAGTCCGGCCTCCGGGGGACTACCCTATCACAGGGTGTCTCATGTGATGCCGCCTACTTGCTAACAGGCCTTCATTAGTGAGTGGTGCAGTGGTTTCTCTAAAAATTCCAAATCTAATGTGCTATATATATTTTTTGTTGTATATAAACCTCTGTTGTATCTTGACATTGTAACTATGAGATTGTATATTCTTTCATAGATTATTGGCCGCAAAACTTGTCGAGGGTTACGTCTAATCCCATATTATCGTGTCTCCACATACCTGTGGTGGCTCCCAATGTACTGGCTCGAAATATTGTTTTGTTAAAAATCCTACTTGGGTACCGTAATAGTTCTCACTATCCCTGTTGACCGAGGGTACTACTTGGAGTAGCCCTTGGATCATCACCCCCTTTTGTCTACTATATAATTATAGGATGATGGTACCTAACCCTATCACTTTTTGTACTCATTGAGGCAACACCCTTTCAATCGCTCTTTTGTTTATAGCGCAAAAAATAAACACCGCAGAGGTGATCAAATACCACCAAAGAAAGCTCTATTTGTGTGGGGGGGGGGGAATTATAAAAATTCCATTTGGGTACAGTGTTGCATGACCGCGCAATTGTCTATCAAATTGCGACAGCGCTGAAAACTGGCCGCGAGAGAGAGACTGCGCCTGGACTAAAACTCGTGTACATAAGCAGCAAACCACATGTGATAAGCAAAAAACAGAAAATGTAGGAAAAAGCTATAATTAATATCAACAAATCCTAAACTCATAAATAAACCATAAATAATGAATACTGTGAAGTGTGTATACCAGTGATGGTCAGCTATTCAAATGACATCCAATGCAAAACAGCAAAAAATATAAATATATAAATAAGTAACCTGCCCATAAACAGCATAAAGGCAATAAGGTGAATGGTTATGCAGCATAAGTGTCAGTGCTGAAGTGACAAATAGTTCATATAGTGACTGGCAAAAAAGTCCACATAAATGCTCATGCAGGGCTGTGATCCCAGTCAGATTGACATCCGTATAGTGAGTGACTTTTTCATAGGTGAACCCACCACCAAATAGATTCAAGGCTTACCAGCTGTGGAAAAAGAAAACACCTGCGGCTACAACCCAGCCAGGGCCTTTTCCTCTGTATCCCTTCAATATGATGAATCTGTGTCTGTGTCCTTGTCCAGTACTGCTCGATCATTCCTGGGCCACCAAAGATATGGCTTCGCAGGGTGGTATACACTCCAAGAGCCAGAAAGAGGGCAGACTATGGGTGGGATCCAACAAAATTTATTTGTAAAAACGCCAAAGGCGTATAGACATCCAAGTAAAAAATAATAGTTTAAAATTTGCGGCCGGCCGGCCGGCTGCAGTATCAAACGCCCGTGCTTGTCCGGGGCATATTACGCGGTGACGTCAGCACGTCGCTCCTCCCTATGCGTTTCGTCACAGAAATGACGTATTCGCGGGGGGCGAATACGTCATTTCTGTGATGAAACGCATAGGGAGGAGCGACGTGCTGACGTCACCGCGTAATACGGATGTCAATCTGACTGGGATCACAGCCCTGCATGAGCATTTATGTGGACTTTTTTGCCAGTCACTATATGAACTATTTGTCACTTCAGCACTGACAGGTTTATTTATGAGTTTAGGATTTGTTAATATTAATTATAACGCAACCTTTTTCCTACATTAGTATAGACCCCCCCACGACAAACCCTCCCTCCATTAGTATAGACCCCCCCAGGACAAACCCCCCCCCTACATTAGTATAAACCCCCCCCCCCAGGACAAACCCCCACCTCCATTAGTATAGACCCCCCCCCCCAGGACAAACCCCCCCTACATTAGTATAGACCCCCCCCCCCCCACCCCCCACCACCCCCCCCCCAGGACAACCCCCCCCCCCTCCATTAGTATAGACTTCCCCCAGGACAACCCATCCCTCCATTAAGTTAATTAAAAGACACCCGGACGGCAGCTGGAGATGAGAGGACAGTGTGCAGCTGCGCCGCCTGGGTAGAGAACAGAGTGTGTGAGTGAGGCTTGGGCAGCAGGCGGGAGGAGAACTGGAACACGCCAGGCACGGACCGCCCCCCCCCCCCCAGAAGTTCCTTCACTGCGCGGCTGGTCTCTCTGCACACAGAGACACAGCCGCTCCAATCTAAGGCAGTTTCCGCTCTCCTCCTCTGACACGAGGAGGGAGGGGGGGGGGGGGTAGGCTTCGTCGGCAATAAACACAGGGGCAGCGGCCATGGTGACAGGCGGAGAGTGCTGCCTATGGATATAGAGAAGAAGAGGAGGAGGGAGGGGAGCACTCTGGCGCTTCAGCCTCCCCACCTCTGTGGCGCCCGGGTGCACAGCACCCCGCTCAGGATCGGCCCTGTCTACAAAGTAAAGTAGTGAGTGTACAGCTTGTATAACAGTGTAAATTTGCCGTCCCCTCCAAATAACTCAACACACAGCCATTAATGTCTAAACCGCTGGCAACAAAAGTCAGTACACCCCTAAGTGAAAATGTCCAGATTGGGCCCAATTAGGCATTTTCCCTCCCCGGTGTCATGTGACTCGTTCATGTTACAAGGTCTCAGGTGTGAATGGGGAGCAGGTGTGTTAAATTTGGTGTTTATCGCTCTCACTCTCTCATACTGGTCACTGGAAGTTCAACATGGCACCTCATGGCAAAGAACTCTGAGGATCTGAAAAAAAGAATTGTAGCTCTACATAAAGATGGCCGAGGCTATAAGAAGATTGCCAAGACCCTGAAACTGATCTGCAGCACGGTGGCCAAGACCATACAGCGGTATAACAGGACAGGTTCCACTCAGAACAGGCCTTGCCATGGTCCACAAAAGAAGTTGAGGTCACGTGCTCAGCGTCATATCCAGAGGTTGTCTTTGGGAAATAGACGTATGAGTGCGGCCAGCATTGCTGCAGAGGTTGTAGGGGTGGGGGGTCAGCCTGTCAGTGCTCAGACCATACGCCGCACACTGCATCAAATTGGTCTGCATGGCTGTCATTCCAGAAGGAAGCCTCTTCTAAAGATGAGGCACAAGAAAGTCCACAAACAGTTTGCTGAAGACAAGCAGACTAAGGACATGGATTACTGGAACCATGTCCTGTGGTCTGATGAGACCAAGATAAACGTATTTGGTGTCAGATGGTGTCAGGCGTGTGTGGGGGCAACCAGGTGAGGAGGACAAAGACAAGTGTGTCTTGTCTACAGTCAAGCATGGTGGTGGGAGTGTCATGGTCTGGGGCTGCATGAGTGCTGCCGGCACTGGGGATCTACAGATCATTGAGGGCACCATGAATGCCAACATGTACTGTGACATACTGAAGCAGAGCATGATCCCCTCCCTTCAGAGACTGGGCCGCAGGGCAGTATTCCAACATGATAACCACCCCAAACATACAATATATGAATAGCATCAACAAGGGGGTAGATAGATGAATACCACATTCCAGTCAGTTTAGGTGGACGGCCATGTCTTGGTAGGTTTGCAGTTGTTCCATACTCTTTCCATTTTCCGATGATGGATTGAACAGAGCTCCGGGAGATGGTCAAAGCTTGGGAGATTTATTTATCCACTTCCCGACCGGCCACTGCATATATACGTCAGCAGAATGGCACGGGCAGGCAAAATCACGTACCTGTACGTGATCGTGCATGTGCCTGCCCGTGGGTCGGGAGCTCCGTGACCACGGCTGCGGGACCAGCGGACCCGATCGCCGCTGGTTTCCCGCGATCGGGTTACGGAGCTGAAGAACGGGGAGAGGTCTGTGTAAACAAACCTCTCCCCGCGCTGCCTACACTGACTGTCAGTGATCGGCGGGTTCCCTGTCATCGGGAACGCCGATCAATGACGTCAGACGTACAGCCACGCCCCCCTACTGATAAAAAAAAACACAACACGTCACACTGACTCCTCCCCGCCCCCTAGTGGTTAACCCCTTCACTACAACTGTCATTTACATAGGAAATCAGTGCTATTTAAATAGAAGTGATTGCTGTATAAATGACAAATGTCCCAAAAATGTGTCAAAAATGTCCGATGTGTCCGCCATAATGTCGCAGTCACAATAAAAATCGCTGATCGCCGCCATTACAAAAAAAAAAAAATTAAAAAAAAAAAAATTATAAAAAATTAATTTTTTTAAAAAATGCTATAAAACTATCCCCTATTTTGTAAACGCTATAACTTTTGCGCAAATCTAATCAATAATCGCTTATTGCGATTTTTTTTACCAAAAATATGTAGAAGAATACGTATCGGCCTAAACTGAGGAAAAAAAAAAGTTTTTTTATATATTTTTTGGGGATATTTATTATAGCAAAAAGTAAAAAATATTGCATTTTTTTTCAAAAATTGTCGCTCTATTTTTGTTTATAGCGCAAAAAAAAAAAAAAAATAAAAACCGCAGGGGGCGATCAAATACCACCAAAAGAAAGCTCTATTTTAGGGAAAAAAAAAAAAAAAAAAAAAAAAAAAAAAAAAAGGACGCCAATTTTGTTTGGGAGCCACGTTCGCACGACCGCGCAATTGTTCAGTTAAAGCGACGCAGTGCCGAAATCGCAAAAAAGGGGCCTGGTCCTTTGGCTGCCAATTGGTCCGGGGCTGAAGTGGTTATAACCTAACCCTGCTTTATACTTCTCCACGACTTTATCCCTGACCTGTCTGCTGTGTTCCTTGGCTTTCATGATGCTGTTGGTTCACTAAGATTCTCTAACAAACCTCTGAGGGCTTCACAGAACAGCTGTATTTATACCGAGATTAAATTACACACAGGTGGAATCTATTTACTAATTAGGTGACTTCTGAAGGAAATTGGTTTACACACTTTTCACATATTTGTAAAACAAAAATGTCACACACACACACACATTTTTTTACCATTAGGGGTATTTAGTTGTCTCTTGGGATATCTATTGGGGGGGGGGGATGTTTCACAGTATAAAATGTCTGGTGAGAGTCTTGCGTATCACACATACAATGTATATATTCAGCACAAATAAATATTTACACTACTTGATAAACTTCATTCCAATACAAGTCATGCGGTTTCAAGTTTCCACAACAATGGCACAAAGTAAAACATTCCGCACTCTGTACATAATACATAAACAAATACCGTATATACTCGAATATAAGCCGAGGCACCTAATTTTACCACAAAAAACTGGGAAAAAGTATTGACTCGAGTATAAGCCTAGGGTGAGAAATGCACAGCTACTGTAAGTGGAAAAAAAAAAAGAGGGTCAACAATGCCCATTTGCAGCCTCACTGTGCCCATTTGCAGCCATAAGTCCCCAAAACTTCAAACTTGGTAGTTAAGGGTTCCTAGATGCCCCCCTATCTGCAGCCACAATTTGGGGGTCTCTGGACCCAAAGGGACCCGAAATCACATTGCTGCAGATGGACACAGTTGACCGAATTTGGGGCCCCGTATCTCGGGGCCACTTGGTGCTAGGAACCCCATATTTGGATATGTTGTAGTGTTGATTCCACTGGGTTCGCACACCAAATTTACAGGGCCCCAAAGTCGGGTCGGAAAATGTCATTCTCTGCTGCAGAAAAATGCTTGACTCGAGTATAAGCCGAGGGGGGAAATTTCAGCACAAAAAAAAAAAAAAAATGTGCTAAAAAAAATAAAAACTCGGCTTATACTCGAGTATATATGGAAATACGTTGAAGACTCTGCAAGAGCTACACATGTCCAAATCATTTAATTAAAGAGCAGAGACTGTAAGCCGTATATACCGTCCCTCTGCCCCCCCTGTCACATGTCCACCTCCCTCTTTCCAGCTCTTAAAGTGATTGAAAAACAATCCATTCAGTTTAAATTAGAAATGAAAGCCAAAACATTTGTTTATAGATTTAAAAAAAAAAAAACAAAAAAAAAACCCCACACAACATTATGAATACATCCCCCCCCCTTTTTTTTTTTTAAATAAGTGATCTCATTCCCTCTGTTCTAAGCTGTATATGAGCCGGGGGAGGAGAAGCAGCATCACACCGAGCTTCCCAGTGAAAGTCTGTGCAGTGGGGAGGTGTCGGGACACGTCTGATCACTAGAGGAGAACAGGCACAACTAGAGAACTCACCACGCCGTGCTCTCCTGCTTAGTGTGGTCAGTTTTTAACAGGAAAGCAGGAGGGACTGGCAGGGACACCAGGGATTTCGCACAAAGGAAGCAATACAAAGAGAACAGGAGAGGCTCTCATACAAGGACATGGTACATCAGCCACTTATCAGAAATATTAAAATGTTAGGCCCCTTTCACACGGGGCGTTTTTCATGCGGTGCAGCGCTAAAAATAGCGCCTGTTCACCGCATGAAAAAATCCGGCCCCTTTAAACTCCAGTGTGAAAGCCGGCGGGCTTTCACACAGCGGTGCGCTAGCAGGACGGTAAAAAAAAGCCTGCTAGCAGCATCTTTGGAGCGGTTAAGGAGCCGTGTGTTCACCGCTCCTATACCGCTCCTTCCCATTGATTAGAATGGGACACCGCGGTGAAACCGCGGCAACACCGCCACAAAGCGCCGCTACGGCGGCGCTTTGCGGGGGGTCTTTAACCCCTTTTCGGCCGCTCGCGGGGGTTAAAACCGCACCGCGAGCGGCCGAAAACCGCGGTTAAAACGACGGTAAAGCAGCGCTAAATATAGCGCTGCTTTACCGTCACCGCGGCTCCCCGCCCAGTGTGAAAGGGGCCTTAGGGTATCAAACACTTTAAATGAAGCTGGTGATGTGTAAAAAACAAAAACAAAAAAAAAAATTAAAAAAAAATATGAATGAGGCATGTTCATAAACATTGCTCAGATGGGGAGCTAGAGAGAGATGCAAAGCAACATTGTTTATAAAAACATTGATCAGACAGGAGATAGAAAGATACAAAGTAAAATGGTTTACAAACATTATTTAGACACAAGATAACATTGTTGCTTTTGTAACTATCTATACTATTTCATTCCATCTTTATGATGTCAGTTTAGGCAACCTAAGTGTAAAAAAGAAATTTATATTTACATATATATATATATATATATATATATATTAGCCATCGCAGACTTAAATTGCCAGGAGGGCATCCATGGATGTCCTCCCGTGCTTGAGCGACCTGCGCGCCCCCTGCAGGACGCCCGCAGCTCACTCTGATCTAGCGAGTTTATGAGACTCGGCTGATCACAGATCGGAGTTAGGGGTCGATCCCGACCCCTTTACCACATGATCAGCTGTCGGCCAATGACAGCTGATCATGTGATGTAAATACAGCCGGTAATTGTCTATTTTTTCTCCTCATGCTGACAGCGTGAGGAGAAAAAAAAAAAAAAAAAAAGCCCCATCACTGGAGGGACATCATTCCCGATCGTGGAGAGCCTCTGCAGAGGCTTCTGTGACACCTACCAGTGCCCACCAGCGCCACCTACCAGTGCCCACCAGCGCCACCTACCAATGTCTCCAATCAGTGCCTCATCACCAGTGCTGCCCATCAATACCACCTACCAGTGCCCACCAGCGCCACCTACCAGTGCCCACCAGCGCCACCTACCAATGTCTCCAATCAGTGCCTCATCACCAGTGCTGCCTATCAATACCACCTACCAGTGCCCACCAGCGCCACCTACCAGTGCCCACCAGCGCCACCTACCAATGTCTCCAATCAGTGAATCATCACCAGTGCTGCCTATCAATACCACCTACCAGTGCCCACCAGCGCCACCTACCAGTGCCCACCAGCGCCACCTACCAATGTCTCCAATCAGTGCCTCATCACCAGTGCTGCCCATCAATACCACCTACCAGTGCCCACCAGCGCCACCTACCAGTGCCCACCAGCGCCACCTACCAATGTCTCCAATCAGTGCCTCATCACCAGTGCTGCCTATCAATACCACCTACCAGTGCCCACCAGCGCCACCTACCAGTGCCCACCAGCGCCACCTACCAATGTCTCCAATCAGTGAATCATCACCAGTGCTGCCCATCAATACCACCTACCAGTGCCCACCAGCGCCACCTACCAGTGCCCACCAGCGCCACCTACCAATGTCTCCAATCAGTGCCTCATCACCAGTGCTGCCTATCAATACCACCTACCAGTGCCCACCAGCGCCACCTACCAGTGCCCACCAGCGCCACCTACCAATGTCTCCAATCAGTGCCTCATCACCAGTGCTGCCTATCAATACGACCTACCAGTGCCCACCAGCACCACCTACCAGTGCCCACCAGCGCCACCTACCAATGTCTCCAATCAGTGAATCATCACCAGTGCTGCCTATCAATACCACCTACCAGTGCCCACCAGCGCCACCTACCAGTGCCCACCAGCGCCACCTACCAATGTCTCCAATCAGTGCCTCATCACCAGTGCTGCCTATCAATACCACCTACCAGTGCCCACCAGCGCCACCTACCAGTGTCTCCAATCAGTGCCTCATCACCAGTGCTGCCTATCAATACCACCTACCAGTGCCCATCAGTGCAGCCTCATCAGTGAAGGAGAAAAAATTACCCGTTCGCAAAATTTTATAACAAACTATGAAACGTTTATTTTTATTTTTTTTCTCAAAAATTTGTCATTTTTTTGTTTGTCTAGCAAAAAATAAAAGCCCAAGTGGTGATTAAATACCACCAAAAGAAATCTCCATATGTGTGAAAAGAATTATAAAAATTTAATTTTAGTACAGTGTTGCATGACGGCGCAATTGTCAAAGTACGACGGCGATGAAAGCTGAAAATTGGCCTGGGCAGGAAAGGGGGGGTCAAAGTGCCCCGGTATTGTATTGGTTAACCTTCCATTAACCCTTAGTTTATCCCAATCATCTCCAATTGCCTCCTCCTACCTGATCTGCCTACAAAATTATTTTCCTGCTGAATTTCTTTAACTATTTAAACTTTGTGTCATTTTTGTGATACTTTTTTTAGTATTATATTTAAAAAAAAAAAAAAAAATAAAAAAAAAAAAAGTTTCATTCGTAAGAACTGCAGCATTTTTTTTTTTTTTTTACCGGAATCAGAACTTTACTGACAAATTATAGAACATTTATACTTTTAATCCCCTGTAAGACGATTTTTTTTTAAATTAACACTGGTAAGAAAAATAAAAAAAAAGAATTATAATTTTTTTAAGGTTTGTTACATTTTGTCTAATGGTTGCATTACTTTTTCTTTCTTTATTTTCTTTTTTTTTTTTTGCAAGACAATATCACAAAATGAAAGCCTTGTTGGAAGCCAATATATGTATTGCATAAATGTCTTAAGCAATACCAAATAAATCAGTGCATAGAAGGTAATCATTGCTCTGGTCAAAATGGGGTGAGAGATGAAGTATTAATTATTAGAATAAAAATGATGCTATTAAAGAGTCATCTTTGTTCCGGCACCATGTCGGGTCACCATCTACTTCCTGCTGCCTCAGAGATGACACAATCAGGTACATCTTGGTGCCACTTCTTGGCTGCGTTCACGAATGTCTGACACAGATCAGCCCCTGCAGCAGCCTGTGACTTAGCAACTTGCTAAAAAAAGTTACAATGTTGCAGTCTGATCACTGGGAAGGGGGAAGAGACTGAGAAAATGCCTCCTCCTGCCTGCAGCAGATTGATGACCTCATCTCAGCCGGGGGAAAAGTCACTGACTGGGTGGATATTTAATGATAAAAAGGTGGAGATTTTCTGATGCTGAACATTGCGACATGTCAGGAATTTATTCATGTGGACTTGTAAAATTACTGACAGGTTCACGTTAATTGCTCATCACGTGGGAAATTCCTCGCTATTGTTAGAAAAGGGAAATGGCAGAAGTAACCAGCTCACCTGATAAGCCACCATGGAATGTCCTTCCAGCTTCTCTGGAGCCTGCCGGCCTCCCGGGAGCTGCTCCCACTGGTCCAAGGCTAAAAATAAGAGCGAAATGAGTGAGACTCACAGAAGAGGGGGGGGGGGGTCTGTCTGCTGGGAGTGACTCTGTGTACCCAACACGGGATCAGATATGACACTATGATACTCCACATGAAATAAAAAGCAGTGCTTTACTCCACCCAGCCTCTGGAGCTCATATTTGTTAATCGTTTTATTTTGTACTTATTGATTCGATTTTGTTTCATATTGTCTAAATAAGGTGAAGCATCCTCCAGCACATCACCCACAGACTATTATATTAATTTTTTTATTTATTTGCAGTCACATCATGACTCTTCATTCACCGCTCCTTGCTCCCCTCCCCCCCACTGAGTGCCCCCATAGCAAGCCATGGGGGCACTCGTGCATGCTTGCTCCCGAGACCTTCTGTGTCCATAAGCCCCACATAACAGGGCCCAGCCCCGCCCACCGGTCCCTCCTCACTGGCTGTGAATGGCTCCCGCTGGTGTGTCTCGGCCAATGAGGAGGCAGAGAGCCGGGACAGCACATTGCTGGATGAGCATTGGGCTCAGGTATGTATTTAGAGGGGGCTGTGGGGGACGCTGCATACTGAGGGTTTTTTCCCTGTACACTTTAACTACTTCCTTACCGCGCTATAGCCAAAAGACGGTGACAGCGTAGCTCTGGGGGGGGGGGGGGGGGGGGGGGGGGGATACATGGAAGTACTTCCCAGGAACCATGCCCCTGGGGCACGCATTCGGCGCACTCTGTGATCACTGCATCCTTTGGACACAGCCAATTACAGGTCATGCTAACGGGCCAATCACTGCAGCCCTTTACCATATTGATCAGCTGTGTTCAATTACAGCTGATCACAGTGTAAACAGACTTGCCGGTTATCGGCAGTACCTTCCTCATGCACTGTGACAGGATAAGGTGAGCTGGTAATCGGCAATCCTGACAGGGGACAAGTACACAGATCATCAGTGCCCTGATTAGTGCAGCCCCAACAATGCCCATCAGTGTCTCCTCATCAGTGCCACCTATCAGTGCCCATCAATGCAGCCTCATCAGTGCCACCTATGAGTGCCCATCAGTGTAGCCTCATCAGTGCCACCTATAGATGGCACTGATGGGCACTCATAAGTGCTCAATGTAGCCTCTTCAGTGTCACCTATCAGTGCTGCCTATAAGTGCCCATCAGTGTAGCCTCATCAGTGCCATCAATAAGTGCCTTTCAGTGTAACCTCAGAGTCACCTATCAGTGCCCATCAGTGCTGCCTATAAGTGCACATCAGTGTAGCCTCATCAGTGCCATCAATAAGTGCCTTTCAGTGTAACCTCAGAGTCACCTATCAGTGCCCATCAGTGCTGCCTATAAGTGCACATCAGTGTAGCCTCATCAGTGCCCATCAGTGGCATCTATAAGTGCTCATCATTGGCATCTATAAGTGCACATCAGTGTAGCCACATCCGTGCCATCAATGTAGCCTCATCAGTGTAACCTATCACTGCACATCAGTGTAGCCACATCAGTGCCATCAATGTAGCCTCATCAGTGTAACCTATCAGTGCCCATCAGTGCTGCCTATAAGTGCACATCAGTGTAGCCTCATCAGTGCCATCTATAAGTGCACATCAGTGTAGCCACATCAGTGCACATCAGCGTAGCCTCATCAGTGCCACCTATTAGTGCCCATCCATGTAGCCTCATCAGTGTCACCCATCAGTGCACATCAGTGTAGCCTCATCAGTGCCATCTATAAGTGCCCATCAATGTAGCCTCATCAGTGCCACCTACACATCAGCGTAGCCTCATCAGTGCCACCTATTAGTGCCTAGCCATGTAGCCTCAGTGCCACCCATAAGTGCCCATCAGTGTAGGCCAGCTGTTAACCTCTACTGAGCATGCTCCAGTTTCAGTTCCCTTCTAAACTGTTCATTTGCTAATTTTTACTTTGTGCGGCGACAAAGAGGGTGCTTTAATGCATCCACAGGCAGCAGAGGTTTCTGTGCTGGGAGTGCTCTCATTTCACATGCCCAGCACAAAGACCGTGCTCATGGTCTCTAGTAATGATCGGTATCTCATGGGACTGGCTCCCGATCATGTGACCACAATGACAGCCAATCACAGTGCTCATGTGATTAGCCAGTCTTTCCTGTCCCCTATTAAAAAGGGATGCCTAGGTTGGGTGGGAGAAGCATTGCGAGACGCTCACAGTGTGCAGTGAAATCCAATGCGGCACATGAGTCAGTGACCGCTTTTATCGGAGACTGATCACACAGGTGTCCAGGATTGACAGAATAAAACCAACATGGCGGACAGAATTCATGGAATATAGGAAGTACTCTCACCTATGTTATATCTCCAGAAGTCGCCGAGGACATAGTCCTGCCGCCCGCCATGGATGTACAGGAAGCCGTTGTGAACGGCGGCGGCGTGTTTGAAGCGGTCACAAGGCACTCGCTCCCGCCGGGATAGCGGCTCCCATGCACAGTCCGCGCTCTCATTGATCATACTGGCCCTCTTCTCCAACATGGTCCGGGGGGGGGGTCAGGACCCGCAGCAGGGGGTCCGTCTGCCACACAGCGACGCCAACATTTCTGTAGAAGACAATAAAGGAATCGTCAAAAAAATTTAAAAATACAATTAATCAGAAGTCTCCAAAGTCTCTAAACAAACTGTCCTTCAGACTTTAAGGGGGCTGGACTGAGGCCTTTGGAAGTAGAAAAGGTCCCGATGTCAGTGGGAAACAATAATACCCCATCTTTAGTGTCGGTGGGAGGAATTGTGTTCCAACAATGGTGTCATTGGGGGGAAATTGTGCCCCACCATTGGTGTCATTGGGAGAAATTGAGCCCCACCATTGGTGTCATTGGGAGAAGTTGAGCCCCACCATTGGTGTCATTGGGAGAAGTTGAGCCCCACCATTGGTGTCATTGGGAGAAGTTGAGCCCCACCATTGGTGTCATTGGGAGAAGTTGAGCCCCACCATTGGTGTCATTGGGAGAAGTTGAGCCCCACCATTGGTGTCATTGGGAGAAGTTGAGCCCCACCATTGGTGTCATTGGGAGAAGTTGAGCCCCACCATTGGTGTCATTGGGAGAAATTGAGCCCCACCATTGGTGTCATTGGGAGAAGTTGAGCCCCACCATTGGTGTCATTGGGAGGAATTGTTGGTGTCAGTGGATGAAATAGTGCCAAAAGGGCTGGATAAAAGCAAGCAAAGGGCTGCATCTGGCCCTTGGCAGCAGTTTGGAGACCACTGGTCTAAATAAAATAAAAAAAGATTCAGGTTATATAATCAGAGGAAAAAAAATAAAAACACTGTTCTTCATTGTGTGGAATTGCCCGAATTCTTATATTTGATTATATCAGACTCCACTAATTTTTTTATTTATTTATTTTTTTTACCAAATTTTTGCAGAGGGCTTTTATTTCTGTCTGTGACCCCATTCAGGAGATTTCCCCTCACTTCAATTCAATTCAATTCACTCAATTCAGGAGATTTCCCCACACAAGTTCTAGCCCCTCCCACAAAATACTGCCCCTGCTTGAGAGATTTCCCATCACTTCCTGTTCTCAGTCAGGATACAGAGTTGTATGCAAGTGTCCATCATCCCCCGCACACCAGCTAAAAAATAAAAAAATAAAAAACGGTTGGGCAGAATCGGGGTGGGATGAGGTGATGCACAATCCTCCCTAATTCCTGCCATCTGCAGCTCTGATAGTTTCATATTTCATGTACTAGAAGTGACGGTGGCAGATACACACTGAGAAATAAAATGATGACTTTCAGTATCCATTATTCTTCCATGGAGGGACCTGCTGACACTCCAACATGTTTCAGGCACTGGGAGGAGAGGGAAATGGGGCATTCAGGCCAGCACAGGGGGAGCCCAGGGGGGAGCACAGGGGGGAGCACAGGGGGGAGCACAGGGGGGAGCACAGGGGGGAGCTCTGGTGTGAAGGTGCTTTTTCATAATCTGATGACAGCAGAAGTGACACAGGAAGCGGTTATAAACACATATTGGGGTCACTAATGGGACACGGGAGTCACAGGACTGGCTGAGCTCTCCGGTTGATCGGGTAGCGCAGTTACTGCTCCAGTTTTTCGCGCTGTGAAGTTGAATTTCGGAGGAGAAAATCTTCTGACAATTCCTGGTAACCAGTTAAAAAATGTCAGAAATTCCCCAAAAATGTGGCCGGTCCGGTCTTCAGTGCAGCTAAGCTGGGGGGGGGGGGGGGGGGGGGGGGGGGGGGTCTGAAGAGAGGCGGAGCTAGGAGTCAGAAGCGGAAATGTCATCACCAACAATCCAGAGTCATTTACCACTTTATAATTCAGCACAGGGATGGTGGGAACCCCTCATAATGGGCACAGCAGGTGTACAGACCCAGGGAACTCAGCACAGGGATGGTGGGAACCCCTCATAATGGGCACAGCGGGTGTACAGATCCGGGAACTCAGCACAGGGATGGTGGGAACCCCTCATAATGGGCACAGCAGGTGTACAGTGTTGACCTTTTCTCTCCTACACAGTAACTTCCAGCATCAAACATTTATGAGCTGCAGAGAAAATTGCATAACGTGCAGCACAATGAAAAGCCAATAATTCTGAGCGCCCCAAAACCACAAAGTATAATCCGTGTCCCAGTTGTATGAAGGACCATCTGTGCAATGATTGTGAAAGGAAGAGATTGTGTCAGTGACAATAATGTACGAGGAATTAGGAAATATAACCGACATCTGGGAGAGAAATGCACAGCAGGATCCCCATCTATGGGACAAACCCAGAGAGGAGTTCATCCCTGCGCTGCTTCCACTGCACTGTCCAGGTATAGACCTTTATGATGACCTGGGCTCAGATGAAGTGAGTTGAAGGCTGTCAAGCAACTGAAAATTGGGGACATCCACAATAGGGGTGGGAAGAAGTACTTCTGTTCCTTGTAAGCACATGAACACTCCACACATCCACCTATCCCCTCCCTCTCCCCACCTATCCCCTCCCTCTCCCCACCTATCCCCTCCCCCCCCCTCTGTCCCTCTCCCCACCTATCCCCCCTCTCTGTCCCTCTCCCCACCTATCCCTCCTCCCCCCCCCTTCCCTCCCTCTCCCCCTATCCCCCCTCCTCTCCCCACCTATCCCCCCCTCTCTGTCCCTCTCCCCACCTATCCCCCCCCTCTCTGTCCCTCTCCCCACCTATCCCCTCCCTCTCCCCACCTATCCCCCCCCCCTCTCTGTCCCTCTCCCCACCTATCCCCCCCCTCTCTGTCCCTCTCCCCACCTATCCCCCCCCCTCTCTGTCCCTCTCCCCACCTATCCCCCCCTCTCTGTCCCTCTCCCCACCTATCCCCCCCCTCTCTGTCCCTCTCCCCACCTATCCCCCCCTCTCTGTCCCTCTCCCCACCTATCCCCCCCCTCTCTGTCCCTCTCCCCACCTATCCCCCCCTCTCTGTCCCTCTCCCCACCTATCCCCCCCTCTGTCCCTCTCCCCACCTATCCCCCCCTCTCTGTCCCTCTCCCCACCTATCCCCCCCCCTCTCTGTCCCTCTCCCCACCTATCTCCCCCCCCCTCTGTGTCCCTCTCCCCACCTATCCCCCCCTCTGTCCCTCTCCCCACCTATCCCCCCCCTCTCTGTCCCTCTCCCCACCTATCCCCCCCCTCTGTGTCCCTCTCCCCACCTATCCCCCCCTCTGTCCCTCTCCCCACCTATCCCCCCCCTCTCTGTCCCTCTCCCCACCTATCTCCCCCCCCTCTGTGTCCCTCTCCCCACCTATCCCCCCCCTCTCTGTCCCTCTCCCCACCTATCCCCCCCCTCTCTGTCCCTCTCCCCACCTATCCCCCCCTCTGTCCCTCTCCCCACCTATCCCCCCCCCCTCTCTGTCCCTCTCCCCACCTATCTCCCCCCCCTCTGTGTCCCTCTCCCCACCTATCCCCCCTCTCTGTCCCTCTCCCCACCTATCCCCCCCCCTCTCTGTCCCTCTCCCCACCTATCTCCCCCCCCTCTGTGTCCCTCTCCCCACCTATCTCCCCCCCCCTCTGTGTCCCTCTCCCCACCTATCTCCCCCCCCCCCTCTGTGTCCCTCTCCCCACCTATCTCCCCCCCTCTGTGTCCCTCTCCCCACCTATCTCCCCCCCCTCTGTGTCCCTCTCCCCACCTATCTCCCCCCCCCTCTGTGTCCCTCTCCCCACCTATCTCCTCCCACTCTGTCCCTCTCCCCACCTATCTCCTCCCACTCTGTCCCTCTCCCCACCTATCTCCTCCCACTCTGTCCCTCTCCCCACCTATCTCCTCCCACTCTGTCCCTCTCCCCACCTATCTCCTCCCACTCTGTCCCTCTCCCCACCTATCTCCTCCCACTCTGTCCCTCTCCCCACCTATCTCCTCCCACTCTGTCCCTCTCCCCACCTATCTCCTCCCACTCTGTCCCTCTCCCCACCTATCCCTCCTCCCACTCTGTCCCTCTCCCCACCTATCTCCTCCCACTCTGTCCCTCTCCCCACCTATCCCTCCTCCCACTCTGTCCCTCTCCCCACCTATCCCTCCTCCCACTCTGTCCCTCTCCCCACCTATCTCCTCCTCCCTCTTTGTCCCTCTTCTCACCCCCCCCCCCCCCCGATTATGAGCGTATGGGAGCGTTACCGAGAACACACGAGGAGAGTGCAGCTCATGATTTACTGTATTTATCCTTTATGTGTACAATACACCGCGACTAACCACCGTTTGTGGACGATACTAAACTAAGCAGGGCAATAACTTCTCCGCAGGATGTGGAAACCTTCCAAGAAGATCTGAACAAATGAATGGGGTGGGGGGGGGGGGGGGGACTACATGGCAAAGGTTTAGCCCTGGTTCACACTGGAGCATTTTGACATGTCAAAATCGGTAGCCATTGCCATCAATGGCACCGTCCTAATCGGTGCAACGCCGCATCTGATTTACATTGACATCTGTGCAGAAACTCGCCCAAATGTCTCTGAAATCGCAGCCAAAATCAGGACTGACATGAAGTGAAGTCACGTGAGTTCAGCTGAACTGGCACAGCTTCATTCCTGCAGCTCAGTGTGAACCAGCATTTGGGTGGCAAAAATCTGAATGCAATCTATAGACTGGGGGGGGAACCTCTGGGGGGGATCTAGGATGGAGAAGGACCTGGGGGGGTCCTAGTAGAGGATAGGATCAGCAATGCCAAGCTGCTGCTAACAAAGCAAACAGAATATTGCATTAAAAAGGGGATCAACTTCAGAGATAAAACAATAATTCTCCCCCTCTACAAGACTCTGGTCCGGCCGCACCTGGAGTATGCTGTCCAGTTCTGGCCACCAATCCTCAGGAAGGATGTACTGGAAATGGAGCGACTACAAAGAAGGGCAACAAAGCTAATAAAGAGTCTGGAGGATATTATTTATGAGGAAAGGTTGCGAGCACTGAACTTATTCTCTCTGGAGAAGAGACGCCTGAGAGGGGATATGATTTCAATGTATAAATACCGGACTGGTGACCCCACAATAGGGAGAAAACTTTTTTCGCAGAAGGGAGTTTAACAAGACTCGTGGCCACTCATTAAATTAGAAGAAAAGAGGTTTAACCTTAAACTACGTAGAGGGTTCTTTACTGTAAGAGCGGCAAGGATGTGGAATTCCCTTCCACAGGCGGTGGTCTCAGCGGGAGGCATCAATAGTTTTAAGAAACTATTAGATAAACACCTGAACAACCGCAACATACAGGGATATACAATGTAATACTGACATATAATCACACACATAGGTTGGACTTGATGGACTTGTGTCTTTTTTCAGCCTCACCTACTGTGTAACCACTGAGCCAAATGTCATTCCAGTACAGCAGCTGAGAGAGGCAAATATAGGGAGGAGGGAGAGCGGCGCTCAGCAACCTCCATGTAAATAAAACTGGGAATCCAAAAAAGGTCATCGACCAATCCAATCCCTCCCCAACCACTTCCAACAGCGCCGTATCCTGATGTTACCGGCTCAGTGATCTCTGTACAGCACTGCGGTATATGTCAGAGCTATATAAATGTATAATAATAATAATAATAATAATAATAATAATAATAATAATAATGTGTGCCTGTGGGGGAGGGTACATTAGAGTGTAAGCTCCTTTGGTACAGAGACTGATGTGACTGTGGGTGGGGGGGGGGGGGAGGTTACATTAGAGTGTAAGCTCCTCTGTACAGAGACTGGTGTGACTGTGGGGGAGGGGACATTAGAGTGTAAGCTCCTCTGTACAGAGACTGGTGTGACTGGGGGGGAGGGGACATTAGAGTGTAAGCTCCTCTGTACAGAGACTGGTGTGACTGTGGGGGAGGGGACATTAGAGTGTAAGCTCCTCTGGTACAGAGACTGATGTGACTGTGGGGGAGCGGGCATTAGAGTGTAAGCTCAGAGAGACTGATGTGACTGCGGGGGGGGGGGGGGGCATTAGAGTGTAAGCTTCTCTGGTACAGAGACTGATGTGACTGGCTCAGTGATCTCTGTACAGCGCTGCGGTATATGTCAGAGCCTTAGAAATGTATAATATTATTATTACACATTTATATAGCTCTGACATATACCGCAGCGCTGTACAGAGATCACTGAGCCAATCACGCCAGTCTCCGACCAGAGGAGCTTACACTCTAGTGTCCGCCCCCCCCCCGCAGTCACATATTATTATTATTATTATTGTGTGCCTGTGGGAGGGACACTAGAGTGTAAGCTCCTCTGTACAGAGACTCATGTGACTGGCTCAGTGATCTCTGCGGTATATGTCAGAGCTATAAAAATGTACAATAATAGTGTGTGTATGTGGGGGGACATTAGAGTGTAAGCTCCTCTGGTACAAAGACTGATGTGACTGTGGGGGGGGGGACATTAGAGTGTAAGCTCCGCTGGTACAGAGACTGATGTGACTGTGGGGGGGGGGGGGACATTAGAGTGTAAGCTCCTCTGGTACAAAGACTGATGTGACTGTGGGGGGGGGGGGGGGACATTAGAGTGTAAGCTCCTCTGGTACAAAGACTGATGTGACTGTGGGGGGGGGGCATTAGAGTGTAAGCTCCGCTGGTACAGAGACTGATGTGACTGTAGGGGGGGGGGGGGCATTAGAGTGTAAGCTCCTCTTGTACAGAGACTGATGAGACTGTGGGAGGGGGGGGGGGAGGGGACATTAGAGTGTAAGCTTCTCTGTACAGAGACTGTTGTTACTGTGGGGGGGGGACATTAGAGTGTAAGCTCCTCTGTACAGAGACTGATGTGACTGTGGGGGGGGGGGGGACATTAGAGTGTAAGCTCCTCTGTACAGAGACTGATGTGACTGTGGGGGGGGGGGCATTAGAGTGTAAGCTCCTCTGTACAGAGACTGATGTGACTGTGGGGGGGGGGGGGGACATTAGAGTGTAAGCTCCTCTGGTACAGAGACTGATATGACTGGCCCAGTGATCTCTGTAGAACACTGCGGTATATGTCAGAGCTATATAAATGTATTATAATAATAATAATAATAATAATAATAGTGTGTGATTGTGGGGGAGGGGGACATTAGAGTGTAAGCTCCTGGGGTGCAGAGAATGATGTGATTGGCTCACATCCAGAAGAGGATTGGATGTTCTATTTAGTATATAAATGAAGAGATACAATCTCAGGACTGATTGTTACAATGTATTATCTCTTCTCTCCTCTATACAATGAGAATGTTGATTATCAGATTTAGAGAATAAAGTAAAAATATTTGACTAATAATAATAATAATAATAATAATAATAATAATAATAATAATAATAATATACATTGGATATCAGGGATTATATAAAGTATAAAGAGGCAGATCAGACTTTGTACATACAGCATAGAGCTGAGCAGAGGAAGGAAGAAGAAGAAGAAGAAGAAGAAGAAGATTGGGTGGATTTCTCTAGTTCTCCCCCCCCCCCCCCCCCCCCCCCCCCCCCCCTAATCTGCCAGTATTGCCCCTCCCGGTCCCCGGGAATGGAGATCTGTGTCTGGAGTTTGTAGAGCCCCCCGGGGACCCCAGACCCCCCTCCACCCTCCACTCACCGTACAGCCGGTCTCAGAGCACCGCACGCAGAGTTCAGGCACAGCCCTCCCCCCTCCTCTCCTCCGGGAACAGCCGCACCCCGAGATCCCCGCTATACACAGCGGGCGGAGAGCCGACACAGCGGAGATCAGACACTCCGTACAGCGCCACCTAGAGACCGCCCTGTACACTGCCACCGCTATTCCATCACTGAAGAAGGGGCGGGAGATAAAACAACCAATGACCGAGAGGGGCGGTGTCGGCTTGTAGTATGGGCGGCCATGTTTGATATGGGCAAGGGTTGGGCAGGGGTTGGATTTGTGGGATCTGTAATTGGTTATACTGAACAAGGGACAGAAAATCAGCAATTCCTTCCAAATTATGAGGAGAGATCATTGGATGAAAGTGTTTATAGATGGAAAAGGAAATACATTCATGTATAATAGATTCATAGAAAAAGGATAGATAGATAGATACTGTAGATAGGTAGATACTGTAGATAGATCAATAATGTAGATAAATAATGTAGATAGATAGATAGATACTGTAGATAGATCAGTACTGTAGATAGATCAATACTGTAGATAGATCGATGCTGTAGATAGATAGATAGATACTGTAGATTGATAGATAGATACTGTAGATAGATCAATAATGTATATAGATACTGTAGATAGATAGATAGATAGATATTGTAGATAGATCAATAATGTAAATAGATACTGTAGATAGATAGATAGATAGATAGATAGATAGATACTGTAGATAGATCAACACTGTAGATAGATAGATACTGTAGATAGATCAATACTGTAGATAGATCAATACTGTAGATAGATCGATACTGTAGATAGATAGATAGATAGATAGATAGATAGATAGATAGATCGATCACAACTGTAGATATATACTGTAGATAGATAAATAGATAGCTCGATACTGTAGACAGATAGATAGATAGATACTGTAGATTGATAGATAGATACTGTAGATAGATCAATAATGTAGATTGATACTGTAGATAGATAGATAGATACTGAAGATAGATTAGATAGATAGATAAATATAAACTATAGATAGATAGATACTGTAGATAGATCAACACTGTAGATATAGATAGATATTGTAGATAGATCAATACTGTAGATAGATCGATACTGTAGACAGATAGATAGATAGACCAACAATGTAGATATATACTGTAGCTAGATAGATAGATAAATAGATAGATACTGAAGATAGATTAGATAGATAGATAAATATAAACTATAGATAGATAAATAGATACTGTAGATAGATCGATAGATAGATACTGTAGATAGATAGACAGATACTGTAGATAGATCATTACTGTACATAGATCAACACTGTAGATAGACAGATACTGTAGATAGATCAACACTGTAGATAGATACTGTAGATAGATCAATAATGTAGATAGATCAACACTGTAGATAGATAGATACTGTAGATAGATCAATACTGTAGATAGATACTGTAGATAGATCGATACTGTAGATAGATAGATAGATACTGTAGATATATACTGTAGATAGATAGATACTGAAGATAGATTAGATAGATAGATAGATAAATATAAATTGTAGATAGATAGATACTGTAGATAGATAGATAGATAGATAGATAGATAGATCAACACTGTAGATATATACTGTAGATAGATAGATAGATAGATAGATAGATAGATAGATAGATAGATAGATAGATAGATAGATGCCCCCAGCTACATCACTAACCTGGTCTCAAAATACCAACCAAACCATTCTCTTCAGTTATCCCAAGACCTCCCGCTCTCTAGCTCCCGCTTCACCTCCTCCCATGCTCACCTCTAGGACTTCTCCCAAGCTTCTCCCATTCTTTGGAACTTCCTACCCCAATCTGTCTGATTTTATCTCACTGTACCTCCAGACACAGCTGATCACAGATTGAGGTAAAAAGCCAATCAGCAGCTCTTTACCATGTGATCAGCTGTGTCCAATCACCGGCTTCTGTAAAAGGGACACGTGCACTGATAATCTGTGCCCATCAGTGCCCACACGTGCTGCGAATCAGTGCCCATCATCAGTGTCATCTATCAGTGCCGCCTATCAGTCCCTATCAGTGCAGCCTCATCAGTGCCCAAATTAAGGACAGTTGGGAGCTATGCAATTAGGGCATAACAAAAACTTTATTTATTTTTTAAATTTGTTGATTTTTTATTAATTGTCTATTTTTTTCTAATCATCTACTAGTGGACAGCTGCTAATCCTTTCCATTTTATGACTTTGTATCGTTTTTCCTGCAATGTCCCAGATTGGTAAATCGTCTCTCCTATCTGTTACTTTGTAACAACTGCAGTGTCAGGGAAGACCTGCCGCTGTGCTCAGTTTTTGGCTGCTATTGCTGAGTGATGGCATTATGTTCCTGAGAGCTGCCAGCCTGTGCCGCGTTTTTCTGCCAGCAGGGCCGGTGCTACCACTAGGCAAACTAGGCAGCCGCCTAGGGCGCCATGCTGCCTAGGGGGGCGCCAGGCCACAGGTTTTCCTACTATCTTCTCTCTGCAGCAAGCAACTAAGTTTCAGCATCAGCAGGCAGCCGCCCCTCTGTTCACAGATAGTGTCAGAGGCGCATCGGCGGTGAAGGACTGTGTCGGTGTCCCGACTCCTGAATGAATGGAAGCAAGCAAATATTCATTGATGGGCACTGGTAGGCTGCATTTGATGGGTCCTGGTGAGGCTAAATGTGATGGGCGCTGGTGAGGCTGCATTGATGGGCACTGGTGGGCTGCATTTTATGGGTGCTTCGTTAAAAAGGTGGGGTTACATGGGCAGAGAAAAGGGGGTGGGGTCAGGGATGGAGTCAAGGGGGGCGTCAAAATTAGGTTTCGCCTAGGGTGTCAAAAATTCTTGCACCAGCCCTGTCTGCCAGTCACGGCTATGCTGAACTCTGACTGTGTGAGCCTGCCCTGTACATCCGGGAAAGATCCTGGGGAATCGCTGCGTACTGCCATCATGTGACGGACTACGGTGGAATCTATGTAAAGGAGCTGCAAGCATTTGTGTATAGAGAAGTCTTATAATAGTTTAGATAAAGGTGAAGCTTAATTTCCTGTCATTTATTATTTACAACCTCTAAGGGCACAATAAGCCCTGTACTCAGATGGGTGCTGGGTGACATTTAGGCTGTTTGGAGCTATCCTGGTGGGGGTAGCTCCTGCCAACCTGCCCGGACATTGGAGCTCACAGTGGAGGACCGCACACCTGGCTGCAGATCACATGCCTAGACGCCTCTGCCGCATCAGGTACATTTTCATTGAGTTGAAGAGCACAAGAAACAGGGAAACTTACATTCCCAGGGGCAAAGAGGATCGTGGGAAAAGGAATGAACACAGCCTCTGCCTGCACATAGGGTTGCCACCCGTTCGGGATTCACCCGGACAGTCCGGGTTTTGAATCATGTGTCCGGGTTTCAGGCAGACTGAAACCCGGACACATTATTCAGAATGGGCTGTGGATCCCCAAATAACCAAAATAGTCACACTGCGGCTGGCTGTCTGGGGGCAGGTTTGGCATGACTGGGGGGGCAGGGCGATGATGTCAGCAAGAGCAATTTTGCCACACCCACTGTTCGCTACGGCACGCTATGTGCACCACATTATTACTCTACTTGGGGCACCCAAAGGTATCCCAGGCCGCTAAAGTGTTCGTGTTTGGTCTGAAGAAAAGGTGGCAACCCTACCTTGACCACGGCTATGGAACGCTCTACCCACGAACATCTGCTTGGAAGGAAACCATCGGGGCTTCAGGAAAAAACTCAAGACCCACCTCTTCTAAGAAGGAATCAACGCAGGTCGGATTAAGCGCCTCGAGGCGATTCAGTTCGCAGTTGCAGCGCTATACAAGTCACTCATTCATTCATTCATGCACCTGAGCATGGTAAGTCGAGGTGTACTTCACTCCACGCCACTCGAACTCTCCTTCCCTGTCAAGTTTGTAGACAAAGGCTGTTATTTAGGAAAGGCAAATCCACTTTGCACTACAAGTGCAAACTACACTAAAAGTGCACTTGAAATTGCACTGAAAGTGCACTTGGAAGTCCAGTTGCTGTAGATCCGAGGGGGACATGCAAGGAAAATAAAAAAACAGCATTTTAGCTTGCACATGATTGGATAATAAAATCAGCAGAGCTTCCCCTGATTTCAGATCTACCCCCTCAGATTTTCAGCGACTGCACTTTCAAGTGCACTTGTAGTGCAAAGTGGATTTGCCTTTCATAAATAACCCCCAAAGTCATTCCACGCAAAGCATTCAGGAGGTCACCTGAAGTTAGGTCTCTGGATGCACCTCAGGGGTTTGAGCCTCAGCTCCATTTTCTGGGAGACACGTCTCTACCTCCAGGCACATCAGTGGATGGTGGTTCAGAGGGCTCCAAAGCGGGAGCATGGACCTGAGCTGGGTGACCATTGGGCTGTGTGATACTGTCAGTCTTCCCCATGGCTTCCCCAGGGGGTCCCGGAGGTAATGGTGGAAGAGTAAGTGGCAGTCACCATTGAACTTCTGGTGGCCAAGAAGACGCTTGTGGCTCAAGAGCTTGGATAGGTTCTTTGCAAAAACTCCCTTAGGTCTCTCCGTGGTTCTCAAAGGGTCTAAAGAACTAACAATGTAGCTGTCTTGGTTTTTCTTGAGTTCCTTCTCTCTGGATACCATAGACTAGCACACCTAGAATATGTTGCCTTTTTTTTTCTTGGGTTGTTAGCAATTTTTTTTATTGGTGTGTCCCTGCTGGACTAGCACTTTGTCCCTAGGTAGGAGGTCAAAGTCTACCATTTTCTTTCCTCCATGCATGACCAGTTTTTAACAAACTGTTGGAGTTCAGCCAGAAGTTATTTCCATTCCCAAATCCGGGAAGTTGGAGGCTAGGCAGGTCCTTCATACTGTAGGTGGTGCTGTGCGTGGTGCAGGGGGTAGTGGATGCTTAGAGGAACATTGTTCCTCTGCAGACTCCATAAGTGTCACCAGGGAAGCTGGTGTCCGATTGGACACAGCAGCCCTGAGCAGTGTTGGTCATCTTACTTTAAAAAAGTAATTAGTTACAAAGTTACAAATTACAAAAAGTTACAAATTACTTCTCCCAAAAAGTAATTGAGTTAGTAACTCAGGTACTACATTGGAAAAGTAATTAGTTACGCAGCAAAGTAACTGACTTTTTTTTAAATATTCTATCGTGTAACTAAGGGGCGGGTCTAGTATTACTGTAACCAAGGGGCGCATTTATTATTATTGTTATATATCATGTAACCAAGGGGCTGCTCTATTATTACTCTAACCAAGGGGCAGATCTGTTATAGCGTGTAAGCAAGGGGGCGGGTCTATTATTATTATATCGTGTAAGGGGGGGGTCTATTATTATTATATCGTGTAAGGGGCAGATGGCTACAGAAGAGGGCGAATGTTAAATGAATAGGCAGAGCTCGATATATAACAATAATAATAAATGCGCCCCTTGGTTACAGTAATACTAGACCCGCCCCTTAGTTACACGATAGACGCCCCTTGCAGAGTAGCACGAGCATCGGGAGCGTGCGGCATCGCCTCGTACAATTACATGTTAACTGCGCCTGCGCGGTGTAGAGTTCACTCAGAGCTGTTTAGGTTCGGCAATTTTCAGAAGCTCCGTAGTCCTTCGTACTGTGCAAGCGCTGCGCCTGAGCAGTACAGGGGGGTCCTTATCCGGCGGGGGAACTTTTTCGGCAGGACACCGGAATTACACTACTGCCATCTAGTGGCGGTAGATGTAAATGGGGTAACTAAGCCAAAGTAATGGGAACTGCGTTACCATGAGGGGTAATGGGAACTGCGTTACCATCAGTTAGATTACTTGTTACCCTCTAAAGTTACTGCGTTAGGTAACTCAGTTTATTTTAACTCAGTTACTTACATCACTGGCCCTGAGTGACCTCCGCAGCCATCTTTAGTGGGGGGGATTGGCAGCTCTGAGATGTAATAAATATGTAAGTAGCCACTCCGCTGGCTGGGGCTGGGGTTGGTGCGTATTCTGAGGGTGGCTAGGTTAGGTTGCAAGGGACAGTGACTCATTTAACTTATTATGGGACTTAGTGTGTGTGTTCCCCTCCAACCTGGGTACCAAATTCTTGGCCTTGCCCACAGGAGTGTGCTCCAATTCTGTGAGCCCCCTGAGAGTACAGCCAAGTATACCACTGTTCAGTGATCAATCTGTTACAGAGTGCACCAGGTTTTTTACATTTTCAGACCACTTCAACCAAGTAATGGTTACATTTCATTTTTCTTTCCCATGAGCTAATCCTCTTAGCAGCTGTATCATACTTGCCAACAGTCCCGATTTTCCCGGGACAATCCTGATTTTCCCGGGACCCTCGTCCTGATCGGAGCTCGTCCCGATTAATTTCCCGGGATTTCGCCTTTGTACCGGGAAAATCGGGAATGTTTTAGCAAAAAACGACCGGCGGGCTACAAAAAGACTGAGTCTTTCCGGGCACTGGACTTGACAGACTCTACACCTTCATTCCACCCGCAACGACAGTGGCCATGAGGATGAAAACTACAGGACAGCTTCTATTATGATCCTGTCCGGGTATAGTTCCACCACACAGCACGGGAAAATTGCTCTGGTTGGTTGCACCCTCCATGAGCCACACTTTTTTCATATTAAGTGTGACGCCACTTACTGTAGTAAATCCTTCTAAATGATTAAAGAGGAAGTAAACCCTGATGGGGTATAAGCATAATGAGCTAGTATGCATCGGCTACTAGCCCATTATGTGCCACTTACCTGCAAAATAATCCAGCGATGTCCCCGGTGTGGGCAGCGTCCATCTTCTTGCCCTCTTCCTTGGATGGCCGCGGACTCCGGCTCTGTGATTCCCCACCGCATGGCGTCACTCCCGTGCGACTAGCGGCATATGCTAGGGAAGGAACGGCCTTTACTTTTGTTTCTTCCCCGCGCATGCGCCGCACAAATCTCTGGCGGACTACAATTGAAATATATCCTAAACGGCACATGTTTAGGAGATATTTTCACTACCTATAGGTAAGCCTTATTCTAGGGGACCCTGATGTAAGGGGGGGCTCTCTGGGGACCCTGATGAAGGGGGGGGGGCTCTCTGGGGATCCTAATGTAAGTAGGGAGGCTCTCTGGGGACCCTGATGTAAGTGGGGGGGGGCTCTCTGGGGACTCTGATGTAAGGAGGAGGCTCTCTGGGGACCCTGATGTAAGGGGAGGCTCTCTGGGGACCCTGATGAAGGGGGGGGGGGGCTCTCTGTGGATCCTAATGTAAGTAGGGAGGCTCTCTGGGGACCCTGATGTAAGTGGGGTGGGGGTCTCTGGGGACCCTGATGTAAGGGGAGGCTCTCTGGGGACCCTGATGAAGGGGGGGGGGGGGTCTCTGGGGACCCTGATGTAAGGGGAGGCTCTCTGGGGATCCTAATGTAAGTAGGGGGGCTCTCTGGGGACCCTGATGTAAGTGGGGGGGCTCTCTGGGGACCCCCGATGTAAGTGGGGGGCTCTCTGGGGACCCTGATGTAAGGAGGAGGCTCTCTGGGGACCCTGATGTAAGGGGAGGCTCTCTGGGGACCCTGATGAAGGGGGGGGGCTCTCTGGGGATCCTAATGTAAGTAGGGAGGCTCTCTGGGGACCCTGATGTAAGTGGGGGGGCTCTCTGGGGACCCTGATGAAGGGGGGGGGGCTCTCTGGGGATCCTAATGTAAGTAGGGAGGCTCTCTGGGGACCCTGATGTAAGTGGGGGGGCTCTCTGGGGACTCTGATGTAAGGAGGAGGCTCTCTGGGGACCCTGATGTAAGGGGGGGGCTCTCTGGGGATCCTAATGTAAGTAGGGAGGCTCTCTGGGGACCCTGATGTAAGTGGGGGGGCTCTCTGGGGACCCCGATGTAAGTGGGGGGGCTCTCTGGGGACCCTGATGTAAGAAGGAGGCTCTCTGGGGACCCTGATGAAGGGGGGGGGGGCTCTCTGGGGATCCTAATGTAAGTAGGGAGGCTCTCTGGGGACCCTGATGTAAGTGGGGGGCTCTCTGGGGATCTTAATGTAAGTAGGGAGGCTCTCTGGGGACCCTGATGTAAGGGGGGGGGCTCTCTGGGGATCCTAATGTAAGTAGGGAGGCTCTCTGGGGACCCTGATGTAAGTGGGGGGGCTCTCTGGGGACCCCGATGTAAGTGGGGGGCTCTCTGGGGACCCTGATGTAAGAAGGAGGCTCTCTGGGGACCCTGATGAAGGGGGGGGGGGCTCTCTGGGGATCCTAATGTAAGTAGGGAGGCTCTCTGGGGACCCTGATGTAAGTGGGGGGGGGGCTCTCTGGGGATCTTAATGTAAGTAGGGAGGCTCTCATGCGCCGCACAAATCTCTGGCGGACTACAATTGAAATATATCCTAAATGGCACATGTTTAGGAGATATTTTCACTACCTATAGGTAAGCCTTATTCTAGGGGACCCTGATGTAAGGGGGGCTCTCTGGGGACCCTGATGAAGGGGGGGGGGGCTCTCTGGGGATCCTAATGTAAGTAGGGAGGCTCTCTGGGGACCCTGATGTAAGGGTCCCCAGAGTACAAAACATCCATCAGTACAAAACAAACAAATACAATGCGGCCTATCAGTGCCCATCCGTGCCACCTATCAGTGCCCATCTGTGCCACCTATCAGTGCCCATCTGTGCCACCTATCAGTGCCAATCCATGCCGCCTATCAGTGCCCATCCATGCTCATCAGTGCCGCCTATCCATGCCCATCTGTGCCACCTATCCATGCCCATCCATGCCACCTATCCATACCAATTTGTGCCAGCTATCAGTGCCCATCTGTGTCGCCCATCAGTGCCACCTATCAGTGCCCATCAGTGCTGCGTATCAGTGTCACATATCAGTGCCCATCAATGCCACCTCATCAGTGCCACTTCATTGGTGCCACCTCATCGGTGCCCATCAGTGCCACCTTATCAGTCCCCGTCAGTGCAGCCCCATCAGTGCCCATCAGTGAAGGAGAAAACTTACTTATTTACAAAGTTTTGAAACTGAAACAAAAAAAACATATTTTTTTTCAAAATTTTCGGTCTTTTCTTATTTGTTTAGCAAAAAATAAAAACCGCAGAGGTGATCAAATACACCCAAAAGAAATCTCTATTTGTGGGAAAAAAATGATAAAAATTTCATTTGGGTACAGTGTTGTATGACCGCACAATTGTCATTCAAAGCGCGACAGCGCTGAAAGCTCAAAATTAGTCTGGGCAGGAAGGTGTTTAAGTGCCCAGTATTGAAGTGGTTAAGGCGGGGCAAAAGGGGCAGCTGCTCCGGACCCAGTCATTGTTGTGGGGCCCAAAGCAGCTGCCCCTTGAGCCTACACTGCCTGAAAATAGTTGACAAGTGGATTTGGGAGGGCCCAATAAAATGTTTGCCCGGGGTCCAATGATTATTAAAGAGGGCCCTGGCAGGAGTGTGTCCTTTTCCTTCACATCTCGTGGTAAAAACGTGTTTTTTCCCATCTCTGAGTGTTGGAAGGTGCAGCTAGAATGGATGGCCGCCCAGAGCCGAATCATGAGGTCAGACTAAAGGAGGACTGAGTGATTGCTGGGTGATGGCTCTCCCTCTGATAAAGTCCCCGTCCAGAGGCAAAACGCGTAAGTTGGAGTTCTATAGAGTGGGGTGGAAGAGAATGCAGAGGAATAGAGTAAGCGAGCCCAGCACTTATAGCGGCTGTAACCCTAAAAAAAAGAAAATAATTGATCCTGTTCCTACTTAACCGCTTCAATACCCGGCCATAGTCATATGACACCCACAAGGTGGATCTACCATCCTGGGTGGGCGTCATATGACGTCCTCGGATTCCCGGCCGCCTGGGGGGCGCGCGCTCGCCGCCGGCGGCGCGCGCGCGCGCCCGCGGCATCGCTCGGGACCCGGTGCGAGTGCCCGGCGGCCGCGATGTCCGCCGGGCACCCGCGATTGCCCGTTAAAACAACGGGACCAGGTGGGACCGTGGAGCTGTGTGTGTAAACACACAGCTCCACGTCCTGTCAGCGGGGAGGAGACCCATCATGTGATCCCAGTAGGGAGGATCACATGATCGGTCTCCTCCCCTTAAGTCCCCTCCCCCTACAGTTAGAATCACTCCTATTAGGGACACACATTAACCCCTCCAGCGCCCTCTAGTGTTAACCCCTTCCCTGACAGTCACATTTACACAGTAATCATTGCAATTTTATAGCAACGATCGCTGTGTAAATGTGAATGGTTCCAAAAATGTGTCAAAAGTGTCCGAAGTGTCCGCCGCAATGTCGCAGTCACGAAAAAAAAAAATCGCAGATCCCCGCCATTACTAGTAAAAAAAAAAAAAAAAAAAAATTCAATAAATCTATCCCCTATTTTGTAGACGCTATAACTCTTGCGCAAACCGATCAATATACGCTTATTGCGATTTTTTTTACCAAAAATATGTAGAAGAATACGTATCGGCCTAAACTGAGGAAAAAAATAGTTTTTTTTAAAAAAAATGGGATATTTATTATAGCAAAAAGTAAAAAATATTGTGTTTTTTTTCAAAATCGTCGCTCTTCTTTTGTTTATAGCGCAAAAAATAAAAACCGCAGGGGCGATCAAATACCACCAAAAGAAAGCTCTATTTGTGGGAAAAAAAGGACGTCAATTTTGTTTGGGTGTAATGTCGCACGACCGCGCATTGTTAGTTAAAGCGACGCAGTGCCGAATCGCAAAAAGGGCTCTGGTAAGGAAGGGTGTTTAAAAGCCCTGTATTGAAGTGGTTAAGGACCGGGCCTATTTTTCAAACTTGTTGTTTACAGGTTAAAATCTTTTTTTATTTTTTGCTATAAATTACTTCAAACCCCCAAACATTATACTTTTTTTTTCAGACACCCTAGAGAATAAAATAGCGGTCGTTGCAATACTTTTTCATTTGCGCAGCGGTCTTCCAAGCGCAATTTTTTGGGGAAAATACACCTTTTTGAAATTAATTTAAAAAAGCAGTAAAGTTAGCCCAATTTGTTTTCTATATTCTGAAAGATGATGTTATGCCGAGTAAAATTATACCTTACGTATCACGCTTCAAAATTGCGCCCGCTCATGGAATGGCGACCAACTTTGAGCCCTAAAAATCTCCATAGGCGACGTTTTAAAATGTATGCAGGTTACCAGTTTTGAGTTACAGAGGAGGTCTAGGGCTAGAATTATTGCTCTCGCTCTAACGATCGCGGCGATACCTCACATGTGTGGTTTGAACACCGTTTTCATATGCGGACATGACATACTTATGCGTTCGCTTCTGCGCGCGAGCTCGGCAGGATGGGGCGCTTTAAAAATGTTTTTATTTATTTTTTAATTTAAAAGTTTGGGGTCACTTTTATTCCTATTACAAGGAATGTAAACATCCCTTGTAATAGAAAAAAAGCATGACAGGACCTCTATAATGTGAGATCTGGGGGTAAAAAGACCTCACATCTCATACTTACACTTAAAATGCAATTAAAAAACAAAACAGATGAAAAGCGCCGCTAAAACAACGGTAAAGCGCTGCTAAAATGAGCGGAGCTTTACTGCCAACGTGGCCACGACTACAGTGTGAAAGCAGCCTAAGAAAACATGCAATAAATCAAAGACTAATCAACCCAAAGAGCGCAGTATTGGGGGGGGGGGACAGAAGGGCACAGAACAGGAGGAGTCAGCAGGACACAATGCTGGGATCAGATCAGTAGGGCACAATGCTGGGATCAGTAGGTAATAATACTGGGATCAGGAGGACACAATGCTGGGATCAGGAGGGTACAATGGTGGGATCAGGGGGACACATTACTGGGATCAGGAGGGCACAATGCTGGGATCAGGAGGTAATAATGCTGGAATCAGGAGGGCACAATGCTGGGATCAGGAGGGTACAATGCTGGGATCAGGAGGGTACAATGCTGGGATTAGGAGGGTACAATACTGGGATCAGGAGGTAATAATGCTGGAATCAGGAGGGCACAATACTAGGATCAGGAGGGCACAATACTGGGATCAGGAGGGCACAATGCTGGGATCAGGAGGGCACAATGCTGGGATCAGGAGGGCACAATGCTGGGATCAGGAGGTAATAATGCTGGAATCAGGAGGGCACAATACTAGGATCAGGAGGGTACAATGCTGGGATCAGGAGGGTACAATACTGGGATCAGGAGGGTACAATACTGGGATCAGGAGGGTACAATACTGGGATCAGGAGGTCACAATGCTGGGATCAGGAGGTAATAATGCTGGAATCAGGAGGGCACAATACTAGGATCAGGAGGGTACAATGCTGGGATCAGGAGGGTACAATACTGGGATCAGGAGGGTACAATACTGGGATCAGGAGGGTACAATACTGAGATCAGTAGGGCACAATGCTGGGATCAGGAGGGCACAATGCTGGGATCAGGAGGTAATAATGCTGGAATCAGGAGGGCACAATACTAGGATCAGGAGGGTACAATGCTGGGATCAGGAGGGTACAATACTGGGATCAGGAGGGTACAATACTGGGATCAGGAGGGTACAATACTGAGATCAGTAGGGCACAATGCTGGGATCAGGAGGGCACAATACTGGGATCAGGAGGGCACAATACTGAGATCAGGAGGGCACAATAATGGGATCAGGAGGGCACAATACTGAGATCAGTAGGGCACAATGCTGGGACCAGGAGGGCACAATACTGGGATCAGGAGGGTACAATACCTGATCTGGAGGGTACAATACCTGATCCCATGATGCACAATAATGGGATCAGGAGGGCACAATAATGGGATCAGGAGGGTACAATACTGGGATCAGGAGGGTACAATACTGGGATCAGGAGGTAATAATGCTGGAATCAGGAGGGCACAATACTAGGATCAGGAGGGCACAATGCTGGGATCAGGAGGGCACAATGCTGGGATCAGGAGGGCACAATACTGGGATCAGGAGGGCATAATGCTGGGATCAGGAGGTAATAATGCTGGAATCAGGAGGGCACAATACTAGGATCAGGAGGGTACAATGCTGGGATCAGGAGGGCACAATACTAGGATCAGGAGGGCACAATGCTGGGATCAGGAGGTAATAATGCTGCAATCAGGAGGGTACAATGCTGGGATCAGGAGGGCACAATACTAGGATCAGGAGGGCACAATGCTGGGATCAGGAGGTAATAATGCTGCAATCAGGAGGGCACAATACTAGGATCAGGAGGGTACAATACTGGGATCAGGAGGGTACAGTCACCCGGGACAGCTAAGAAAAAAAGTGTGACTGTCCTGTCAAATCCGGGACAGTTGGCAACTATGATGCAATGCAAGATTATCATGGGGCCCCCATCCATCTAGGGCCCCTGCATTAAGACACCCCTGTGAGCTGTTAGTGGTGACGGGGTGTGCAGCACCAGGTGTTTTCTATGGAAGAAACGAAAAGTGGAAAATTAGAGACTTAGTGAGAGTTTTTAACACATATACACATAGACTGTTAAATACAACACAATTTCATTGGTTTTGTTTTTTTGTTTTTCATTTATTTGCTTCTTCACAAACATATGGTGGATTTAGTGCAGCGCTGAATCACTTTTTATTTATATACTTGAAGTGTATGGATATGAGCCGCATCACATTTTATATATGGTGTATGTCACAATTTTTTTTTTAGTTAATAGTAATGCCCCCGTACACACGGTCGGAAATTCCGACCACAAAATCCGTCTGATTTTTTCCGACGGATTTGGTCCGACCCTGGTGTTGCATACACACGGTCGGACAAAGTTGTCGGAAAATCCGATCGTTCGGAACGTGGTGACGTTCGTTGCGTACGACGGGACTACGTACAAATAGCTTTGGTCTCGTAATTTGATCTGAGCATGCGTGGCACTTTGTCCGTCAGAAATTCTCTACAAACGATCGGAAAAGGGCAGATTGGATTTTTTTGTCGGAAAATGTTTTCCTGTCGGAATTTCCGATGGAAAAAGTCCGAATAGAGCCCATACACGATCGGATTTTCCGACATCATAATCCGATCGGACTTTTTCCGTCGGACTTTCCGACCGTGCGTACGGGGCATAAGGGTGTACGCAAAGGTATTCATACTATAAGCTTGAGCAATGATATGCAACCAACGCTGGAGTAAGTACTCGTGTAATTGTAGATTTTTTTGCATAAATTGCCCCCCCACACCCCCCCCCCCCATCCTGCTATGTATACATAGTATATGACATTGAGTTATGTTGCAAAGCACTGCGTAAACTGTTGGCGCTGTATAAATCCTGACTTATAATATTAGTATTAATAAAAGGGAGCTTGATTTACTAAAGGCAAATATACTGTGCATTACAAATGCACTGCAGTTGCTCTAGATCTGAGGGGAAGCTCTGCTGATTTGTATCATCCAATCACGTGCAAGTAAAAAATGCTGTTTGTTTTATTTTCCTTGCATGTTCCCCTCAGATCTAGCGCAACTACGCTTGCAGCGCACACAGGGCTGGTGCACAGATTTTTGACACCCTAGGCAAAACCTAATTTTGCCGCCCCCCCCAGCCCCACCCCCTTTTCCCTGCCCATGTAAACTCCTCCTTTTTAATGAAGCGCCCATCAAATGCAGCCTCACTAGCGCCTATCAATGGCGGCCTCACCAGCGCCCTTCAATGCAGCCTCACCAGCGCCCATCAATGCAGCCTACCAGCGCCCATCAATGCAGCCTCACCAGCGCCCATCAATGCAGCCTACTAGTGCCAATTGATGCAGCCTCACCAGCGCCCATTAATGCAGCCTACTAGCGCCCATCAATGCAGCCTCACCAGCGCCCATCAATGCAGCCTCACCAGCACCCATCAATGCAGCCTCACCAGTGCCCATCAATGCAGCCTCACCAGTGCCCATCAATGCAGCCTTACCAGCACCCATCAATGCAGCCTACTAGCACCCATCAATGCAGCCTCACCAGTGCCCATCAATGCAGCCTCACCAGCGCCCATCAATGCAGCCTACTAGCACCCATCAATGCAGCCTCACCAGTGCCCATCAATGCAGCCTCACCAGCGCCCATCAATGCAGCCTACTAGCGCCCATCAATGCAGCCTACCAGTGCCCATCAATAAATGTTTGCTTGCTTCCATTAATTAAGGAGTTGGGACACAGATACAGTCCTCCGCTGCTGCTGCACCTCTGACAATATATGCGAATGGAGCTGCAGTAGCCTGCTGATTAGTTGCTTTCTGCAGAGAGAGGAGAGTATGAACACCAGTGGCCGGGCACCCTAGGCAGCAGGGCGCCCTAGGCGGCTGCCTAGTTTGCCTAGTGGTAGCACCGGCCCTGAGCGCACAGACTGTTTGCCTGTAAATCAGCCCCACTGTGTCCTCCACTGAGTTGCAGCACTATTTCTAAATTCTCATGCTGTAATTAGCAGATTGGCCACAAGATGTCCCCATAGTCCTTCTAGACCAGACTTTGTATTCTATTGCTATCCTAGGACTCAGCTGGGAGGAGGACAATGAGGAGGACAATGAGGAGGACAATGAGGAGGACAATGAGGGGGGCGCCTAAAAAAGAAACTCTCCGATATTCTGCATCTTCGGATAAAAGTCAGGGTTGGAGCGGCGAGGTCTTTCGCCTACAATGTCCTTCTTTCCCACATCTAAGTCTACATCTGTCCTCTTGTATTTGGCCTCCTCTAAATGTAGAGCATTTAAAATAAGCCGAGGACTTACAAAAGGTTCAAGAGAAATATCTGACCCCTTTGACTTCAATTCATCTTCAGCGTGAACTCCGACCTCCCATCTTACGCGGACGTATCTTTATGATGTCGCCGGATTGATGGATTATTTAGAAGAAAGTCCCAGCCTGTCACATGTTACCTGCCTGTCATCTCTTGTTTTGTCCCTTTAAAGCTGAAGTTTAATCTGCTTTCTGTTTTTCTTTCCCTTCCCTCCCTCATTAACATACTAATGCAATTTTTAAATAAAACTTTTCTGTGTTCATTACATACCTTATTTTAGATACAGTGATGTCATCACTGGGTCTCTGTGCTTCTCTAGGCAATGCAGACAGGTCATGGCTGGTAGGAGGGGCCAGCAAGGGGGCTGTACAGAGCTTCCTGAAAACATCACAGCACCCGGCCTCAGTACTCCTCTCCAGAGTCCTCAGTCCTGATGCAAACAGTGGGCTGGCTCTTGGGAGGAGCTATGCAAATATCAAAATGCCTTGATGGTTGTTCTTTAAATCACAGACTGTGAGCTCCTCACAATGTGCATTAGAAGCTGCAGCAAATCAGCAGAAGCCCCACCACATTGGCTGGCTGGGGGACGTCCAGCATCATCCTGAGACTGCGGACATGCTACAGGTGACAATCAGAGACTGCGGACATGCTAAAGGTGACAGTCAGAGACTGCAGACATGCTACAGGAGACAATCAGAGACTGCGGACATGCTACAGGTGACAGTCAGAGACTGTGGACATGCTACAGGTGACAATCAGAGACTGCGGACATGCTAAAGGTGACAGTCAGAGACTGCAGACATGCTACAGGTGACAATCAGAGACTGCAGAAATGCTACAGGTGACAGTCAGAGACTGCAGACATGCTACAGGTGATAATAAAAAACTAGGGGCATGCTACAGGAGACAATCAGAGACTGCAGACATGCTACAAGTGACAGTCAGAGACTGCGGACATGCCACAGGAGACAATCAGAGACTGCAGACATGCCACAGGAGACAATCAGAGACTGCGGACATGCTACAGGTGACAGAGACTGCGGACATGCCACAGGAGACAATCAGAGACTGCAGACATGCCACACGAGACAATCAGAGACTGCATACATGCTACAGGTGACAGTCGGAGACTGCGGACATGCCACAGGAGACAATCAGAGACTGCAGACATGCCACAGGAGACAATCAGAGACTGCAGACATGCCACAAGTGACAATCAGAGACTGCAGACATGCCACAGGAGACAATCAGAGACTGCGGACATGCCACAGGAGACAATCAGAGACTGCGGACATGCCACAGGTGACAGCCAGAGACTGTGGACATACTACAGGTGACAGTCAGAGACTGCAGACATGCCACATGAGACAATCAGAGACTGCAGAGACTGTGGACATACTACAGGAGACAATCAGAGATTGTGGACATACTACAGGTGACAGAGACTGCAGACATGCCACATGAGACTGCGGACATGCTAAAGGTGACAATCAGAGACTGCGGACATGCCACAGGAGACAATCAGAGACTGCGGACATGCCACATGAGACAATCAGAGACTGCGGACATGCCACAGGAGACAATCAGAGACTGCGGACATGCTACAGGTGACAGTCAGAGACTGCGGACATGCCACAGGAGACAATCAGAGACTGCGGACATGCTACAGGTGACAGTCAGAGACTGCGGACATGCCACAGGAGACAATCAGAGACTGCGGACATGCCACAGGAGACAATCAGAGACTGCGGACATGCTACAGGTGACAGTCAGAGACTGCGGACATGCTACAGGTGACAATCAGAGACTGCGGACATGCTACAGGTGACAATCAGAGACTGCGGACATGCTACAGGTGACAGTCAGAGACTGCAGACATGCTACAGGTGACAATAAGAGACTGCGGACATGCTACAGGTGACAATCAGAGACTGGGGGCATGCCACAGGAGACAATCAGAGACTGTGGACATACTACAGGTGACAGTCAGAGACTGCGGACATGCCACAGGAGACAATCAGAGACTGTGGACATACTACAGGTTACAGTCAGAGACTGCGGACATGCCACAGGAGACAATCAGAGACTGTGGACATACTACAGGTGACAGTCAGAGACTGCGGACATGCCACAGGAGACAATTAGAGACTGTGGACATACTACAGGTGACAGTCAGAGACTGCGGACATGCCACAGGAGACAATCAGAGACTGTGGACATACTACAGGTGACAGTCAGAGACTGCGGACATGCCACAGGAGACAATTAGAGACTGGGGACATACTACAGGTGACAGTCAGACACTGCGGACATGCTACATGTGACAGTCAGAGACTGCGGACATGCTACAGGTGACAGTTAGAGACTGTGGACATGCTACAGGAGACAATCAGAGACTGTGGACATACTACAGGTGACAATCAGAGACTGCAGACATGCTACAGGTGACAGTCAGAGACTGCGGACATGCTACAGGTGACAGTTAGAGACTGTGGACATGCTACAGGAGACAATCAGAGACTGTGGACATACTACAGGTGACAGTCAGAGACTGCGGACATGCTACAGGTGACAGTTAGAGACTGCGGACATGCTACAGGCAGGGCTGGACTGGGAATAAAAACCAGCCCTGGAAAAAATATCATAGCAGCCCCATAGCATTATTATACCAGCCCAACATCATAACGTCATTATTTCCTTGTTCATGAAAGGGAAAACCAGACATTTTAAAGCACATTTGAAGAGTGTATTATATATATATATATATATATATAGTTAGTCAGGTTGAAAAAAGACACGTCCATCCAGTTCAACCATAGAAAAATAAATAAAGAAAATAAAAAATATCGTACAATTCAATATACCCAATTCTATACCCACAGTTGATCCAGAGGAAGGCAAAAAAAAAACATACATACAAGGCAGATATGAAAGCACATAAGGCTTTATGTATACATATATATATAAGCAAATTCCAGTTAAAAGTGGTAAAATTGGTCCACCATCAAGGGGCACCCCAGGAACATGGGGGGGACTCTGGTTTCCAGAGACCACCTTCCACAGAAAGAATGGGGGGGTTACTGATATAAGGGGGAAACCTTTATATCAGTGCCCCCTTATATTATTGTATTCACTCCCCCCTTACATCAGTAACCCCCCCCCCAGACTTGCCTGGTGGCACTGTCACTGACCTCCTCTCAGGTGCCCTGTGCAGGGCTCAGTTAGATGGCTCCAGGTTGGTGGCTCTGGTTTTATTCTATAGTCTCCTCTCCACAGTCCACAAACATCTGACTTCTCCCATGACCCCCATCCTGGCGGCACTCCCACTCTTAACTCCTTTCCTGACTCCCCCTCAGAGACTGCAGACATGATACAGGAGATGGTCAGAGTTTGCGGACATGATACAAGTGATGTTTAGAGACTGAGGACATGATACAAGAGATAGCTAGAGACTGAGAACAGGATACTAGAGATGGGTAGAGACTGAGGACAGGATACAAGAGATGGGTAGAGACTGAGGACAGGATACAAGAGATGGGTAGAGACTGAGGACAGGATACAAGAGATGGGTAGAGACTGAGGACATGATACAAGAGATGGGTAGAGACTGAGGACATGATACAAGAGATGGGTAGAGACTGAGGACATGATACAAGTGATGGGTAGAGACTGAGGACATGATACAAGAGATGGTCAGAGGCTGCCGACATGATACAAGAGATGGTCAGAGGCTGCAGGCATGATACAGTAGATGTCAGAGGCTGCAGACATGATACATGAGGTGTCAGAGTCTGCGGGCATGGTACAGGAGATGGTTAGAGACTGCAGATATGATACAAGCGATCAATGCAGCCTCATCAGTGCCCAACAAATGCAGCCTCACTGTGCCCATCAATGCAGCCTCGCCATTCCCATCAATGCAGCTTTGCCATGCCCATCAATGCAGTCTCGCCGTGCCCATCAATGCAGCTTCGCCGTGCTCAACAATGCAGCCTCGCCGTGTCCACCAATGCAGCCTCACTGTGCCCATCATTGCAGCCTCACTGTGCCCATCATTGCAGCCTCACAGTGCCCATCAAATGCAGCTTTACCGTGACCACCAATGCAGCCTCCCTGTGCCCATCAATGCAGCCTCCCTGTACCCATCATAGCCGCCTCACTGTGCCCATCATTGCAGCCTCACTGTGCCTCTAATTGTAGCTTTATGGTGCCCATCGATGCAGCCTCTCTGTGCCCATCATTGAAGACTCACTGTGCCCATCATTGCAGCCTCACTGTGCCCACCAATGCAGCTTCAATGTGCCCACCAATGTAGTTTCGCTGTGCCCATGAATGCAGTCTCAATGTGCCTACCAATTGCAGCCTCTGTGTCCACCAATTGCAGCCTCTCTGTGCCCACCAATTGCAGCCTCTTGTGCCCACCAATTTCAGCCTCTGTGCCCACCAACTGCAGCCTCTGTGTGCCCACCAATTGCAGCCTCTGTGTGCCCATCAATGCAGCCTCACCGTGCCCTACAATGCAGCCTCACTGTGCCCATCATTGCAGCCTCCCTGTGCCCACCAATGCAGCCTCCCTCTGCCCACCAATGCAGCCTCCCTGTGCCCATTAATGCAGCTTCACTGTGCCAATCATTGCAGCCTCACTGTGCCCATCATTGTAGCTTCATGGTGCCCATCAATGCAGCCTATCTGTGCCCATCATTTCAGCCTCACTGTGTCCACCAATGCAGCCTCTATGTGCCCACCAATGCAGCCTCTATGTGCCCACCAATGCAGCCTCACTGTGCCCACCAATGCAGCTTCGCTGTGCCCACCAATGCAGCTTCACTTCATTGCAGTCTCACTGTGCCCATCAATCCAGGCTCACTGTGCCCACCAATGCAGCCTCTCTGTGCCTACAAATTGCAGCCTCTCTGTGCCCACCAATTGCAGCCTCTCTGCCCTCTAATTGCAGCCTCTGTGTCCACCAATTGCAGCCTCTGTGTCCACCAATTGCAGCCTCTGTGCCCACTAATTGCAGCCTTTGTGCCCATTAATTGCAGCCTCTGTGCCCACTAATTGCAGCCTCTGGGTCCACCAATTGCAGCCTCTCTGCCCACCAACTGCAGCCTCTGTGCCCACCAACTGCAGCCTCTGTGCCCACAAACTGCAGCCTCTGTGCCCACCAACTGCAGCCTCTCTGCCCACCAATTGCAGCCTCCGGCTCCACCAATTGCAGCCTCTGTGCCCACTAATGTCAGCTTCACCATTTTCTGGATAACAGTGCTCTCCTCCCTCTGTCCTCCGGAGCTCGTACACCACGGAGCTGGGTCTGTGTGCAAGGTCCCGCCCCCTAGACTGGCCGTGTGATAGGTGGAACACTGATTCAATCTACTATCACACGAGCCAGTCTAGGGGGGCGGGACCTTGCACACAGACCCAGCTCCGTGACATACGAGCGCCGGAGGACAGAGGGAGGAGAGCGCTGCATTCGCCGCTAAAAGCGGCCTACCGGTAAATTTCCCGGTATCCCGGTAGGCCAGTCCAGCCCTGGCTACAGGTGACAATCAGAGAGTGCAGACATTCTACAGGTGACAATCAGAGACTGCAGACATTATACAGGTGACAATCAGAGACTGCAGACATTATACAGAAGATGGTCAGAGAACTTTCAGCAATCCACAGCTTTATAGTTGAATAACACAGCTCAGAGTTTCAGCAGTCAGGCATTTTATGGGTGTAAGTTTTCATATGCGGGCGCTACTCACGTATAGAAGTCAATGCGGAATGAATTATCTTCGTTTCCATTGACTTCTATGGGGAAACTCGCTTTGATATGCAAGTGCTTTGGATTACAATCATTCTCTTGAAATGGATTATACTCATAATCCGAGGTTCCACTGTACTCCTCTGTCTTGTCCTCGGGGGTCTTATGTCGCTTCTGTGACAACGTAACATCTACATGTACCTTTTTGATGCTTTGTATAATAAAATATACACTCATCTGCCACTTTATTAGGTACACCTGTTCAATTGCTTGGTAAAACAAATTGCTAATCAGCCAATCACATGGCAGCAGCCTTTGGGCATCTAGACGTGGCGAAGACGACTTGCTGAAGTTCAAACCGAGCGTCAGAATGAGGGAAGAAAGGGGATTTAAGTGACTTTGAACGTGGCATGGTTGTTGGTGGCAGACGGGCCGGTCTCAGACCGGCGGCCTTGTGTAGTGTGTTTTCCGGCTTGAGGAACAGTGACAGTGTACTGGACATGTACACACTATATGTGAATCATTTCTGTGTGGGGAAAGTGTAGGGAAAGAGGAAAAATAGGCAGGGATAGTGTATTCTTCTCAGCCTTTGCTTGTGGGGAAAGTGTAGGGATAGAGGAAAAATAGTCAGGGATAGTTTATTCTTCTCAGTGCTGTTCTCTACCAATCCAGCCATCTGCAGGAGTTAAGCCCCATACACACGGTCGGAAAATCCGACCACCAAATCCATCGGATTTGGTCCGACGGATTTAGTCCGACACTGGTGTTGCATACACACGGTCGGACAAAGTTGTCGGAAAATCCGATCATTCTGAACGTGGTGACGTTTGTTGCCTACGACGGGACTACGTAGAGGCTAGTAGCCAATAGCTTTGGTCTTGTAATGTGATCTGAGCATGCGTGGCACTTTGTCCGTCGGAATTCGCTACACACGATCGGAATTGGTGTGATCGGACTTTGTTGTCGGAAAATCTTTAGAGCAGGAGATACAACTTTGTCCGTCGGACAATCCGATGGAAAATGTCCGATGGTGCCTACACACGGTCGGAATTTCCGACAACATTGTCCGATAGGACAGAATCCATCGGAAAATCCGACCGTGTGTATGGGGCTTTAGTGTGTGTGTGTGCTGTGTGAGTATAGCACAGCAGTAGCACACTAAACCACCTTACACTGTATCTGCCCTGTTGTCACCTAAGACAGCCATCTGCAGGAGTCAGTGTGTTTTGTGTGCCTCCAGCACAGCACAGTATACACCAACAGTCCATACATACATACATACATACATACAGTATATACCTACAGTCCCTGTCTTGTTTACACCGCCTGTATACTGCTGTTCAGAGTATATAGGGTTTTAGGTATAGGGTTTTATTTTGGGTGCGGGGTTCCCCTTAATATCCATACAAGACCCAAAGTGGCTGGTAATGGGCTGGGGTGGGGTAGGGGGGGGGGATGGGGTAGCCATGCCATTTTTCTCAAAGATTTTCATCCATATTGCCAGGACAAGACATTACATTAAAGCCGCAAGCAGTTTTAAATTACTTTTTTTTCCTTTACAAATGTCATTTTGTGCAGGGACAGTTCTAAACACGGGAAACACATGCCACTTCACAGGCATACTTTAGACACCCCCCAGGTACCATATTTAAAGGAAAGGCCACTACTGTCGGCCAAGAACAGGAAACTGAGGCTGCAATTGGCACAGGATCACCAAAATTGGACAACAGAAGATTGGGAAAACGTTGCCCGGTCTGATGAGTCTGGATTTCAGCTGTGACATTCAGATGGTGGGGTCAGAATTTGGCACATGGATCCATCCGGCCTTGTATCACTGGTTCAGGCTGGTGGTGGGGGTGTAATGGTGTGGGGGATGGGGTATCACTGGTTCAGGCTGGTGGTGGGGGTGTAATGGTGTGGGGGATGGGTATCACCGGTTCAGGCTGGTAGTGGGGGTGTAATGGTAGGGGGCATGGGATATCACCGGTTCAGGCTGGTGGTGGGGGTGTAATGGCATGGGGGATGGGATATCACCAGTTCAGGCTGGTGGTGGGGGTGTAATGGTGTGGGGGATGGGGTATCACCGGTTCAGGCTGGTGGTGGGGGTGTAATGGGGTGGGGGATGGGGTATAACCGGTTCAGGCTGGTGGTGGGGGTGTAATGGTGTGGGGGATGGGGTATCACCGGTTCAGGCTGGTGGTGGGGGTGTAATGGGGTATAACCGGTTCAGGCTGGTGGTGGGGGTGTAATGGTGTGGGGGATGGGGTATCACCGGTTCAGGCTGGTGGTGGGGGTGTAATGGTGTGGGGGATGGGGTATCACCGGTTCAGGCTGGTGGTGGGGGTGTAATGGGGTGGGGGATGGGGTATAAACGGTTCAGGCTGGTGGTGGGGGTGTAATGGTGTGGGGGATGGGGTATCACCGGTTCAGGCTGGTGGTGGGGGGTGTAATGGTGTGGGGGATGGGGTATCACCGGTTCAGGCTGGTGGTGGGGGGTGTAATGGTGTGGGGGATCTTGGCACACTTTGGGCCCCTTAGTACCCATTGATCATGGTTCATACACCACGGCCTACCTGAGTATTGTCGCTGACCATGTCCATCCCTTTATGAGTACAGTGTCCCCATCTTCTGATGGCTCCTCCCAGCAGGATAATACACCATGTCACAAAGCTCCAATCAGCGGCGGCCCGTTCATTAGGGGCAAAGGGGTGCCGCTGACCCCTATCCATGCGTCTGGCCCCCTAGGGGTTCTTTTTTTTATTTTTTTAAGCCTGTAATTAGAGCCTATAATAGGCTTCCAAAAAGGGTGAGCTTGGGGCGCAGAGCACTTTGCTCCGAGCCCACCCAGGTGTGTGATAATAGCTATTGTCACACTAAATCTCATCCCGCCAATCAGGAACCACTTCCCGATTGGTTAAAATGACAAGCGATCCTATTGGACCACGAGAAGGAGGGAGGAGACATGGAGGCCGCCGGAGGAGACGCAGGGGAGGAAGACACTTCCTGGAGGGAAGAGCTGCCTGCGGGTAAGTGTGGTGCTCATCGACCAACCAATAGTTGTGGTGGTTGTGTGCGGACCTGACCAACCGACCCAGAGGGGTGGCTGTGGGTGCATTGTTTGCCACCCCCTCCCCCAAAATATACCAACCGCCACTGGCTCCAATCATCTCACTACTGACAATGAGGTCACTGTCCTTCAATGGCCTCCACACTCACCACATCTCATCCAATAGAGCACCTTTGGGATGTGGTGTAATGGGAGAATACCATCATGGATGTGCAGCCGACAAAACTGCAGCAACTGTGTGATGTTATCAGGTCACTGTGGAGCAAAATCTCTGAGGAACTTTTCCAACACCTTGTTGAATCGATTCCACAAAGAATGAAGGCAAAAGGGTGTCCAACCCGCTACTGGCAAGGTGGACCTAATAAAGGGGGTCCAACCTGCTACTAACAAGGGGGACCTAATAAAGGGATACAACCCGCTACTAGCAAGGTGTACCTAATAAAGGGGGCCCAACCCGCTACTAGCAAGGTGTACCTAATAAAGGGGGTCAAACCCACTACTAGCAAGGTGTACCTAATTAAAGGGATACAACCCGCTACTAGCAAGGGGGAACTAATAAACGGGGTCCAACCCGCTACTAGCAAGGTGGACCTAATAAAGGGGGTCCAACCCGCTACTAGCAAGGTGTACCTAATAAAGGAGGTCCAACCCGCTACTAGCAAGGTGTACCTAATAAAGGGGGTCCAACCCGCTACTAGCAAGGTGTACCTAATAAAGGGGGTCACACCTGCTACTAGCAAGGGGGACCTAATAAAGGGGGTCCAACCCGCTACTAGCAAGGGGGACCTAATAAAGGGGGTCCAACCTGCTACTAGCAAGGTGTACCTAATAAAGGGGGTCCAACCCACTACGAGCAAGGGGGACCTAATAAAGGGGGTCCAACCTGCTACTAGCAAGGGGGACCTAATAAAGGGGGTCCAACCCGCTACTAGAATGATGTACCTAATAAAGGGGGTCCAACCCGCTACTAGCATGGTGGACCTAATAAAGGGGATCCAACCCGCTACTAGCAAGGGGGAACTAATAAAGTGGGTCAGACCCGCTACTAGCAAGGTGTACCTAATAAAGGGAGTCCAACCTGCTACTAGCATGGTGGACCTAATAAAGGGGGTCCAACCCGCTACTAGCAAGGGGGAACTAATAAACGGGGTCCAACCCACTACTAGCAAGGGGGACCTAATAAAGGGGGTCCAACCCACTACTAGCAAGGGGGACCTAATAAAGGGGGTCCAACCCACTACTAGCAAGGTGTACCTAATAAAGGGAGTCCAACCTGCTACTAGCAAGGGGGACCTAATAAAGGGGGTCCAAACCACTACTAGCAAAGGGGGACCTAATAAAGGGGGTCCTACCCGCTACTAGCAAGGTGTACCTAATAAAGGGGGTCCAACCCGCTACTAGCAAGGTGTACTTAATAAAGGGTGTCCAACCTGCTACTAGCATGGTGGACCTAATAAAGGGAATCCGACCCACTACTAGCAAGGTGTACATAATAAAGGGGGTCCAACCCACTACTAGCAAGGGGGACCTAAAAAAGGGGGTCCAACCCACTACTAGCAAGGGGGACCTAATAAAGGGGGTCCAACCCGCTACTAGCATGGTGTACCTAATAAAGGGGGTCCAACCCGCTACTAGCCAGGTGGACCTAATAAAGGGGATCCAACCCACTACTAGCAAGGGGAACCGAATAAAGTGTCCGGTGGGTGTGTGATTTTTTTATGATGGACATTGTGTATTGCTGCATTAAAAATCCCACTGGAGAAATTCATTTTTCAAGGCTCTGCACCATAACATGAACAAAGTTTTTAGAAGTTGACTTTCCATGACTTAGGGAACGAAGTATCAAACTGTTGGAATGTCATTTCCTTCATACCATGCCCGCTGATTTTCCTATACCGTATCCTATAGATAGCACAGCATGGGGCTTGCCAGCGATCAATAGCGCAAATAAATGTCCAGACCATCAATAGAGCAGTGTGAGGGCCCCTGGGGGCTCCTCGTGGCTCAGGATATATTTTTGTTGGGCCTTTGGGGCTTTTATTTCGACTATCAGCCTCCAGCCGATCAATAAACATCTAAACATAGAAAGCGGATCTCCCGAATTAGAAACTTGTTTGGACAGTCACGTTTTCCTTCTCCGCCGTGTCCCCAAATGGAGCTCCCCCCCCCACAAAAAAAAAAGCCAGAACTGGGGGGTGTCCCCAGGACTTTCTCCCTGCTAAGGCTCTCTCCTCGGACCCGTCCATACTTCATCAAGCTTTTCTCTTTTGCTGGATCAGTGGGCCAAAGCGCTCTTTTCTCCCCCTCGGCCAATCCTGTGAAAAATGAAATGAAGGTCAGGAGGTCAGGGCTCCTTCTTTGTTCCGACTTCCCTTGAAAGTAAAAAGCAAAACAAGGAGAGACAATGAAAGAAAAACATAAGTAGCTCCCACTTATACAGGGGCGGCCTGGGATGGGAACGGCGGGCCTGTGAAAATCTCTCCACTTTTCTGTCTTTCTCAGGAGATATCCATTCCCAAGCTTTTCCCCCCGGCGGGAAGCCCACTCTACGCTATATTAAAAAAGCAATTAGGGGGCATTTGTGCTTTGCGGCAGAAGGACGGCGGCCAGTGGGAAGCTTATTGACTCGGTCCGCAGCCCCCCGAAGGGTTAACCTGGAGAGTTGTCAAACTTCAGGAACAAAGATCGAGTGTTTCCAAAAACAGAGGGGGGGGGGGGGGGGGGCGATCGAGTCTTGGGTTTAGCACCATTTTTTGTGCGGATTTCAGGGGCGGCTGAAGATTTTATCGGCAGAATTAAAAGTAGAAGTGTGAAATTTTGGGGTCTTTTCATGAAGCAGCAAATGTGACATTCGCTAAAACATTAAACGCAGGCTGTAATTAACCACTTGCCCATGTGCCACAGTTAGTGCTGGGAGAAGGTCATCCAGCGCCCAGGGCAAAGATGCCAAACCGTGCCCCCCCTTTCCTTTAGGCCCCTTTCACACTGGGGCGGGAGCTTTACTGTTGTTTTAGCCGTGGGATTCGGCCGCTAGCGGTGCGGTTTTACCCCCCGCGAGCGGCCGAAAAAGGGTTAAAATCCCCCGCAAAGCACCGCCGTATTGGCGCTTTGCGGCGGTATTGCCGCGGTATTACCACGGTGTCCCATTGAAATCAATGGGAAGGAGCGGTATAGGAGCGGTGAATACACGGCTCCTATACCGCTCCAAAGATGCTGCTAGCAGGACTTTTTTTACCGTCCTGCTAGCGCACCGCTCCAGTGTGAAAGCCCGCCGGCTTTTACACTGGAGTGAATGGGGCCGGTTTTTTCAGGCGGTGTACAGGCGCTATTTTTAGCGCTGTACCGCCTGAAAACCGCCCCAGTGTGAAAGGGGCCTTAGGGTTAGAGTCAGGCCTGCAATAAACCATTGCGCCCAAAATCCGGACTGAAAGGGATCAAGAAGTTTGTTCTCAGTCAGATGGTCGGTCAGTCAGTTGTGGACCAGACATTCGAGGAGTTTGGAGGAAAAGGGGAGTGAGGAGATGGGGCACGTTGTTAAGATTGGTGAGGGCTCAGTGACTCGGATTTTTTCTGACGGATTTTGTCCGACTCTGGTGTTGCATACACACGGTCGGACAAAGTTGTCGGAAAATCCGATCATTTCTGAATGTGGTGACATTCGTTGCGTACGACGGGACTACGTAGAGGCTAGTAGCCAATAGCTTTGGTCTCGTAATTTGATCTGGGCATGCGTGGCACTTTGTCCGTCGGAATTCTCTACACACGATCGGAAAAAGTCTGATTGGATTTTGTTGTCGGGAAATTTGAGAGCAGGGTCTCAAATTTTTTCCTGATGGAAAAAGTCAGATGGAGCCCACACACGGGCGGATTTTCCGACAACATGGTCCGATCGGACATTTTCCGTCGGAATTTCCGACCGTGTGTACGGGGGCTTAGAGAGTTGAGGAAGATGCCAAAATAGAGGGAGAGGTTGAAGATGTGAGTCAGAGAGTGTAGTCTAGAATCAGATGGTGACTCTAGCATTTGCAAGAGAACAGGGTCCAGGGGACAAGTGGTTAGGTAGGCGTTAGGTCCAGATCTCATTGATGGTTAGGTTTAGATCCCAGAGATGATTAAATCTAGATCCCCACGATGGTTGGGTCTAGATTCCAACAATGGTTAGGTCTAGATCCAAATGATGGTTACGTTTAGTTCCCAAAAATTGTTAAGTCTAGTTCTCAACAATGATTAAATCTAGATCTCAATGATGGTTAGGTTTAGATCCCAATGATGGTTAGGTTTATATCCCAATGATGGTTAGGTCTAAATCCCAAGGGTGGTTAAGTCTAGATCCCAGGGGTGGTTACGTCTAGATTTTGACGATGGTTATGTCTAGATCTCAAGATGTTTAGGTCTAGATCCCAATGATGTTTAGGTCTAAATCCCAAGGCTGGGTAATCTAGATCCCAAGCATGGTTAGGTCTAGATCCCAATGATGATTAGTTCAAGTTCCCAACAATGGTTAAGTCTAGTTCTCAACAATGATTAAATCTAGATCTCAATGATGGTTAGGTTTAGATCCCAATGATGGTTCGGTCTAGATCCCAATGATGGTTAGGTCTAGATCCCAATGATGGTTAGGTCTAGATCCCAATGATGGTTAGGTCTAGATCCCAATGATGGTTAGGTTTATGTCCCAATGATGGTTAGGTCTAGATCCCAATGATGGTTAGGTTTATGTCCCAATGAGGGTTAGGTCTAGATCCCAATGATGGTTAGGTCTAGATCCTAATGATAGTTAGGTCTATATCCCAACAAAAGTTTATTCTAGATCTCAAGGATGGATAAGTTTAGCTCTCACTGATGGTTAGGTCTAGATCTCAACGATGGTTAGGTCTAAATCTCAACGATGGTTAAGTTCAGATCCCAATGATGGTTAGGTCTTGATTCTAGTGACCGTTGGGTCTAGTTCCCAACAATGGTTAAATCTAGATCCCAATGATGGTTATGATCTTCTAGTATCTTAGATTGAAGTTTTAAGATCCAGTGTGCCTCCTTATGAAGCAGCAGCCATTACAGCCTCAGTAAGAACCAGTCACTTGACTGATATATTTAAATGAGAAAGGAGACATGTTTCCCCCAATGGACATCTTGAAGCTGTCATGGGAAGTTGATTTACCATGTTAAGTTAGTACTCTGGGCTGCACAATAATGTTCTATTAGCCTAATTCTCATTAGTGTACTTGTACATCCGAAGTACTAGATCTCACGTTTCATACATGTGACAATATAACTTACATTATTCGCGTTGCAGTTAATAATCTGTCTAATAGGAACATTTTGTTTAGATATCATGAACTGAACCAGCTTTGTTTTCTGTTGAACTATATAATTTCCGCCAGTGTTAAAACCACATCTGTTAGAGTCCTGAAGAGGTAACTGGGTTGAGGAGGCACTACCTTGATTTTGAAAGAGGCTGGGAGAATGATTGGGACATGATTATGCCTGGATTTGACTGTCAAATACAACCCCCCACCCCACTTACATTTCTCCATTCAGATATTGGAGAATGCAACAGAAGTAAAGGGTGAATGATAACATTAAGGTTGGTGATAAAATCTAGTTCAGCGAAATGTTGTCAACATCTGTGTTAAAGCGTCAGTCCACCCAAAAATTATATTTTTGTTATAGGCGGAACCTGTTGGACAGAGTCAGCCCCTGGCTTTTCCCATGTCAAATTATACTCCAATACTGAGCTGTCCCCATCATAATTCTCAGCTCTGTTCCTGCACACCTGGGAGCTTTGGGTATTCCCACCCACCTTTGTGTTTTCCCGTTCCTTCTATTCTACTTAATATACAATGGGTAAAACATGCAGCACGGATGGTGGGAACCCCTAATAATGGACACAGCTGGTGTACAGACCCGGGAACTCAGCACAGGGATGGTGGGAACCCCTCATAATGGGCACAGCGGGTGTACAGACCCGGGAACTCAGCACAGAGATGGTGGGAACCCCTCATAATGGGCACAGCGGGTGTACAGACCCGGGAACTCAGCACAGAGATGGTGGGAACCCCTCATAATGGGCACAGCGGGTGTACAGACCCGGGAACTCAGCACAGGGATGGAGGGAACCCCTCATAATGGGCACAGCAGGTGTACAGACCCGGGAACTCAGCACAGAGATGGTGGGAACCCCTCATAATGGGCACAGCGGGTGTACAGACCCGGGAACTCAGCACAGGGATGGTGGGAACCCCTCATAATGGGCACAGCGGGTGTACAGACCCGGGAACTCAGCACAGGGATGGTGGGAACCCCTAATAATGGACACAGCTGGTGTACAGACCCGGGAACTCAGCACAGAGATGGTGGGAACCCCTAATAATGGACACAGCGGGTGTACAGACCCGGGAACTCAGCACAGGGATGGTGGGAACCCCTCATAATGGGCACAGCGGGTGTACAGACCCGGGAACTCAGCACAGGGATGGTGGGAACCCCTAATAATGGACACAGCGGGTGTACAGACCCGGGAACTCAGCACAGGGGATGGTGGGAACCCCTCATAATGGGCACAGCAGGTGTACAGACCCAGGAACTCAGTACAAGGATGGTGGGAACCCCTCATAATAGGCACAGCAGGTGTACAGACCCGGAAACTCAGCACACGGATGGTGGGAACCCCTCATAATAGGCACAGAGGGTGTACAGACCCGGGAACTCAGCACAGGGATGGTGGGAACCCCTAATAATGGACACAGCTGGTGTACAGACCCGGGAACTCAGCACAGAGATGGTGGGAACCCCTAATAATGGACACCGCGTGTGTACAGACCCGGGAACTCAGCACAGGGATGGTGGGAACCCCTCATAATGGGCACAGCGGGTGTACAGACCCGGGAACTCAGCACAGGGATGGTGGGAACCCCTAATAATGGACACAGCGGGTGTACAGACCCGGGAACTCAGCACAGAGATGGTGGGAACCCCTAATAATGGACACAGCGGGTGTACAGACCCGGGAACTCAGCACAGGGATGGTGGGAACCCCTCATAATGGGCACAGCGGGTGTACAGACCCGGGAACTCAGCACAGGGATGGTGGGAACCCCTAATAATGGACACAGCGGGTGTACAGACCCGGGAACTCAGCACAGGGATGGTGGGAACCCCTCATAATGGGCACAGCAGGTGTACAGACCCAGGAACTCAGTACAAGGATGGTGGGAACCCCTCATAATAGGCACAGCAGGTGTACAGACCCGGAAACTCAGCACACGGATGGTGGGAACCCCTCATAATAGGCACAGTGGGTGTACAGAGCCAGGAACTCAGCACAGGGATGGTGGGAACCCCTCATAATGGGCACAGCGGGTGTACAGACCCGGGAACCCAGCACAGGGATGGTGGGAACCCCTCATAATGGGCACAGAGGGTGTACAGACCCAGGAACTCAGTACAAGGATGGTGGGAACCCCTCATAATGGGCACAGTAGTTGTACAGACCTGGGAACTCAGTGCAGTGAGTTTCAGCTTCAAGTGAGTTTTGCTTTCCCATAGACTAACACAACCCATTTAAAATGAATAAAACCCCATCTGAATAGGCCCTCATCTGTTCCCTACTTTTATTTCCCCTGAGTTCTTAAAGAGGAACTGCAGCATGATTTACAAATACTACAAATACTGCATCTGATGACGTTTAAATATCAGGGACTTACCAGTGTCTGGGGTCCAGCGCTGTCTTCTCATAGCTGGTTCTTCTTACTGCTGAGGGTCGCCAGTGCCACCATCTTGAAAACGGGAACCTGGCTATGGCTTTCTGAGCAACCACAACTGGCTTCCCACTGCGCATGTGTGAGCTCATACGGTGCTTTGCGAGTGGTTCTGCAGCCTCCTGGGACAAGTGATGTATCCCAGGAGGCTGCAGGCATGGCAAGGGATGTCTTCCTTACCTAGACAAGGGTTGCAGAAGTGGGAGCGGGTACCAATAAAAATCGGTACTTGCTCTGCCCCCCCCCCCCCAAAAAAATGTAATTCAGTTACAGGGTGGGGGAGGGGGGGGGGAGCAAACCAGTGGGTTCAGCTTTAAGAGGGAAAATTCTCCCCCATGGATTGCTTGACTCCTTCTTCTGAATTCTGCATGTAGCGCCCTGTAGTTTAGGCAGGGAGCTCCTCACAAATTTACTTGCCAATAGTAGTTATCCTGGTCGATTAATAGGGATTTATTGACTTCTCCCTAAGTCTGGCCTTGTTGCACTTTTCTCTTCTACCACTAGGTGGTCGGGTACTTGGTGGTACTAGATACGAGAAGGGCAGCCCAAGGTCAGGTTATGGGTATATGGGTATCTCAGCCAATGAGCAGGGGTTTTCTTGAATCCCTTGGCCTGCTGGGAGAACCTATATATTCGGTTGAGGTCAGGTGATCTATGTTCTGTCAGCTATCTTTGGCCTTAGAGGTCTTTATTAGACCAAAAGAGGTAAAAGACCTGGCTACATTTGGCGCCCAACGTGGGGCTAAGGTGTCGTCTTTGCAGCAGTCACCCATAGCTCCATCGGGACTTCGCCTGGCTCCGTGTGAGTAAGTGAGTTAGGAATATTTATAAAACTTTAATTTCTCAAGTTTCCCCAGTGCTCCTGTGCCTTAATAACTCTGTGACTTCTGTGCATGCCAGCCACCCTAGTATCTCCAGTGACACCAGCACTCTGTGTCCCCTGTGCGCTCCAGCAATCCCAGTGTCTCCAATGGTCTCAGCACTCTAGCACCCCCAGGGACTCTGTAACACCTGTGCACTCCAGTAATCCCAGTATCTTGAATGACCCCAGTGTCTCCAGTGACTCCAGCACTCCTGTGCCTCCAGTAACTCTGTGACCCCTGTGCACTCCAGTATCTCCAGTGTCCCCGGCGCCCCCATGCACTCCAGCAATCCCAGTGTCTTCAGTGGCCCCAGGACTCCTGCACCCCCATTGACTTTATATCCCCAGTGCACTCCAGAGACCCCAGCACTTCTACACCCCCAGTGACTTTGTGATCTTTGTGCACCCCAGTATCTCCAGTGACCCCAGTGTTCCTGTGCACTCCAGCCATCCCAGTATCTTCAGTGTTCTCAGCACTCCTGCATCCCCTGTGACTCTGTGACCCCTGAGCACTCCAGTGTCTTCAGTGACCCAGGTGCCCCTGTGCACTCCAGCAATCCCAGTGTCTCCAGTGACCCAGGTGCCCATGTGCACTCCAGCAATACCAGTGTCTACAGTGACCCAGGTTCCCCTGTGCACTCCAGCAATCCCAGTGTCTCTAGTGACCCAGATGCCCCTGTGCACTCCAGAAGTCAGAGTGTCTCCAGTGGCCCCAGAGCTCCTGCACCCCCTTTGACTTTATATCCCTAGTGCACTCCAGACACCCCAGCACTTCTACACCCCCAGTGACTTTGTGATCTTTGTGCACTCAAGTATCTCCAGTGACCCTGGTGTTCCTGTGCCTCCAGTATCTCTGTGACCCCTGTGCACTCCAGCCATTCCAGTATCTTCAGTGACTCCAGCACTCCTGCATCCCCTGTGACTCTATAACCCCCTGTGCACTCCAGTGTCTCCAGTGACCCAGGCACCCCTGTGCACTCCAGCAATCCCAGTGTCTCCAGTGACCCAGGCGCCCCTGTGCACTCCAGCAATCCCAGTGTCTCCAGTGATCCAGGTACCCCTGTGCACTCCAGCAATCCCAGTATCTCCAGTGACCCAGGCGCCCCTATGCCCTCTAACAATCCCAGTGTCTCCAGTGGGCCTAGTTCAGCTGCACCCCTGGTGAATTTATATCACTAGGGCACTCAAGCGACCCCAGCACTCCTGCACCCTAGTTGACTTTGTGATCCCTGTACACTCTAGCGACGTTAGCACTCCTGTGCCCCCCAGTGACTCCCATGTCTCCAGTGACCCCGTCGCTCCTGTGTCTCCTGTGACTCTGTGACCCCTGTACAAACCCATGTCTCCAATGATCCCAGTGTCTCCAGTGACTCCAGCACTCCTGTGCCTTCAGTAACTCTGTGACCCCTGTGCACTTCCATATCTACAATTATCCCAGTGTCTCTAATGATCCCAGCACTCCTGTGCCTTCAGTAACTCTGTAACCCCTATGAACTTTCATGTCTCCAATTATCCCAGTGTCTCTAATGATCCCAGCACTCCTGTGCCTTCAGTAACTCGGTGACCACTGTGTAATCCCATGTCTCCAGTGACCCCATCGCTTCTTTGTCTCTTTTGACTGTGTGACCCCTGTGCACTCCCATATCTCCAATGACCCCAGTGTCTCTAGGGATCCCAGCACCCCTGTGCCTCCAGTAACTCTGTGATCCCTGTGCACTCCCATGTCTCCGATGACCCCAGTGTCTCCAGTGGCTCCAGCACTCCTGTGCCTCCAGTAACTCTGTGACTCCTGTGCACTCCCATGTCTCCAATGACCCCAGTGTCTCCAGTGGCTCCAGCACTCCTGTGCCTCCAGTAACTCTGTGACTCCTGTGCACTCCCATGTCTCCAATGACCCCAGTGTCTCCAGTGGCTCCAGCACTCCTGTGCCTCCAGTAACTCTCTGACCCCTGTGTACTCCCATGTTTCCAGTGACTCCAGCACTCTTGTGCCTCCTGTAACTCGGTGACCCCTGTGAACTCCCATGCCTCCAGTGACCCCATCGCTTCTTTGTCTCTTTTGATTGTGTGACCCATGTGCCTCCTATAACTCTTTGACCACTGTGCGCTCCCATGTCTCCGGTCACCCCAGAACTCTTTGGTTCTCCATTGACTCTGTGACCCCTGTGCACTCCCATGTCTCCGATGACCCCAGTGACTCCAGCACTCCTGTGCCTCCAGTAACTCTGTGACCCCTGTGCACTCCCATGTCTCCAGTGACTCCAGCACTTTTGCGCCTCCTGTAACTCTGTGACCCCTGTGCACTCCCATGTCTCCAGTGACCCCATCGCTTCTTTGTCTCTTTTGATTGTGAGACCCCTGTGCACTGCCATGTCTCCAATGACCCCAGTGTCTCTAGGGATCCCAGCACCCCTGTGCCTCCAGTAAGTCTGTGACCCATGTGCACTCCCATGTCTCCAATGACCCCAGTGTCTCCAGTGGCTCCAGCACTCCTGTGCCTCCAGTAACTCTGTGAACCCTGTGCACTCCCATGTCTCCAATGACCCCAGTGTCTCCAGTGGCTCCAGCACTCCTGTGCCTCCAGTAACTCTGTGACCCCTGTGCACTCCCATGTCTCTAATGACCCCAGTGTCTCTAGTGATCCCAGCACCCCTGTGCCTCCAGTAACTCTGTGACCCCTGTGCACTCCCATGTCTCCTATGACCCCAGTGGCTCCAGCACGCTTGTGCCTCCAGTTACTCTCTGGCCCCTGTGTACTCCCATGTCTCCAGTGACTCCAACACTCTTGTTCCTCTTGTAACTCAGTGATCACTGTGCACTCCCATGTCTCCAGTGACCCCAGTGTCTCTAGGGATCCCAGCACCCCTGTGTCTCCAGTAACTCTGTGACCCCTGTGCACTCCCATGTCTCCAATGACCCCAGTGTCTCCAGTGGCTCCAGCACTCCTGTGCCTCCAGTAACTCTGTGACCCCTGTGCACTCCCATGTCTCCAATGACCCCAGTGTCTCTAGTGATCCCAGCACCCCTGTGCCTCCAGTAACTCTGTGACCCCTGTGCACTCCCATGTCTCCTATGACCCCAGTGGCTCCAGCACGCTTGTGTCTCCAGTTACTCTCTGGCCCCTGTGTACTCCCATGTCTCCAGTGACTCCAACACTCTTGTTCCTCTTGTAACTCAGTGATCACTGTGCACTCCCATGTCTCCAGTGACCCCAGTGTCTCTAGGGATCCCAGCACCCCTGTGTCTCCAGTAACTCTGTGACCACTGTGCACTCCCATGTCTCCAGTCACCCCAGCACTCCTTGGTTCTCCATTGACTCTGTGACCCCTGTGCACTCCCATGTCTCCAATGACCTTAGTGACTCCAGTGACTCCAGCACTCCTGTGCCTCCAGTAACTCTGTGAACCCTGTACCCTCCTGTGTCATTCTGTGACTCCATTGCAAATAACGTATTTGCTGTATCATTTCTTGTGCACGTTTAGCTCTTCATTCTCGCTGAAATACATCAGAGATATTCGAGACTCTTGCCGTTTCTAAAAAATACCCAATTTTGCTAATAATTTCACATAACTCATAGTAACCGTAACTGTTTTGCAAACAAAGCAGAACTCTGAAAATGAAAAGCCGTCAAACAACGGTAATATTTTTTAGCAAAAAAAGTACAATTTGCTCCACCCTGACAACCCCCCCCCCCCCCCCTCCGAGTGCATGCTTTGTGCCCCAGGCGCTTTATCCACACTAGGCCTGCTCAGCAACCATTTAGCCGCGTTCGGCATGAGTGGCTCCACTCTGGGCGGCTTGGGATCAGAGTACGGCATGTATGCGTGTCACCGTCCCACCATGTCAAATTAAGAGGTAACTGAATTCTGCGTGCCGAACGGACGACTGCAGACTCCCATTATCAGCCCTCGCCACGTTTTCATTTGCAAACCAAGCGGTCGGCCGTTGGTGCTTACAGGAGGCTTTGTTCTTGCGGAGGCGACCATTGTGATATTATTCATGGCGCCTTCGTGTGTGTCCCTCGCTAAGCCCCAGCCGATGGTGATAGCAATTCAGGCCTTCTGCTGGCTCCATCACACACAGGCTGAAGCTCCGGGAGATTCTTGTACTACTTAAGGCCTGACAACCGGCTTCTCTCGATCCCCTTGCTTATTGTTTCGTTATAAAAAGGTTTAGGGACGCATGCGGACAGCTACTCCAAACTCTGCCATGCAGAGAGGCGGATAATAGTGGATGGGAGAGAACTGCCGCCGTGTGTGTCCGCATGGAAAAAAAAAAAAGAAAGTGTTTAATCCATAAGGAAAGCCATAAATATCTCAGACCGGGGCTTCTGAATGGGATGAGAGGTCTGTGCGGGATAACGTATTGATATATAAAGGGTGATGGGAAGTCACTTGATGGCACAACATGCCCAATATAATAAACATAGAGATACCTGATAATAAATAATGGGGTGTGAGAGGTGCCGACTAAGTAGGACACATAGCAAATGCCTTAAGTCATACTAAACACACACTGTTTAATTTACATTGTCCCTTCTATTTCTGTATATTAGCGTTTATTAACCACTTCAGCCCCGGACCAATTAGCAGCCAAAGGACCAGGCCCCTTTTTGCGATTCGGCACTGCGTTGCTTTAACTGACAATTGCGCGGTCGTGCGACGTGGCTCCCAAACAAAATTGACGTCCTTTTTTTTCCCACAAATAGAGCTTTCTTTTGGTGGTATTTGATCGCCCCTGCGGTTTTTATTTTTTGCGCTATGAACAAAAATAGAGCGACAATTTTGAAAAAAATGCAATATTTTTGGCTTTTTGCTATAATAAATATCCCCAAAAAATATATAAAAAAACATATTTTTTCCTCAGTTTAGGCCGATACGTATTCTTCTACATATTTTTGGTAAAAAAAAATCGCAATTAGCGATTATTGATTGCTTTGCGCAAAAGTTATAGCGTTTACAAAATAGGGGATAGTTTTATAGCATTTTTATTAATATTTTTTTTTTTTACTAGTAATAGCGGCGATCAGCGATTTTTATTGTGACTGCGACATTATGGCGGACACATCGGACAGTTTTGACACATTTTTGGGACCATTGTCATTTATACAGCAATCAATGCTATTTAAATGCAATGATTCCTGTATAAATGACACTGGCAGTGAAAGAGTTAACCACTAGGGGGAGGGGAGGGGTTATGGGCTGTGACGTGTGTGTGTTTTTTTACATTAGGGGGCGGGGCTGACGTCTGACGTCATTGATCGGCTTTCCCGATGACCGGGAACAGCCGATCAATGACAGGCAGAGTAGGAAGCGCTGGGAGAGGTTTGTTTACACAGACCTCTCCCCGTTCTTCAGCTCTGTGACCCGATTGCGGGACACCAGCGGCGATCGGGTCCGCTGGTCCCGCGGCTGGGATCACGGAGCTCCCGACCGGGTCGCGAGCGCGCGCGACCCACGGCAAGGCAATTAAAGGGCCACGTACCTGTACGTGGTTATGCCTGGCCGTGCCATTCTGCTGACGTATATGTGCAGGAGGCGGTCGGGAAGCGGTTAACCTGGGGGGTCGATCGCAGATTCGCCAGGGGGGTCACGAATGCTGGTCCAATCTGGAAAGCTGACCCGAAGTTACTGTGTGTACACCGGTGTCTGTCCGTCTCAGCCAGCGAGACGTCACTTCCGGGAGAGGAGAGACCGCGCAGAAGTGACATTCCGTCGCCGCCATCTTGGTACTCTCGCCCGCAGTAAGGCTACAGTTAGATGTCGGCAAGCAGTCATCTTTTTACACCCACGAAGTCTTGCATTTTACATGTATTTTTACCAGTGAACTGAGCTTATATACTATATAAGGCTTACATAGTATATAAAGCTTATATAGTATATAAGCTCAGTTTACAAGACTTTGGTGGGTGTAAAAAGATGTCCGCTTGAAGACTTCCCATACACACGATCGCACATTCCGACAACAAAATCCATGTTTTTCCCAAACTTTGGCTCAAACTTGTCTTGCGTACACACGGGTCACACAAATGTTGTTGTAAATTCTGAACGTCAAGAACGTGGTGACGTACAACACTTACGACAAGCCTAGAAAAATGAAGTTCAATAGCCAGTGCGGCTCTTCTGCTTGATTCCGAGCACGCGTGGAATTTTGTGCGTCGGAATTGTGGACACACGATCGGAATTTCCGACAACGGATTTTGTTGTCGGAAAATTTGAGATCCAGATCTCAAATTTTGTTTGTCGGAAATTCCGATGGAAAATGTTCGATGGAGCCTACACACGGTCGGAATTTTTCCGACAACAAGCTCCCATCGGACATTTGTTGTCGGAAATTCTGACCGTGTGTACGCGGCATAACTGTAGCCTTGCTCCGGACGAGTGTACCAAGATGGCGGCGACGAAATGTCACTTCCGGTTAACACATTCAACGGGTTGCTGATTCTGACGGAACACCTGAGTGACTTTGGTAAGTCACTAATTAATAAACGCATTTTTGTACATCAATTGCCGCCACTGTGCCATCAAGCGCAGCCACTGTGCCATCAAGCGCAGCCACTGTGCCCTACCCACCCGCCCGCCATCTGCCCGGCACTTACCCTGTCTCTCGGCAGGGCATTTTATTAATTTGTAACTTATATATTAATTTTAAATAAATATTTTGCACTGTATATTACAGATTGTTTTTGTGATCAATCACTATGCTTTAAGATGTTAAATTTGTAAGAATGAAAATACATCCAGCATATCAGATATTTATATTTCGATTCATAACAGTCGCAAAATTACAGCAATGAAATGACCAATGAAAATAATTTTACTGTTAGGGGTCCCCACAACTTGGGGAATTTTATCAAGGGGTCACGGCACCAGGAGGGTTGATAACCTCTGCTGTATATGGATGATGGCGCTGTAATTAAATATATGAATATACCAGCTCATGGGACAATCAGCCACAGCCACATCCCAAAGATGCCAATGATAAGAAAACAGCATCACGTTGAGCAGCTTAACAGAGTTGAAATTCATAGTTTCAGATATTCTGTTCCTACGCGTTTCGCAGAATATATCTGCTTCCTCCAGGAACTTTAGCATATATCAACTGTGGCGGTGGCAGCTGAGGGAGAGGAGCCAGTATCTTCTGACTCTTGTGGGTGTGGTGGACCTGGCTTGGGCCACTGGTGTTCCCCTTTGGGTAGTCCAATGCCCATTTGACTGTCCCCTGCAGTGGGGGCCCGTCCATTAGGGGTGCACAGGCGCCGCCCCCCCTATCCATGCGTCCGGCCCCCTAATCTACATTCAGGGCGCTGGATGCATGGATTTCAATTGGCCGGGGGGGTGGGGGTTAAAGCACGTGATTAGAGCCAGAGGCTCTAATAGGCTTCAAAAAAAGGGTGGGCTCTGCGCGCAGAGCCCACCCAGTTGTGTGACAATAGCGAATTAATATTTGCTTCTCTTACACTGATCCTCCTCCCGACCAATGAGAAAGCGGCTCGTGAGACCCGTCACCCGATTGGCTGGTAGGACAGGTGATCCTATTGGACGCCTATGAGGAGGAGGGAGGAGACGCGTGGCGTGATGCAGAAGAGGAGGAGATGCCCGCCCGTCGCCCATTGCAGCACTGCCCACCCAGAACCTAGAGGGGGTAAGTGCTGGATGACCGACCGACTGCAGGAACCCCAGGGGGGAGGGAGTGGGTGACCCGACCGCGCAGGATCAGGGGGGTTCCACTGGCCGACCAGGTGGGGGTAGGTTGCCCCCCCCCAAATAAAAACTCACCAGCCGCCACTGGCCCCCTGTGTAACTGCCGGGGACTAGGTGGCCTGCAAGAGTGGCTTCCCCTGTCTATTTGAACTGCAGCAGCAAAATCTATTGAATTGCATACATACTGTAGTTGATACATACTAAAGTATATACATATGCATATATGGCGGCGATCAGTGATTTTTAGCGGGACTGCGACATTGCGGCGGACAAATCTGACACTTTTTGGGGACCAGTGACACTAATACAGTGATTAGTGCTAAACAAAACAACAAAAAAAAGCACTGTCACTGTGTACTAATGACACTGGCAGGGAAGGGGTTAACATCAGGGGCGATGAAAGGGTTAAATGTGTTCCCTTTGAGTGCTTTCTTACTGTGTGGGGGGATGGTTTAACTGTAGGAAGACAGAGATCCGTGTTCCTGCTTAGCAGAAACATAAGATCTCTGTCTTCCTTACCAGCAGACCGCTATTCTGCCTCTTTCGGAAAGATCGCCGGGTTTCTGGGGGGCATCGGATCCACCGGACCCTCTGATTGGCTCCCGCTGTGTCTAATCACAGCGGGATCAGGGCTCTGGTGGAGTGTGTGCGCGCCCCAGAGCCGAAGAAAAGAATCACGTACCCTGCTGCAGTATATGTACCTGGGTGGGGTGGTCCTTAAGAGGTTAACAAAGTGCAAAGTAAATGAAGAGAAGAGAAATCCAAATCAATATTTGGTGTGACCTCCCTTTGCCTTCTTCTAGGTAGACTTGCAGGTAGGTTGTTCTACATACATCTTGGAGAACTAAGCACAGATCTTCTGTGGATGTCGGCTGCCTCCAATCCTTCTGTCTCTTCATGTCATCCCAGACAGACTCCATGATGGCCCAGGAGGACTCCTTGTTCTTCTATAGAGCGCTCAAATTAGCAGGGGACATGAGCTGTAATGCTTGCAGAGCTATAGGTCATGCTGAGCAGGGTCCAACCTCTGCAGAGAGACCCCTGCTTCCCTAAAGAGAGCAAAGGTCCTTATCTGCAGCCTGCTGGCAGGGGACAGGCTACTCCACTCTGTTGGTGCTTTTTAAAGGAAATAAACTGTCAGACATTGCACACCTTTTTATTTTGATGCACCCGGAATATATTTAGCTGAGTTAAACTGGGAGTTCAATTTAGCTTCAGGCTCCATTTCCACTAGTTCGATTTGTCGTGCGACTTTGGACACATAAACTCCAGTGCAATATTCCCAACGCACACATTCCTGTAGAGATGGCTGTATCTATAAGTGGGTGCTGAAGCCACCACCGGCTGGAACCGTGTGTAGTCAAAGAAATCAGATCAATGGGCTGTGATTTGTCATGCCACTTTACATAAAGTGGCATGACAAATCACAGCTCATTGATTATAATGGCACCCATTCTACATGCGACTTAAAGTTGCAGCAACTTGATACAACTTTTGATGCGCCTGTGATCCAGAGAGTGTAAAGTCGGATCAAGTTGCATCAAAGTCACACTCCAAAGTCTCAATCTAAATCGCACAATGTTGGAGTCGCACTTTTGGAAACAGAGCCTAATGCCGCGTACACACGGTCGGAATTCTCGTCGGAAAAAGCTCTGATGGTTTTCCGGTCTGAATTCCGACGGAATTTCGCTCAAACGTCTTGCCTACATGCGGTAGACATGTGCAATTCGTTTTTTTTTTTTTTTCGTTATTTTCGTTCGTTCGTTTTCGTACGAATGAACGAATCGTTCGAATCGTACGAATCCGAATAACGAATCGTTCGAATCGAACGAATCCGAAAAACAACGAAAATCCGAAAAAAAAAAAACAAATTAGAAACAACGAATGTACTAATGAAGAAAATCCGAAAAACGAAAACGAACGAAAAAATTCGTACATTCGTAACTTTTTTTTTTTTTGTTGAATTGGTAATTTTCCGTGTCTCTTACAATGGCGTTGCTTAACGTGCTTCGAATGGATAACTTTTTTTTCGATTCGTAACTTTTTTTTCGATTCGTAACTTTTTTTTTTCGATTCGTAACTTTTTTTTTTCGATTCGTAAATTATTAAAATGTAATAATAGCATACTCATTACATAAAATTATGAATTATGCTCCGATTACGAATCTACGAATGTTACGAATGTACGAATAAATACGAATGCGTCCGAAAATTAAACTAACGAAAAAACGAATCAACGAAAAAATAACTCTTACGAATGTACGAATCGTTACGAATACGAACACCGACGACTTACGAATGTACGAATCGTTACGAATCAACGGAAACTAAAAAAACGAAACGAAAATAAACGAAAATAAACAAATTTTTTTTGGAAACGAAAAAAACGAAACGAAAATAAACAATTTTTTTTGTTGTGCACATGTCTAACACGCGGTCACACCAAATTCCGAAGGTCGGTAACACAGTGGCATAAAACACGTTCGACAGCACTATAAAAGGGAAGTTTAATGCTTCCGAGCATGCGTCGAATTGTTTTCGAGCATGCGTCGAATTGTTTCCGAGCATGCGTCGGAATTTTGCGTGTCGGAATTGCACACACACGATCGGAAAATCCGATAGAAAGGTTTTCCGTCGGAAAAATTGAACAAACAGGTTCTCAATCCAAAGTCCGTCGGAAATTCCGACAGAAAAAGACCGTTGGGCGTACACACGGTCGGAAAATCAGTTGAAAAGCTCCCATCGGACTGTTTCCATCGGAAATTTCCGGCCGCGTGTTGGAAAATAGACGGCAGAGGTAAATTGCAGGCAGCTAGAGACGATGCCTTTGCTCTAGGGGGTGTGTAGAACACCCTTAACAAACAATTCCATGCAGCGTACAGCGGCCGTAGGGTTAAACGCAGACACATGTGAGAAATATTCCAGGACCTTTAGGTCATTACGTTTTTTTAACACCTTATTTTATTGGTAGTAAAAAATCTTGCGCATCGTGCAACAACAAAGCGTCCGGTTTTATCTCGTGCGGGAACTGGCGGGGTCACGTGACGACTCCGCGTGACATCTGCGCCAGCCCGTCTCTAACTCCGATGACGCGCCGCTCCAGAAGACAGCAGATTGTTAAGATCAAGATTTCACGAGGCGGATAACGATGGAGGCCGCGCCATGCCCCCCCCAACGCCTCGCTATGATCTCTTCCATTAATCTTTATGGACAGCTTATGGTGTATTTAATGATCGCTTCCCCCCTCGAAAGAAGAAAAGAAAACTTGGAGGGGAAATGTCACCATCTAATCTGCGTCAACATCTACCCCGGGAAATCACATGGGAGTGGTAATTAGTTCAGAGACTGCAGAGTCAAACTAATGGGGGAAAGATTTACAAATACCACTACCAGGTCTTGTTTGGGCAACCAGATGGAGATGATGAGGTCATAGAAGATGGGGTTATCTCCAGCCAACACTCTCCTTAAAATGTGCTAGTGAAGCGCTGGAGCAGAAACTTGACCAAGGGTAGAGGTAGAGAAGTGTCCTCGGTGTCTCCAGCACTCCTGTGCCTTCAGTAACTCTGTGCACTCTTATGTCTCCAATGACCCCAGTGTTTCCAGTGACTCCAGTAACTCTGTGACCCATTTGCACTCTCATGTCTCCTATGATTCCAGTGTCTCCAGCACTCTTGTGTCTCCAGTACCTCTGTAACCCTTGTGCACTCCAATGACCCCAGTGTCTCTAGTGACTCCAGCACTCCTGTGCCTCCAGTAACTCTGTGACCCCTTTTCACTCTCATGTCTCCTAGGATTCCAGTGCCTCCAGCACTCTTGTGTCTCCAGTACCTCTGTAACCCCTGTGCACTCCAATGACCCCAGTGTTTCCAGTGACTCCAGCACTCTTGTGTCTCCAGTAACTCTTTGATCTCCCATGGTCTTCAATGACCCCAGTATCCCCAGTGTCTCTAGCACTCCTGTGCCTCCAGTTACTCTGTCTCCTATGACCCCAGTGTCTCCAGCACTCTTGTGTCTCCAGTAACTCTGTGGCCCCTGTGCACTCCCATGTTTCCAATGACCCCAGAGTCTCCAGTTGCTTCAGCACTACTGTGCCTCCGGTACCTCTGTGACTCCTGTGCACTCCAATGACCCCAGTGTTTCCAGTGACTCCAGCACTCTTGTGTCTCCAGTAACTCTTGACCCCGTGCACTCCCATGTCTTCAATGACCCCAGTGTCTCTAGCACTCCTGTGCCTCCAGTAACTCTGTAAACCCTGTGCAATCTAATGTCTCCTATGACCCCAGTGTCTCCAGCACTCTTGTGTCTCCAGTAACTCTGTGGCACCTGTGCACTCCCATGTTTCCAATGACCCCAGAGTCTCCAGTGGCTTCAGCACTACTGCGCCTCTGGTACCTCTGTGACTCCTGTGCACTCCAATGAACACAGTGTTTACAGTGTCTCCAGTAACTCTTTGACCCCGTGAACTCTCATATCTCCTATGACTCCAGTGTTTTCAGCACTCTTGTGCCTCCAGTAACTCTGTGACCCCTGTACACTCCCATGTCTCCAATGACCCCCGTGTCTCCAGTAACTCCATCACTCCTGTGTCTCCAGTAACTCTGTGACCCCTGTGCACTCCCATGTCTCCAATGACTCCAGTGTCTCCAGTAACTCCAGCACTACTGTGCCTCCAGTAACTCTGTGATCCCTTTGCACTCCCATGTCTTCGATGACCCCCAGTGTCTCTAGCACTCCTGTGCCTCCAGTAACTCTGTGGCCCCTGTGCACTCCCATGTTTCCAATGACCCCAGAGTCTCCAGTGGCTCCAGCACTACTGTGCCTCCAGTATCTCTGTGACCCCTGTGCACTCCAATGACCCCAGTGTCTCAAGCGACTCCAGCACTCTTGTGCCTCCAGTAACTCTGTGACCCCTGTGCACTCCCATGTCTCCAATGACTCCAGTGTCTCCATTAACTCCAGCACTCCTGTGCCTCCAGTAACTCTGTGATCCCTTTGCACTCCCATGTCTTTAATGACCCCAGTGTCTCTAGCACTCCTGTGCCTCCAGTAACTCTGTGACCCCTGTGCACTCCCATGTTTCCAATGACCCCAGAGTCTCCAGTGGCTCCAGCACTACTGTGCCTCCAGTATGTCTGTGACCCCCTGTGCACTCCAATGACCGCAGCGTCTCAAGCAACTCCAGCACTCCTGTGTCTCCAGTAACTATGTGACCCCTGTGCTCTTCCATGTTTCCAATGACCCCAGAGTCTCCAGTGACTCCAGCACTCCTGTGTCTCCAGTAACTATGTGACCCCTGTGCTCTTCCATGTTTCCAATGACCCCAGAGTCTCCAGTGACTCCAGCACTCCTGTGACTCCAGTAACTCTATGACCCCTGTGCACTCCCAAGTTCCAATGACATTAGTGATCTCAGGAGGGTAGAGGTGGACATTCAAAGCTGGGCAGCGCTCTGTGACCGGGGGTGTCCTAGAAGGTCCCCGGAGTAGTCTGAGAAATGTGGATAGGATGGGAGCACCACCGCACTAGGTCTGGTTGTCCATAACAGCCCCGATTCCTGTGCTTTTACTCCCAATAATTCCTGTCCAGTTTTATCCTCAATCAGGGCCGAAGCAACCTTAAGGCGGCTCAGGAAGTCGCATTAGGGCGCCAGCATGGGGGGGGGGGTTAAAATCGGAATCCCCAGACACTTGCTGGTGATTCAGATTGTTGTTTTGTTACACACTTTTAGTAAAGCCAACTGTTGGCTTCTATATGGAAGTGATACAAGCGACTGTGGAGCTGCCTCCCACTTCCACAACCACCGCCGTGATGTCTGCCCCCCCCCCAAACGTGACCCTCCTGCCATATTGCTGTGCCACCTGTGGGCCTGGTGCAGTCATGGCAGGTGTTGCTCAGAAGGGGCGGCAGGATACTCTGCCAAAAAAAGCGCAGTGTTTGTGATATTTAATTCACTAACCCATCAGCATGCGCACAGGGTATGCCGGATGTGCCTGGGCACACCTTAATCACTCTGTGCTTTGCCTGTTGATCGTGATCTGTTCCTGCCGACCCGCCATTCCAGAGAATGGGCATGCGCTAGCGCTTCCCTTGTTTGAGGTCCTGGGCCACGTCAGAGAGCTTTGGTTGAGCGCCCCTGCTGTAGGCTCTTGGCTCTTGTAGGCATTGTGGTTTGCAAGTGGTTTACCGGGATTATGGCTGAAGATATCATCCATAATCCTGATATTGTTTTCTTCGGCCAGCGTCTGGCTTTCTCTTGACAGTGTTCCAAGCAGCTCACGAGCCTCTCGAACACTTTCAGAAGCAGCGAGAGGCGACGCCACCGGTGTTTCTCGGGCTTACCGTTTCCACCGGCTCACCCAAGAAAGGATCCGACGGTGCGGCCAGCTGGTCACAGAGGTGATAAAAGACTATATCATATTTTTTTTATCTTTTGCTTTTAAAGGTAACAGAGAGGTTTGGGGTCTTTTTGACCCCAGAGCTCTCCATAAAGAGGATCTGTCATCCTTATTTCTATCACAAGGGATGTTTACATGTTTTTTAAGTGATAAAAAAATACATAAAAATGGAAGGGACAGTGTAAAAATAAAAAATACAGTGCCTTGAAAAAGTATTCATACCCCTTGAAATTTCCCACATTTTTGTCATGTTACATCCAAAAACGTAAATGTATTTTATTGAGAGTTTATGTGATAGACCAACACAAAGTGGCACATAATTGTGAAGTGGAAGGAAAATGATAAATGGATTTCAATTTTTTTTACAAATAAATATGTGAAAAGGGTGGTGTGTATTTGTATTCAGCCCCCTTTATGCCCCTTTCACACTGGGGCAGTGCGGGCGTCGGCGGTAAAGCAGCGCTATATTTAGCGCTGCTTTACCGTCGTTTTAGCCGCGGTATTCGGCCGCTAGCGGGGCGGTTTTAAACCCCCGCTAGCGGCCGAAAAAGGGTTAAAACCCCCGCAAAGCGCCGCTGCAGCGGCGCTTTGCCGGCTGTATTGCCACGCTGTCCCATTGATTTCAATGGGTAGGAGCGGTGTATTCACGGCTCCTTCACCGCTCCAAAGATGCTGCTAGCAGGACTTTTTTTTACCGTCCTGCTAGCGCAGCGCTCCAGTGTGAAAGCCCGCCGGCTTTTACACTGGAGTGAAAGGACCCCCTTTTTTCAGGCGCTATACAGGCGCTATTTTTAGAGCTGTAGCGCCAGAAAAACGCTTTGGTGTGAAAGGGGCCTTACTCTGATACCCCTAACTAAAATCTTAGTAAATAGAGTCCACCTGTGTGTAATTTAATCTCAGTATAAATAACGCTGTCCTGTGAAGCCCTCAGAGGTTTGTTAGAGAACCTTAGTGAACAAACAGCATCATGAAGGCCACGGAACACACCAGACAGGTCAGGGGTAAAGTTGTGGAGAAGTTTAAAGCAGGGTTGGGTTGTAAAATAATATCCTAAGCTTTGAACATCTCACGGAGCTCTGTTCAATCCATCATCGGAAAATGGAAAGAGTATGGCACAACTGCAAACCTACCAAGACATGGACGTCCACCTAAACTGACCGGGCCGGGCAAGGAGAGCATTCATCAGAGAAGCAGCCAAGAGGTCCATGGGAACTCTGGAGGAACTGCAGAGATCCACAGCTCAGGGGGGAGAATCTGTCCACAGGACAACTATTAGTCGTGTTCTCCACAAATCTGCCCTTTATGGAAGAGTGACAAGAAGAAAGACATTGGAGAAAGAAAGTCATAAGAAGTCCTGTTTGTAGTTTGTGAGAAGCCATGTGGGGGAGGGGAGCAAACATGTGGAAGAAGGTGATCTGCTCACATGAGACCAAAATTGAACTCTTTGGTCTAAATGCAAAACGCTATGTGTGGGGGAAACTAACACTGCCCATCCCACTGAACACACCATCCCCACCGTGAGACATGGTGGTGGCAGCATCATGTGGTGGGGATGCTTTTCTTCAGCAGGGACAGGGAAGCTGGTCAGAGTTGATGGAAAGATGGATGGAGACAAATACAGGACAATATTAGAAGAGAACCTGTTGGAGTCTGCAAAAGACTTGAGACTGGGGGGGGGTTCACCTTCCAGCAGGACAACGACCCAAAATATACAGCCAGAGCTACAATGGAATGGTTTAGATCAAAGCATATTCATGTGTTAGAATGGCCCAGTCACAGTCCAGACCTAAATCACATTGAGAATCTGTGGCAAGACTTGAAAATTGCTGCTCACAGACGCTCTCCATCCAATCTGACAGAGCTTGAGAGATTTTACAAAGAAGAAGAATGGGCAGAAATGTCCTCTCTAGATGTGCAAAGCTGATAGAGACATCCCCAAAAAGACTTGTAGAGAAAGGGGGTTCTACAAAGTATTGACTCCGGGGGGCGCCATACAAATGCCCCCCCCCCCACACTTTTCACATATTTATTTGTATCATTTATCATTTTCCTTCCACTTCACAATTATGAGCCACTTTGTGTTGGTCTATCACATAAAATCCCGATAAAATACATTTACGTTTTTGGTTGTAACATGAGAAAATGTGGAAAATTTCAAGGGGTATGAATACTTTTTCAAGGCACTGTATAAGAAAAATTTTTTTAAAGCGCCCCTATACCTCTGTGCTCACGTGCAGAAGCGAACACATACGTAGGTCGCTGATGCATATGTAAACGGTGTTCACATCACACGTGAGATATCACCAAGAAAATTAGAGCAAGAACAATAATTCTATCACTAGACCTCCTCTGTAACTCTAAATTGCTAACCTGTAAACATTTTAAAAGCGTCGTCTATGGAGATTTTGAAATACCATAGTGTGTCGTCATTCCACGAGTGTGCGCAATTTTAAAGCGTGACATGTTAGATATCTATTTACTCGGCATAACATCATCTTTCATATTTTACAAACAAATTAAGGTATATATTGTGTTTTTTTTTTTTATTCATTAACCGCTTCCCGACCCCCTCACGCCGATGTACGTCGGCAGAATGGCACGGCTAGGCAAAACCACGTACAGGTACGTGGCCCTTTAAGAGCCTAGCCGTGTGCCGCGATCGGGTCACAGAGCTGAAGAACGGGGAGAGGTCTGTGTAAACAAACCTCTCCCCGCGCTTCCTACACTGCCTGTCATTGATCGGCTGTTACCTGTCATCGGGAAAGCCGATCAGTGACGTCAGACGTCAGCCACGCCCCCTAATGTTAAAAAAAAAACACGCACGTCACAGACCATAACCCCTCCCCACCGCCTAATGGTTAACTCTTTCACTGCCAGTGTCATTTACATAGGAATCAGTGCATTTAAATAGCATTGATCGCTGTATAAATGACAATGGTCCCAAAAATGTGTCAAAAATGTCCGATGTGTCCGCCATAATGTCGCAGTCACAATAAAAATCGCTGATCGCCCGCCATTACTAGTAAAAAAAATAAATAATAAAAATGCTATAAAACTATCCCCTATTTTGTAAACGCTATAACTTTTGCGCAAACCAATCAATAATCGCTAATTGCGATTTTTTTTACCAAAAATATGTAGAAGAATACGTATCGGCCTAAACTGAGGAAAAAAAATGTTTTTTTATATATTTTTTGGGGATATTTATTATAGCAAAAAGCAAAAAATATTGCATTTTTTTCAAAATTGTCGCTCTATTTTGGTTTATAGCGCAAAAAATTAAAACCGCAGGGGCGATCAAATACCACCAAAAGAAAGCTCTATTTGTGGGGAAAAAAGGACGCCAATTTTGTTTGGGAGCCATGTCGCACGACCGCGCAATTGTCAGTTAAAGCGACGCAGTGCCGAATCGCAAACAGGGGCCTGGTCCTTTGGCTGCCAATTGGTCCGGGGCTGAAGTGGTTAAAGTGTATTTTTTTCCCCAAAAATTGTGTTTGAAAAAACGCTGCGCAAATTCTGTGTGACATAAAAAATTGCAACGATCGCCATTTTATTCTCTAGTGTCTCTGCAAAAAAAATTATATATAATGTTTGAGGGATTCAAAGCAATTTTCTAGCAAAAAAACACTGATTTAGGCCGGGTTCACTCTATTACGACCTGGATGTGGGTTTACCTCATCTCGGCTCTCAATGGAGCCGATTCACACATCTCCGGAGCGGCTCCAGTGCCAATTTGCACAGGTGTCCTGTGCGCCTTCTGGTTAGTTCCAGGTCCGAATTCAGCTAATTCGGCCAACCCAGCGGTTTTCGTCTACATAGACATCATCTGCGGTCAAATAATGTCTATGTAGACGAAACGCGTAGGTACGGGCTCCACTGCCGCCATACATATAACCAAAATCGCTGTTTGTTCTTCTAAAAATGTGAGTTTTTTAACTTCATTAAAATGTTATACTTTTTATACGGAATTACGCCATGTGGCCCTTTTTGTCCTCCTCTCTTTAATTATACATGTGAACATATGGGAGGATCTATCCATTTTTCTTCACGAAAATAGATTCCATGGAGACTACTACCCTAATGACCGCTTGAAGACCTGGCTCATTCGTCAAAGGTCTCCAGGTCTGATGTTTCCAACTTTGGCGTTCGCCAACACAAGCTTGTTTGACTCATAGGACGTACGTCCTTTTGAGTTCAAACCATCTGGCAAGCCTTCATCCTATCGGTGGCGGATTACTCACCTTCACATATTGTCTCATCATCCATTCACTATTTTGATGTCAAAATGATGTTATGAACACTTGAAGTATGTCCCTTCAAGGGTCCTTTGCTTTCACCACGTTTAGTTCTGAATTTGTTTTTTAACGAATTTTGACAAATTCGTTAATTCCGAATTTTTCAATTTCCGAAAATTCAGAATTTCCCAATTTCAAAATTAGCGAAATTCCGAATTTCCGAAATTCCGAATTTCCAAAATTTCGAATTTTCGAATTTCCGAATTTCGCATTTTTGGATTTCCGAATTTTCGGATTTCCGAATTTTCGAATTTCCGAATTTAGAATTTTCGAATTTCCGAATTTCCGATTTTTTGGATTTCCGAATTTTCGGATTTTCGAATTTCCGAATTTCGCATTTTCGGATTTCCGAATTTTCGGATTTTCGAATTTTCGGATTTTCGAATTTTCGGAATTCCGAAATTCAAAAATTTGAAAATTCGAAAATCTGAAAAAAAGAAAGAAAATCTGTTTAATTCTAAATAATAACTAACTATTAAATTATGGGTATTGGAATTTCCTTTCAAATTTGTCTGTTAGTGAACGTAACGAGTACGAATTTATCCGAAGTTACGAATTATCTGAAGTAATGAATGCCGCATCTAACCAAATGGAACGTAACGATCTAATAATAATAAATAACAATAATAATAATAAAACCTTTTTATTATTATTAATTATTTATTATTAATTATTTATTATTCATTTGTTCCATTCCATTTGTTTAAATGCGACATTCGTTATTTCAGATGATTCGTAACTTCGGATAAATTCGTACTTGTTAATATAATAGTTAGTTATTAATTAAACTGATTTTCTTTTTTTTTTCAGAATTTCAAATTTTGGGATTTTCAAATCTTTGAATTCCCGAATTCCAAAAATCCGAAAATTCGGAGTTCCGAAAAACCAAAAATCCAAAATTCGAAAATTTCTAAATTCTGAAATCCGAAAATTCGAAATCCGAAAATTCGGAAATTCGGAAATCCGAAAATTCGGAAATTCGGAAATCCGAAAATTCGGAAATCCGAAAATTCGGAAATCCGAAAATTCGGAAATTCGGAAATCCGAAAATTCGGAAATCCGAAAATTTGAAATTCGGAAATCCGAAAATTCGGAAATCCGAAAATTCGGAAATCCGAAAATTCGGAAATCCGAAAATTCGGAAATCCGAAAATTCGAAAATTCAGAAATCCGAAAATGCGAAATTCGAAAATAAGGCAATACGAAAAATAGAAATGTGAAAATTCCCGAAATTTCCGAATTCCAAATTTCCGAATTTTTGATTTTTCAAATTTCCGAAATTTCGATTAAAGCAAAAGAACTAATGAAACGAAAATGAACTAATTTTTTGTCAGTGCACATGTCTATTTTTCATTTCACTCATGGAAGTTATGTTTATTTTTTTTCTCTTCGATTCTTTTTCATGCAAAATCACTGTGTATTTTTTATTTATTATATTTAATTAGAGTTTCACATTGTTTGTATTGGTCATTGTGAGATCAATCCAATGGCAACGGCTGCCGCGATCGCGGGAAAGAGGGCCAGAACGGGGATCTGTCAATGTAAACAGACAGATCCTCGTTCTGACAGGGGAGTAGAGACAGATCTGCTGTTCCTAGTGATCAGGAACAGCGATCCCTCACCTCCTCCAGTTAGCCCCCTCCCCCCACAGTTAGAAACACCTCCCATGTTAATTCCAGGTTGTGAGGCAACAAAACACGAAAAATGCCAGGGGGGGGGTGAATTCTATTGCAAGACACTGTATAGGGCAAGTTAGTGAGGTATAGGGCAGTTTGGGGTAATATAGGGCAGGTTAGTGAGGTATAGGGCAGTTTGGGGTAATATAGGGCAAGTTAGTGAGGTATAGGGCAGGTTAGGGTAATATAGGGCAGGTTAGTAAGGTATAGGGCAGTTTGGGTGGTATAGGGCAGGATGGGGTGGTATAGGGCAGGTTGGGGTAATATAGGGCAAGTTAGTGAGGTATAGGGCAGTTTGGGGTAATATAGGGCAAGTTAGTGAGGTATAGGGCAGTTTGGGGTAATATAGGGCAGGTTAGTGTGGTATAGGGCAGGTTGGGGTGGTATAGGGCAGGTTGGGGTAATACAGGGCAAGTTAGTGAGGTATAGGGCAGTTTGGGGTAATATAGGGCAAGTTAGTGAGGTATAGGGCAGTTTGGGGTAATATAGGGCAGGTTAGTGAGGTATAGGGCAGTTTGGGGTAATATAGGGCAAGTTAGTGAGGTATAGGGCAGGTTAGGGTAATATAGGGCAGGTTAGTGAGGTATAGGGCAGTTTGGGTGGTATAGGGCAGGTTGGGTGGTATAGGGCAGGTTGAGGTAATATAGGGCAAGTTAGTGAGGTATAGGGCAAGTTGGGGTAATATAGAGCAGGTTAGTGAGGTATAGGGCAGTTTGGGGTGGTATAGGGCCGGTTGGGGTAATATAGGGCAGGTTAGTGAGGTATAGGGTAGTTTGGGGTTGTATAGGGCCGGTTGGGGTAATATAGAGCAGGTTAGTGAGGTATAGGGCAGTTTGGGGTGGTATAGGGCCGGTTGGGGTAATATAGGGCAGGTTAGTGAGGTATAGGGCAGGTTGGGGTGGTATAGGGCAGGTTGGGGTAATATAGGGCAGGTTAGTGGGGTATAGGGCAGTTTGGGGTGGTATAGGGCCGGTTGGGGTAATATAGGGCAGGTTAGTGAGGTATAGGGCAGGTTAGGGATCTATGCAGTGACAGTTTGCAGTACATCGAGGCTGCTGCGTCCTCGCCTCTTTCTCCTCCTTCAGCCGCGGGATCAGCTGAGTAAAGAGGTCTGTGGGAGGAGTGGAGGAGGCAGCCACACCCCCAGCTCCACCCACCCGCCCCATCTGAAGGAGATATTGAAGCTCCCCGAGGGCAGCCTCTCTGGCACGGCTCTGCTGCAGCTCTGCAAGTGCAAGCAATATAGTGCACTGTGTATCGGCGGCCCCGGCGTCACCCCTCTGGCGGGTGTCACCCGGTGCGGGCCGCCACCCCCATGCCCCCCCCCCCCCCCCCCCCATAGCAACGCCACTGGTCACAAGACCGCACGATTGTCAGATAAAGCGACGCAGTGCCGTATCACAAAAAATGGCCTGGTCATTAAGGGGCAAATCCTTCCGGGGCTGAAGTGGTTAAGTGGCTATTCTTGTTCTGGTGACAACAGTAACATTTTTGGATTTCCTTTCCTATCACTTTCATCAGAATCCAGCGAGACGCTGACAGGGGGTCTAACACCTCCCCATCTTACCTAAAACACATAAAGAAAGATACATTTTAACATTTTTACTTTTCTACAGTTACATTGTAGCGATGGAATGCAGGTCACAACATCACTGTTGGCTCTTCTTTCCCCTCTGAATGGTGACTCAGGGGGACTCCATGGGGTGCAGCGCAGTGTGACATCATCACCAGTCACATGATTAAGATCTTTCCTGTCTGATGAGGATGAGTCACACACAGGACATCCTGGAATCTGGACCTGAATCATCCTCACATCACCTCCTATCTTCCCGGCCGGAGACATTAACCCATTACTGTGCAAAGCCGAGGATTTGGGAGGATTGAAAGCGGCAATAAAGGCTGAAGGTTTTTAAACACTTCATCTCCGGAGGGTTTTACCCCCCCCTTTCATGACCAGGCCCTTTTTTGCTATTCAGCACTGCGCTACTTTAACCGCTTCAGCCCCGGAAGGTTTTACCCCCTTCCTGACCAGAGCACTTTTTGCGATTCGGCACTGCGTCACTTTAACTGACAATTGCGCGGTCGTGCGACGTGGCTCCCAAACAAAATTGACATCCTTTTTTCCCCACAAATAGAGCTTTATTTTGGTGGTATTTGATCACCTCTGCGTTTTTTATTTTTTGCGCTATAAACAAAAGAAGAGCGTCAATTTTGAAAAAAACACAATATTTTTTTACTTTTTGCTATAATAAATATCACCAAAAAATATATAAAAAACTATTTTTTTCCACAGTTTAGGCCGATACGTATTCTTCTACATATTTTTGTTTAAAAAAAAAAATCGCAATTAGCGTTTATTGATTGGTTTGCGCAAAAGTTATAGCGTCTACAAATTAGGGGATAGTTTTATGGCATTTTTATTATAATTTTATTTTTTTTACTAGTACAGGGGGTCCCCGAGTTACGAACTCGTTAGGGACTGTCCTCCTGTTCTTAAATCGTAAATGTTCGTAAGTCGGCCGCGCATGCGCAGACCGACAATTACGGACATTTCCGATGTTCCGTCGAATGCCGTTCTGCGCATGTGTGGCAAATTATGGACATTTCCGATGTTTGCCGTCATTTTCCGAGGCTCCGTCTGGCCGCGCATGCGCAGAACGGCCGAAGGTCCGCAGAAAATGGCGGAGGGTCCCCGCAGCCCCCGGTTCGTGTGACAGACCTAGCCGGGACAGAGGCTGTTGATATCCGTATTCAGACTGGAAGGAAGTGATATATGACGAACGCACTCAAGAGGAGTGTAGGGACGTTCCGTCACAGTTCGTAAGTAGGAAATGTTCGTAGGTCGGGCGTTCGTAAGTCGGGGACCCCCTGTAATGGCGGCGATCTGCGATTTTTATCAGAACTGCGACATTATGGCGGACACATCGAACAATTTTGACACAATTTTGGGACCATTGGCATTTATACAGCGATCAGTGCTATAAAAATGCATTGATTACTGTAAAAATGTCACTGGCAGTGAAGGGGTTAACCACTAGGGGGTGATCAAGGGGTTAACTGTGTTCCCAATTGTGTGTTCTAACTGAAGGGGGAAGGGGACTGTGCAGGGGAGATGACAGATCGCTGTTCATACTCGGTATGAACAGACGATCTGTCTGTTCTCCCCTCAAAGAACCGAAAACTGTGTGTTTACACACACACAGATCCCAGGTTTTCGGTGTGCCCCGATCGATCACGGGGACACTCGCATCAACTCCGTGGGCAAACAGGTGGCGCCCCCTAGTGGCCGAATTTGTTACCGACGTAACATGACGGCGGTTCGCGCAGCCGAGCCATGTTGCCGCAGTGCAACTGCGGCGGCTGGTCGGCAAGCGGTTAACTGGTAATTGCGCGGTCGTGCAACACTGGGCACACGTGCAATTTATATCATTTCTTTCACACAAATAGAGCTTTATTTTGGTATTTGATCACCGCTGAGTTTTTCGATTTTATTATATAAACAAAAAAAATCTGGAAAATTTTGAAAAAAAAAATACAATATTTTTAGCTTTTTGCTATAAAACATATCCAATAAAAAAATAAAATGTCTTCCTAAATTTAGGCCAAAATGTATTCTGCTACATGTTTTTGGAAAAAAAAATCTCAATAAGTGCATATTGATTGGTCTGTGTGTGGTATACCGTATATACTGGAATCTTTATTTATTGTTTTTCTTATACTACTAATGGTGGTAATCAGCAACTTATAATGGGGCTGTGATAGTGCGGCAGACAATCTGACACTAACTGACAACTGAGTGGGAACTGACTAACTGCCATTGACATCACCAGTGACACTAATACAGCGATCAGTGATAATAGTATACACTGTCACTGTACTAATGACACTGGCTGGGAAAGGGTTAACATCTCCGGTAATCAAAGTGTTAACTGTGTGCCTAGCAATGTGTAATGTGTGTGATGTGATCTCTTTTTTTTCTTATCCCTGTTTTGTGCGGAGAAAAAAACAATAGAAAATAGAAAAAAAATTAAATAGAATAGAAGATAAAAGGATAGAATAGACTAAAAAAAATAACCAATAGAATAGAATGAAGTAGAAAGAAAATAACCGTCTTCCTAGATTATAATAAAATAGAAAAGAATAGAAAAAAATTTAATAGAATAGAAAATAAAAGGATAGAATAGACTAAAAAAAAAACAATAGAATAGAATACAATGGAAAGAAAATAACCTTCTTCCAAAATTCGAAAAGAATAGATTAAAATAGAACAGATTAGAATAGAAAAAAATAGAATAGAATAGAAAAAAAACAATAGAGTAAAATAGAAAAAAAAATAACCGACTTCCTAGATTATAATAGAATAGAAAAGAATAGAAAACAATTAAATAGAATAGAAAATAAAAGGATAGAATAGACAAAAAAACAATAGAATGGAATAAAATAGAATGAAAATAACCGTCTTCCTAGATTAAAATACAATAGAAAAGAATAGAAAGACATAGAACAGAATAGAAAATAAAAGGATAGAATAGATTAAAAAAACAATAGAATAGAATAGAATAGAAAGAAAATAACCTTCTTCCAAAATTCTAATAGAATAGATTAAAATAGAATAGATTAGAATAGAAAAAAAATAGAATAGAATAGAAAAAAAACAATAGAATAAAATAGAAAGAAAATAACCATCTTCCTAGATTATAATAGAATAGAAAAGAATAGAAAAAAATTAAATAGAATAGAAAATAAAAGGATAGAATAGACCACAAAAACAATAGAATAGAATATGAAATTTGAATAGAATAGATTAGAATAGAAAAAAATACCAGTGACACTAAAACAGTGATGAGTGATAATATTAGACACTGTCACTGTACTAATGACACTGGCTGGGAAAGGGAACAGAATAGAATAGAAAAAAAATAATAGAATAAAATAGAAAGAAAGTAAAGTTCTTCCAAAATGTGAATATAATAGATTAGAATAGAAGAGAAAAGAATAGACAAAATAGAACAGAATTGAAAAAACAATAGAATAAAATACAATAGAAAGAATATAACCGTATTCCGAAGAATACAGCCAAATGTTTTGAGTATAACACAAATTTTCACAATGTTGCTTCCATGTTTGTTTGGGGGGGGGGGGGAGGGGGGATCTTTGCTGACACATAATACTCATATCTTGGGGGGGGGGGGTTGGTTGGCGCAGTATGGCATGTTCGCCCAGCCTGGCGCTGGATGACCTTGTCCCGGCCCTGGTAGTTGGAGTGACCTTGTAGAAGAACGCGGTTCACTGACGTCGATCTAACGTTGCCCCGCTCTGACGGGGGGGTGGAGATCTCAGCGAAGTCTTCTTCCATGTGTGGCCTCCCCCCTCCCCCCCCAGCAGAGACAACACAGGTGGAGGTAATAACATTTAATGAACAATCATTCAGGTGGATGCTCCCCCCCCCCCTCCCTTCCCCCAATCCCAATAAAAACAAATATTATCCAGGTAAAGCCATCGCTATTGTCGCTCAATTAGCAGCGACATCCTTTTTCACCTCATTACTGGCAATTATCCGCGCGGCGATTGTAGCGAGAACGCACAGCTGTCATGGCACATTTGAGAGCAAAGCTCCCTCCTGGGCACGTTTTGTGTGCGCACAATGGCGCTCCCCAGCCGGGCTTCTCCAAGGTGGGTCTGTCACTGATCCATGCCCCACGCTCCAGTGGAGCCGAGCCCCCCCCCCCCCCCGAGGAATGACAAGTTCCTTCTCATCTCAGGCCAGGTGCGGAGGGGAGGCAAGTAGGTACAAGTCCTCCTTTTGTTGGGTGGGAGTCGTCGTAACCCCCCTCCCCCCCCCCCGAGCCGACGAGGACACCGAGGGATCCGCTCCGCTCCACGGGACGAAACTCGCTCAGGTGTGCCGAGATAAAAAAAAAGGAACAGAAAAAAGTAAAACTTTGTATCTATTATCCAAAAATCAATGTTACTCCCAAATCTACGAGAGGGAAAAAGAGGCATTTCTTGTTTCTTGTTAAAACTTTACATTCACTCCTAGGCAATTTTTAATGCATTTTCAGTTTGACGGAAACACTTTGCAGTCCGTGTAACCTGGTCTCCTAGGGGGCGCGTTCACATCTGCGCATTTTATGGACTTTTTTTCTGGTTCCAAAGACTTCAATGGATCATAAACGTGTATTGAAAAAAACGCAAAATGCACCCGGAATGTGCGAACTGCAACCTGCAACCAACGATTCGCTAAAAAATTTAACGAATAACGAAAATCCGAATTGACCAAATTCGAAACAACGAAACTACGAAAGAATAAAATCCGAAAAACGAAAACAGGAACAACGAAAATCAAAATGAACGAAAAAATTCGTACATTCGTAACTTTTTTTTTTGTTGAATTGGTAATTTTCCGTGTCCCTTACAATGGTGCTGCTTAACGTGCTTCGAATGGATTGAACGAAAAAATTTGTACATTCGTAACTTTTTTTTTTCGATTCGTAATTTTCCGAGTCCCTTACAATGGCGCTGCTTAACGTGCTTCGAATGGATTGAACGAAAAAAATTCGTACATTCGTAACTTTTTTTTTTTCGATTCGTAATTTTCCGTGTCTCTTACAATGTAATAATAGCATACACATTACATAACATTATGAATTATGCTCCGATTACGAATCTACCAAAACAATGTTACAAAAGTACGAATAAATCAATCTAACGAAAGTACGAATGTAACTAAATCTACGAAAATACGAATGCGTCCGAATTTCGAATAAACGAAAATTAAACTAACGGAAAAACGAATCAACAAAAAATAACTCTTACGAAAATACGAATCGTTAGGAATACGAACGCCGACGACTTACGAATTTACGAATCGTTACAAATCAACGGAAACGAAAGAAACGAAACGAAAATAAACGAATTTTTCTATTTTGCACATGTCTAGTGTGAACCAGGCCATTCACACGTGGTGCGACTTGTCATGCAACTTTGGGGGGCGCTGTGGGGTTCATTTACTAAAACTGGAGCGTTCAAAATCTGGTGCAGCTCTGCATAGTATCCAATCAGCTTTTTTTTTTTTTGTCAAAGCTTAAAGGGGAGTTTCCACCCAAAAAAAAAAAAAAATAGCTTAAAATTCATAAGAAAAAAAAAATGAATTGGAAAAAAAAAAAGATTTCACTCACCTCTAAGGCCCCTTTCACACTGGGGCGGTGAGCCGCGGTGACGGTAAAGCAGCGCTATATTTAGCGCTGCTTTACCGTCATTTTCACCGCGGTTTTCGGCCGCTCGCGGTGCGGTTTTTACCCCCCGCGAGCGGCCGAAAAAGGGTTAAACACCCCCCGCAGAGCGCCGCCGTAGCGGCGCTTTGCGGCGGTATTGCCGCGGTTTTACCGCGGTCTCCCATTCTTTTCAATGGGAAGGAGCGGTATAGGAGCGGTGAACACACCGCTCCTATCCCGCTCCAAAGATGCTGCTAGCAGGACTTTTTTTGTCATCCTGCTAGCGCACCGCTCCAGTGTGAAAGCCCGCCGGCTTTCACACTGGAGTTAAAGGGGCCGGATTTTTTCATGCGGTGAACAGGCGCTATTTTTAGCGCTGCACCGCATGAAAAACGCCCCAGTGTGAAAGGGGCCTAAGGCACTGGCGCGTTTTTTGATGCATTTTTCAGAAATGCAGGGAAATTTTTTTAACATGGGTTCCTATGGAACATGTTCACATCAATGCATTTTTGTGCCTCTGCGTTCTTGGAAAGGGTCAGGGACTTTTTTTTTCATGCAAAATGAAGCGTTTTGCATGTAATAGAAGTCAATGGACCCGCAACCAAAACGCAAGTGCCGCGTTTTTACCGAGATTTTGCCGCGATTTGCGTTTTGCATTTTTTACACTGTATATAGCTGGTTATAAAAAAAAAAAAATGTAAAAAAAACGCAAAACGCCGCAAATTTGCGGTAAAAACGCGTGTCTAAAAATGCGGCAAGCACCGCAAAAAGCACTGCAAAAACGTTCAAAAGCAAAATGCATAGATGTGAATCGAGCCTAAATGCCTGTTGCTAGGGGGTCCCTCGTAGTCTGCCTCCTTCGGTGCCCGGGCACTGACATCACTTCCCCCTCGGCGCAGTCAATCATCTGGGACACGTGACAGGTCCCAGATGACTGTGTGGCGTATCAAAGTGTATCATATGCGCAGTGGGTGCCCACAGTAAGAATGCCGGCGCTGCGAGCTCAGCGGGGAACAAGGGGGGGTTCGATGGGAGCTTTGTTCCGTGCATAGGCTCCATCGGACATTTGTTGTCGGGATTTCCGACAACAAAAATCTGAGAGCTGGTTCTCAAATTTTCCGACAACAAAATCCGTTTTCGGAAATTCCGACGCACAAAAATTCCACGCATGCTCGGAATCAAGCAGAAGAGCCGCACTGGCTATTGAACTTCCTTTTTTCTCGGCTCGTCGTATGTGTTGTACGTCACCGCGTTCCTGGCGTTCAGAATTTCCGACAACATTTGTGCGACCGCGTGTACGCAAGACAAGTTTGAAGGATTTCGTTGTCGGAATGTCCGATCGTGTGTACGCGGCATAACACTGATACTAATTTAAAAAAAAAAAAGCCCAAAAATAATACTGGCCTTGACCTTTGACCCTGACCTTGACCCAAACACTGACCCTGGAGCTGACCTCCATCAAACCTTAATCTAGATATTTTTTTATTTTTCTATTCATATGATTATTTTATTTTTTACACACAGTTTATTTTTTTCTCTCTGCAAGGAGAGAGAGATACAATGTATCTCTCTCCTCCATTCAGAGAGAAGAAACACAGGTGACTGATCACTATGATAGCCAATCAGAGGCTATCACAGCGATCAGGTGACCCGGAGTTCGGGGTCCTGATCATTAGTACAGGGCGTGGGGCTCTCGGTGAGACCCCGGTGTTTGTGCTGGGGGAGCGCCGTGCGATGCAATCCCAGCACAGAGACAAATACAAATATGCGAAATGGGGAAAAAAATATGCAGCGCTAAAGTGAGTAAAAAAAAAAAAAAATATATATATATATATATATGTAATATAAATATAATCATGCCCACACGCAGACTTAACACAAATTCTCCCGGAACTACACATACCCCTCTTTAACTACTTTCAGATCAGACACTACATCTATCACACGCAACCTCTTGCCCGCTGGCACAGGAAACTCACACCATTCGAGGATATATGTGATAGATCAGAACCCCAAAAACACCTTATATCAGAGGTGTACAAACTTCTCTTTACTACAGAAAACCTGAACAGAACCCAACAACACCAGTGGGAATCAGAACTAGCTACAGATATCTCAGAACGTGACTGGGATAATATCTATGAACACATACATAAAGGATCTGTAAACGTTTCCGCACAGGAGAATAGATACAAATTATACTCAAAATGGTACAGGACTCCAGACATACTACATAAATGCTACCCAAGTATTCCCTCAATATGTTGGAGATGTAACAGTGCCAATGGCTCAATGCTCCATATATGGTGGGATTGCCCCCTGATTCAGCCCTTTTGGTCAGCTATACACCAACTAATTACTGACATTACAACTTACTCTCCAGACTTCTCCCCAGCCCAATACTTACTTCACCACACACCTATACCGCAATCCTCATATAGAAGATCACTTGCCCTGCACCTCATCAACGCTGCCACCATGTGCATTCCAACTCACTGGCGGACTACCACAATCCCCACTGTCACAGAATGGATTGATAGAGTAGACAGGGTCTCGGAAATGGAGAAACTCATCCACCAGGCCAAGGAAATCCCAAACAAATACCACACTACATGGGCCTGTTGGTCACACTTCAGGAACCCCATAGGAAATAGTACCTCTCAACCCACTGGAGTCACATAAACATCCACCTCTGAAAAGTATCTCGCTACGCTGATAGGCCACGTAATTGTAGCACCCCCCCCCCCCCTCAACCCCCTGCTTAAGGTCTTGATTTATACCCACCCCTACTTCAATGCTCGACCATACCATGCCAGGAATTCTAAACTTCAACGCGATCCTCCTACCTCCTCAGGAGTAGACCGCCATCCCACCCAACCCTAGTATTGTAAACAATACCCCAGACTTGGGGCGTCGTAATTCCCATAAGGGCCCCTCTGACACACCTCAGCAACGTACCGTGGATACGAAGCACGGCACTTAAGCTCCTTCCGTCACCTCACCCATGCACAGCTAGTTCCCCACAGGGGTGCATGACTGTGGTGACACTGCGTCACGGTTAGGTTTGCTACATGATTCCCCACGACGCCCTTCCTCCTATACGATCCAACACCCTATTTCCGCCAACCACCCCATGCTTCTCCTAACCCATGACTACACTAACTTATCCCCATTGTTCTTTCTATCATTCTTCTCCCTATCTGTACCTAATCGTCCCATAGGTAGCCATTGTTGTGAACCAAAGCAATGATAGCAAATTTCTGATCCACATTACTTAAGTTCCAATGTTGGCACGGTTATATATTTTTTCTTTCTTTCTGGTTCTCTCTATTATTCATTGTTAACTATTTTGCAATTGAAGGTCTTTGTAAACTTTCATTTCTGTACTGTATACGAACTTCTGTACTGTATACGAACTTCAATAAAATCTTATTGTAAAAATAAATATAATCATGTATATAAAACATCCCATAAACATTGATGTACCTTGACACGTCATGAAATAAACACAACATTAGACATGTGCACAACAAAAAAATTTGTTTATTTTCGTTTCGTTTTTTTCGTTTCCGTTGATTCGTAACGATTCGTACATTCGTAAGTCGTCGTTGTTCATATTCGTAACGATTCGTACATTCGTAAGAGTTATTTTTCGTTGATTCGTTTTTTCGTTAGTTTAATTTTCGTTCATTCGTTTATTCGAAATTCGGACGCATTCGTAGTTATTCGTACATTCGTAACATTCGTAGATTCGTAATCGGAGCATAATTCATAATTTTATGTAATGTGTATGCTATTATTACATTTTAATAATTTACGAATCGAAAAAAAAAAGTTACGGATCGAAAAAAAAAGTTACGAATGTACAAATTTTTTCGTTCAATCTATTCGAAGCACGTTAAGCAGCACCATTGTAAGGGACACGGAAAATTACCAATTCAACAAAAAAAGTTACGAATGTACGAATTTTTTCGTTCAATCTATTCGAAGCACGTTAAGCAGCACCATTGTAAGCGACACGGAAAATGACCAATTCAACAAAAAAAAAAAAGTTACGAATCGGAAAAAAAAGTTACGAATCGAAAAAAAAAGTTACGAATGTACGAATTTTTTCGCTCAATCTATTCGCAGCACGTTAAGCAGCACCATTGTAAGCGACACGGAAAATGACCAATTCAACAAAAAAAAAAGTTACGAATGTACGAATTTTTTCGTTCATTTTCGTTGTTCCTTTTTTTTTTTCGTTTTTTGGATTTTCTTTGTTTGTTTGTTTTTTTCGGATTTTCGTTGCTTTTTGGATTCGTTCTTTTCGAACGATTCGTTAATCGGATTCGTACGATTCGAACGATTCGTTCATTCGTACGAAAACTAGAAAAACTAAAAAAAACTAAAAAAAAAAAACTAAACAAATTCCACATGTCTACACAACATAAACACATATAGGTTTGACTAGATCTCATACTAATAGTAAATATTCAGTGGGTGAAAATTCTTGTGATATAAATATTAATTGACCACATAAAGAGAAGAAGAAAGTCAAAAAAAAAAATAGTCCATTAAAATGGGTGGAATAATGGGAAGTCACATGAAGTCCATAAAGGGGAGGGGAAGTCCCAATGTCTTCAACAGAAATCCCACAAAGATCCTATGTATAGAGGAGACGGCCACCACCAACTTTGAGAAGGCTTACCGGGAAGATGTGGACTCAATAAGGCCTATACCCAACGGGTCAACGAGGCTGGAGGTGTATAAACACCAATGAACGGAGCTTGCACGCCACTTGATCCTGGACACAGGATGATCCCTCCGTCCCTGGCACCGCTCAAGGTATATGTGGTAGGTCAGGACTGGCAGCTTTCGAAGATGGACAACGTATTCCCCAAACACTCAAACGGTATGACCAAAAACGAGACAAATGTTCTACATAGTGTAAAACAAAACAAATTTATAAAAAAAAAAAGTAGGAGCACTCACATTTTCTTGAATAAAATGCGCTTAGAGGAATATTCTAATATCAATCATAGTAAACGCAATGACATCAACAAGGCTCGTCCCGATGCGTTTCGTCTAAATAGACATCATCTGGGGTATGAGCCCGCTATAGTCATTGTGCTTATATAGAGAATAAGACCCCCCCCCCAAATGAAGTACCAACCTATGACAGGACTTCCAGGTCGTGGATACAATCAAGAAGATACTTCCTGGTAGGCGAAATGGCGCGGACGCGTGCGGGTCAAGCCTCGCTCTGAGCATATTGGCCGCCCGACATGTCACAGGATGATCCCTCCGTCCCTGGCACTGCTCAAGGTATATGTGGTAGGTCAGGACAGGCAGCTTTCAAAGATAGACAAACACTCAAACGGTATGACCAAAAACGAGACAAATGCTCCACATAGTGTAAAACCGTTGGTGTAAACAAATTTATAAAAAAAAAAAAAAGTAGGAGCACTCACATTTCCTTGAATAAAATGCACTTAGAGGAATATTCTAATATCCATCATAGTAAACGCAATGACATCAACAAGGCTCGTCCCAACGCGTTTTGTCTAAATAGACATCATCTGGGGTATGAGCCCGCTATAGTCATTACGCTTATATAGAGAATAAACCCACCCCCAAATGATATACCAACCTATGACAGGACTTCCAGGTCGTGGATACTATCAAGAAGATACTTCCTGGTAGGCAAAATAGCGCGGACACGTGCGGGTCAAGCCTCGCCCTGAGCGTATTGGCCGCCCGCCACGTCAGCCGCATCATTCAACTTGCAACATCCTGTATGGAAAGAGGAAGCACACGGGTCAAACCTCAATCTGAGATGAAAGGTCGACGCAAACCTCCGCTGCCTCATCCACCCAGTTCCCCAGAGAAACCAGGAACATGTGGATTTAATAAGGCCTATACCTCATGAGTCAACAAGGCTGGAGGTGTATAAACACCAATGAACAGAGCTTGCACACCACTTGATCCTGGACACAGGATGATCCCTCCGTCCCTGGCACCGCTCAAGGTATATGTGGTAGGTCAGGACCGGCAGCTTTCGGAGATGGACAACGTCTTCCCCAAACACTCAAACGGTATGACCAAAAACGAGACAAATGCTCCACATAGTGTAAAACCGTTGGTGTAAACAAATTAATTGAAAAAAAAAGTAGGAGCACTCACATTTCCTTGAATAAAATGCGCTTGGAGGAATATTCCAATATCATTCATAGTAAACGCAATGACATCAGCAGGGCTCACCCCGACGCGTTTCGTCTAAATAGACATCATCTGGGGTATGAGCCCGCTATAGTCATTGCGCTTATATAGAGAATAAGACCGCCCCCAAATGAAGTACCAACCTATGACAGGACTTCCAGGTCGTGGATACAATCAAGAAGATACTTCCTGGTAGGCAAAATAGCGCGGCCGCGTGCGGGTCAAGCCTCGCTCTGAGCGCATTGGCCGCCCATCACGTCAGCCGCATCATTCGACTTGCAACATCCTGTATGGAAAGAGGAAGCACACGGGTCAAACCTCAAGCTGAGATGAAAGGTCGACGCAAACCTCCGCCGCCTCATCCATCCAATTCCCCAGAGAACCAGGAAGTAGTGACAACCAAGCCTCGGGATGAACGAGGAGGAAATAGTAAGATGTTGTGATGACAACACGTTGCAAAGAGCAGCATTAAAACTCAACTTTTGTAAAAAGATCAAAATGCATTGTAAACAACTGGAAGAGTCAGGATTGGCAATCCATATCAGGTCAATAAAAAATTATTATTAACAATTAAAAAATGGTAAACAACAAAATCAATAGGTGGACAGAAGAGGCGATAAAAATACCTCTGACATAATGAGAACCCCCAACTAAGATATTAATAATGCCCAATGATGAAAAATAAAATAAATGGATGGAGATCCATTTATTGTGGCGTAAATCGAAAACACAACTACACTAAATAAAAAAGAAAAAATGAAACTACCCTAAATACACATTCAGCTAAAAAACAAACAATAAATAAACAGGGTGAAAGAAGGTAAATATTGATAGTATTTAACCACTTCAATACCGGGCACTTTCCCCCCTTCCTGTCCAGGACAATCTTTAGCTTTCAGCACTGTCGCACTTTGAATGACAATTGCGCGGTCGTGCTACACTGAACCCAAACTACATTTTTATAATTTTCTTCCCACAAATAGAGATTTCTTTTGGTGTTATTTGATCACCTCTGCGCTTTTAAATTTTTGCGATATAAAAACAAAAAAAGACCAACAATTAAAAAAAAATATAGGCGGCACTGATAGGCAGCACTGATGGCACTAATAGGCAGAACTGATGAGCACTGATAGGCGGCACTGATGAGCACTGATAGGCGGCACTGATGGGCACTGATAGGCAGCACTAATAGGCAGCACTGATGGCACTGATGGCACTGTTAGGCGGCACTGATGAGCACTGATAGGTGGCACTGATGAGCACTGATAGGTGGCACTGATAAGCACTGATAGGTGGCACTGGATAGGCAGAACTGATGAGGAGCTACTGACAGGCATTAGTGAGTGGCACTTTGATGGGGCACTGAAAGGCATTACTGATGGCACTAATAGGCAGAACTGATGAGCACTGATAGGCGGCACTGATGGGCACTGATAGGCAGCACTAATAGGCAGCACTGATGGCACTGATGGCACTGTTAGGCGGCACTGATGAGCACTGATAGGTGGCACTGATGCGCACTGATCGTGGCACTGATAAGCACTAATAGGTGGCACTGGATAGGCAGCACTGATGAGGAGCTACTGACAGGCATTAGTGAGTGGCACTTTGATGGGGCACTGAAAGGCATTACCGATTGGCACTTTTTTGGGCACTGATCGGCACTGTTGTGGGCACTGACAGACGTTTATTATGGGCACATGCTGGCAGGTGTTGGGAATTGATTATCAGCACAGACCCCCCCCTGACAGGGAGAGCCGCCAATCGGCTCTCCATGTCAGTGTGAACCGAGGAAAGCCATTTACCGGCCCTTCCTGGTTCACGCGATGATCAGCTGTGATTGGTCACTGCTGATCACGTGGTAATGCCACGTACACGCGATCGGAAATTCGGCCAGCAAAAGACCGATGAGAGCTTTTGGTCGGAAAATGCGACCGTGTGTATGCTCCATCGGACTTTTGCTGCCCGAATTTCCGCCAGAAAAAGATTGAGAGCGGGTTCTCTATTTTTCGGTCGGGAAAAAGTTCCGCCGGCTGTGTTATGCCACGTACAGATGATCGGACATTCCGACAACAAAACCGTGGATTTATTTACGAAGGATGTTGGCTCAAACTTGTCTTGCATACACGGTCACACAAATGTTGTCGGAAATTCCGAACGTGAAGAACGCTGTGACATACGACACGTACGACGAGCCGAGAAAAATTAAGTTCAATAGCCAGTGCTATTGGCTATGACTCACTCTGCTTGATTCCGAGCATGCGTGGAATTTTGTGCGTCAAAATTGTGTACACGCGATCGGAATTTCCGACAACGGATTTTGTTGTCGGAAAATTTGAGAACCAGCTCTTAAAGTTTTGTTGTCGGAAATTCCGACTAAAAAAATGTCCGATGGAGCCTACACACGGTCGGAATTTCCGGCAACAAGCTCCCATCTAACATTTGTTGTCGGAAATTCCAATCGCGTGTACGCGGCATTATCCAGATCACGTCATATGACGTCCGGTCAGGATATCACAACCACTTTGCCGCCGTCATTCTGCTATATGGCGGGCGGCAAGTGGTTAATAGTATAGTATAATAATCAAATACACAAAAAAAAGGAAAAGAAACATAACTACGCTAAATAAAAGAAGTAAAAAAATAAAAAACGACCCTAAATACACCTTTAGAAAAAAACTGTGAGAGAAGGTAAAAATTTATAGTATACAAATAGTAATCTCAAATACACAAAAAAGGAAACAACTATAACTACACGAAATAAAAGATACAAAACAAAACTAACCTAAATACACTAAATAAAAAGATACAAAACAAAACTAAGCTAAATACACTAAATAAAAGATACAAAATAAAACTAACCTAAATACACTAAATAAAAGATACAAAACAAAACTAACCTAAATACACTAAATAAAAGATACAAAACAAAACTAACCTAAATACACTAAATAAAAGATACATACAAAACTAACCTAAATACACCTTGAGCTAAAAAATAAATAAATAAATAAAAGGGAAAAAGAAAAAACACCCTTGACATAAAGTAAAAAAAAAAAAGATATATATTTTTTTTAAAGCAAAGCAATTCAATGAGTACATTTTTAGAATTTTGCCAACAGTGGAATGATTCCCATGGTATTGAATTCCCTGGCCTCCTCCAATCAGGGATCACCGGCCCGGCCTGGTACCTGCACCCCTCTGCAGCGCCCTCATCTCGCCCCGGGCAGTGAGGACAGGGGTCGTCGCACAGGAAGCCTCTGGTCATCCCGGACTGACCTCCGTCATCACTTCCATCTATCAATCCAAAGTGTAAAAAACATTTAGAAGTGACTCTGTTTACAGAAAAATAAACACAGCACCCCGCCCCCGCCCCGCCCCCATCCTGCTTTTTATATTAATCCATATTAAAACCTGATAAATAGAACGAGCGATGCGACCCGTTCAATCATCTCTAGATGCAGCGATCAGACCGCGAGGGGGTTTGAAGGGTTATAAACCCAAAAATGTCATATATTGCAGTTTACCAATATGGGGGCCCTCTGATGGCTAACCTGATCTATGGGGGCACTCTGATGGGCTTACCTGATATAAAGGGCACTCTAATGTGGACAACTGATATAAAGGGGCGCTCTGATTGGGAACCTGATCTATGGGGGCACTCTGATGGGGAACCTGATCTATGGGGGCACTCTGATGGGGAACTTGATCTATGGGGGCACTCTGATGGGGGACACCTGATGTAAAGGGGCACTCTGATGGGGACACCTGATGTAAAGGGGCACTCTGATGGGGACACCTGATGTAAAGGGGCACTCTGATGGGGAACCTGATCTATGGGGGCACTATGATTGTGTTCCACAAGATGTAAGAGGGCACTCTAAAGGGGAACCTGATGTAAAGGGGAACTCTGATGGGGACACCTGATACAAAGGGCACTCTGATGGGGAACCTGATCTATGGGGGCACTCTGATGGGCACATCTGATGTAAAAAGGCACTCTGATGGGAATACCTGATATAAAGGGGCGCTCTTATTGGGAACCTGATCTATGGGGGCACTCTGATGGGGAACCTGATCTAATCGGTCACTCTGATGGGGACACCTGATATAAAGGGGGACTCTGATGGGGAACCTAATCTATGGGGGCACTCTGATGGGGACACCTGGTATAAACGGGCACTCTGAAGGGGAACCTGATCTATGGGGGCAATCTGATGGGCCCACCTGATATAAAGGGGCACTCTGATGGGGAAACCTGATATAAAGGGGCACCCTGAAGGGCACACCCGATATAAAGGGGCACTCTAACGTGGACAGCTGATATAAAGGGGCACTCTGATTGGGAACCTGATCTATGGGGGCACTCTGATGGGGAACCTAATCTATGGGGGCACTCTGATGGGAACCTGATCTATGGGGGCACTCTGATGGGGAACCTGCTCTATGGGGCATTCTGATGGGCACACCTGACGTAAAGGGGCACTCTGATGGGGACACCTGGTATAAAGGGGCGCGCTGATGGGGAACCTGATCTATGGGGGCACTCTGATTGGAACACAAGATGTAAGAGAGCACTCAAAAGGGGAACCTGATGTAAAGGGGAACTCTGCTGGGGACACCTGATACAAAGGGAGCTCTGATGGGGAACCTGATCTATGGGGGCACTCTGATGGGGACACCTGGTATAAACGGGCACTCTGAAGGGCACACCTGATATAAAGGGGCACTCTAATGTGGACAGCTGATATAAAGGAGCACTCTGATTGGGAACCTGTTCTATGGGGGCACTCTGATAGGGAACCTGCTCTGGGGGCACTCTGATGGGGAACCTAATCTATGGGGGCACTCTGATGGGAACCTGATCTATGGGGGCACTCTGATGGGCACACCTGATGTAAAGGGGCACTCTGATGGGGACACCTGGTATAAAGGGGCACTCTGATGGGGAACCTGATCTATGGAGGCACTCTGATGGTGACACCTGGTATAAAGGGGCACTCTGATGGTGACACCTGGTATAAAGGGGCACTCTGATGGGGAACCTGATCTATGGGGGCACTCTGATAGGGAACCTGATCTATTGGGGGTAATCTGATGGGGAACCTGATCTATGGGGGCACTCGGATGGGCACACCTGGTGTAAAGGGGCATTCTGATGGGAGAACCTGATCTATGAGGGCACTCTAATGGGAACATCTGATGTATGAGGGCACTCTAATGGGAACATCTGATCTATGAGGGCACTCTAATGGGAACATCTGATGTATGAGGGCACTCTAATGGAAGAACCCGATATAAAGGGACTTTCTGAGTCATAGCACAAACCTGAGATTCAGACCTCGGCTGTAAGAACATTTTAGTGACCGGACCTCCTTGAATTTGAATCCCCCCCCCCCCCCCCCCCTGGTGTACATGTTGTGTGGTTCAACACTAATTACGACATATTACCAAATAAGCAGCCCTCAGCTCCTCCCCCCATGATGAAATCATTTTCACGCCATTATTTTCCTGTTACGATGGCGGTTTGTTTGAGATACTAAACAGCGCTGTGTTTTGTTTGCGTTGGGGACAGGCAGGGTCAGCTCCAGAATGGCCGTGATGGACAGCTGCCTATTCACAGAGCGGCCTGCAGCTTTTTTTTCTTTTTTTGCAAGACTCGAAATCACCACAAAGATCGCCAAGCGCGACCGGCTTCCCAAATCCCCTTATACATAATCAGCAGCCTTGTGACAGCTGCATCAGCCAATTACAAACCCCTTTGTTAGGGAAATCGCGAAGACTTATGAATTTTCACGGCCTTTTTATCTCCGACACTTCTAGAGATGAGGCCAAAGATGAGCCGGAGTTTACTTTCTTTAACTTTTAGAATTTTTTTTTTTTTTTACAATGTTTCAAAATGTAAAAAAATGTACAAAATAAAATAAAAAGAGGATGTGAATTGAAGGAGCCCGGGATTAGAGAATATTACCAAACCCGGGATATTAACCATGAATCCTCTCCAGCTTTGCCGATACTGTGGTCAAGAGTCCGGCACTTAAATCTTTATTTTTATTTTTTTACAATGTTTCAAAATGTTAAAAAAAATTACAAAAATAAAATAAAAAGAGGATGTGAATTGAAGGAGCCCGGGATTAGAGAAGATTACCAAACAATCAACCATGAATCCTCTCCAGCTTTCCCGATACTGTGGTCAAGAGTCCAGAACTTAAATTTTTTTTTTTTTTTTACAATGTTTCAAAATTAAAAAAAAAATGTAAAATATAAAATAAAAAGAGGATGTGAATTGAAGGAGCCCGGGGTTAGCGAACATTACCAAACCCGGGATATCAACCATGAATCCTTTCCAGCTTTGCTGATACTGTGGTCAAGAGTCCGGCACTTAAATATTTTTTTACAATGTTTCAAAATTAAAAAATAAATAAATAAATAAAATAAAAAGAGGATGTGAATTGAAGGAGCCCGGGATTAGAGAACATTACCAAACCAGGGATATTAACCATGAATCCGTTCCAGCTTTGCCGATACTGTGGTCAAGAGTCCGGAACTTAAATCTTTTATTTTTATTTTTTTACAATGTTTCAAAATAAAAAAAAAATGTAAAAAAATTAAATAAAAAGAGGATGTGAATTGAAAGAGCCCGGGATTAGAGAAGATTACCAAACCCAGGATATCAACCATGAATCCTTTCCAGCTTTGCCGATACTGTGGTCAAGAGTCCAGAACTTAAATTTTTTTTATTTTTTTTTATTTTTTACAATGTTTCAAAATTAATTTTTTTTTTTAAATATAAAATAAAAAGAGGATGTGAATTGAAGGAGCCCGGGGTTAGCGAACATTACCAAACCCGGGATATTAACCATGAATTCTTTTCCAGCTTTGCCGATACTGTGGTCAAGAGTCCGGCACTTAAATCTTTTTTTATTTATTTTTTTACAATGTTTCAAAATTTTAATTTTTTTTAAATATAAAATAAAAAGAGGATGCGAATTGAAGGAGCCCGGGATTAGAGAACATTACCAAACCTGGGATATTAACCATGAATCCTCTCCAGCTTTGCCGATACTGTGGTCAAGAGTCCGGCACTTAAATCTTTTTTTCTTTTTTTTTACAATGTTTCAAAATAAAATAAAAATGTAAAAAAATTTAATAAAAAGAGGATGTGAATTGAAGGAGCCCGGGATTAGAGAAGATCAACCATGAATCCTTTCCAGCTTTGCCGATACTGTAGTCAAGAGTCTGGCACTTAAATCTTTTTATTTTTTTCTACAATGTTTCAAAATTAAAAAAAAAATGTAAAATATAAAATAAAAAGAGGATGTGAATTGAAGGAGCCCGGGATTAGAGAAGATTACCAAACCCGGGATATTAACCATGAATCCTCTCCAGCTTTGCCGATATTGTGGTCAAGAGTCCAGAACTTAAATTTTTTTTATTTTTTTTTATTTTTTACAATGTTTCAAAATTAAAAACAAATTTAAAATATAAAATAAAAAGAGGATGTGAATTGAAGGAGCCCAGGATTATAGAACATTACCAAACCTGGGATATTAACCATGAATCCTTTCCAGCTTTGCCGATACTGTGGTCAAGAGTCCGGAACCTAAATCTTTATTTTTTTTTACAATGTTTCAAAATTTAAAAAAAATTTAAAATATAAAATAAAAAGAGGATGTGAATTGAAGGAGCCCGGGATTAGAGAACATTACCAAACCCGGGATATTAACCACGAATCCTCTCCAGCTTTGCCGATACTGTGGTCAAGAGTCCGGCACTTAACTCTTTTTTTTTTTTTTACAATGTTTAAAAATTAAAATTTTTTTTAAAAATATAAAATAAAAAGAGGATGCAAATTGAAGGAGCCCGGGATTAAAGAAGATTACCAATCCTGGGACATTAACCATGAATCCTCTCCAGCTTTGCCGATACTGTGGTCAAGAGCCCGGAACTTAAATCTTTATTTTTTTTACAATGTTTCAAAATGAAATTTTTTTTTTTTTAAATATAAAATAAAAAGAGGATGTGAATTGAAGGAGCCCGGGATTAGAGAACATTACCAAACCCGGGATATTAACCATGAATCCTCTCCAGCTTTGCCGATACTGTGGTCAAGAGTCCGGCACTTAAATCTCCCTTTTTAAAGACTCTTGGCTTGGCGCTGACAAAGGTTTTGTTTGCAGCCGTTGTGAATTAGCATTTTAATAAAGGCCCTTTAATGGAATTCCAAGGGCAAAGCTTAGATATGAAAAAAAAAAAAAAAAGAAAAGGAAAACAAAAACCCGAAGAGATTTAAGTGGTGCTGTTGGCTTAGCGGAGATTTCTTCTTGTCCCCCCGCCAGAGTGGTGTGACCCCGGCGCGGGAGAAGAAAGATGGAGGGGGGTTTGGGCACACGAGACCCTCATGTATCCCCTGACGTGGGACGAAGGCTCTGCCTTGTTTATTTTTGTGACGGGGCTCTTGTGAGGGCAGCTGTTTGGAAAGGCCGCACCAGTGGGTTCTATAAGACATGGTGAGGGGAGAGAAGGGGGGGGGGGTGGTGAAGGTGCCATCTTACCCTTTTTCCCCAGCAACGGGGTAATCTTTTCCGGTGCTAAACTTTTCAAATACTAATTAAATCAATTATACAGTTTAGGTTTAAGCTACAAGACCCGCTTAGCTCAAGTCTTTCCAATCCGAGTGTTGCCTCTTTATCCCGGGGGAAGTGTGGGGGGTGGGGGGGGTGGGGGGCAAAAGACGAATGAGACAGAATGTAGCACAGAGGTGACAGCGTTAATATAAAAATGTGTATAAAATATGCCCCATAAGATGGTATATAAGTAAGTGCCCTCTGGGTAATATTGAGATGTGATATACTATTTGAGACTTTTTCAACCTCTTGCCTACCAGGCACTTTCACCCCCTCCCTGCCCAGGACAATTTTCAGCTTTCAGCGCTGTCACAATTTGTATGACAATGGCGCGGTCATACAACACTGTACCCATATGACATTTTTATCATTTGTTTGAGACAGATAGAGCTTTCTTTTGGCAATATTTAACCACCACTGGGGGTTTTATATTTTGCTAAACAAACAAAAAAAGACCAAAAAAAAAATGTTTTTCTTTGTTTCTGTTTGCAAATAAGTAATTTAGTTTCTTCACTGATTTGCGCTGATGAGGCGGCACTGATAGGCTGCATTAATGGGCACTGATAGGCTGCATTGATGGGCACTGATAGGCTGCATTGATGGGCACTGATAGGCTACATTGATGGGCACTGATAGGCTACATTGATGGGCACTGATAGGCTGCATTGATGGGCACTTATGGGCACTGATAGGCTACATTGATGGGCACTTATAGGCTGCATTGATGGGCACTTATAGGCTGCATTGATGGGCACTGATAGGCTGCATTGATGGGCACTTATGGGCACTGATAGGCTACATTGATGGGCACTTATAGGCTGCATTGATGGGCACTGATAGGCTGCATTGATGGGCACTGATAGGCTGCATTGATGGGCACTGATAGGCTGCATTGATGGGCACGTATAGGCTGCATTGATGGGCACTTATAGGCTGCATTGATGGGCACTGATAGGCTGCATTGATGGGCACTTATGGGCACTGATAGGCTACATTGATGGGCACTTATAGGCTGCATTGATGGGCACTGATAGGCTGCATTAATGGGCACTGATAGGCTGCATTGATGGGCACTGATGGGCACTGATAGGCTGCATTGATGGGCACTGATAGGCTGCATTGCTGGGCACTTATAGGCTGCATTGATGGGCACTGATACGCTGCATTGATGGGCACTGATAGGCTGCATTGATGGGCACTGATGGGCACTGATAGACTACATTGATGGGCACTTATAGGCTGCATTGATGGGCACTTATAGGCTGCATTGATGGGCACTGATAGGCTGCATTGATGGACACTGATAGGCTGCATTGATGGGCACTGATAGGCTACATTTATGGGCACTTATAGGCTGCATTGATGGGCACTGATAGGCTGCATTGATGGGCACTGATAGGCTGCATTGATGGGCACTGATGGGCACTGATAGGCTGCATTGATGGGCAATTATAGGCTGCATTGATGGGCACCTATAGGCTGCATTGATGGGCACCTATAGGCTGCATTGATGGGCACTGATAGGCTACATTGATGGACACTTATAGGCTGCATTGATGGGCACTTATGGGCACTGATAGGCTGCATTGATGGGCACTGATAGGCTGCATTGATGGGCACTGATGGGCACTAATAGGCTGCATTGATGGGCACTTATAGGCTGCATTGATGGGCACTTATAGGCTGCATTGATGGACACTGATGGACACTGATAGGCTACATTGATGGGCACTTATAGGCTGCATTAATGGGCACTGATGTTTGATATCTATTTACTTGATGCAACCCCATCTGTTATATTTTACCAAAAAAATTAAATGTGTATTATATTGTTTGTTTGCACTAAAATGTTAATTATTGTAACCCTGGAAAATATGATTTGATATATACAGTATCTCACAAAAGTAAGTACACCCCTCACATTTTTGTTAATATTTTCTTCTATCTTTTCATGTGACAACACTGAAGAAATGACACTTGGCTACAATGTAAAGTAGTGAGTGTACAGCTTGTATAACAGTGTAAATTTGCTGTCCCCTCAAAATAACTCAACACACAGCCATTAATGTCTAAACCGCTGGTAACAAAAGTCAGTACACCCCTAAGTGAAAATCTCCAAATTTGGCCCAAAGTGTCAATATTTTGTGTGGCCACCATTATTTTCCAGCACTGCCTTAACCCTCTTGGGCATGGAGGTCACCAGAGCTTCACAGGTTGTCACTGGAGTCCTCTTCCCCTCCTCCATGATGACATCACGGAGCTGGTGGATGTTGGAGACCTTGTGCTCCTCCACCTTCCATTTGAGGATGTCCCACAGATGATCAATAGGGTTTAGGTCGGGAGACATGCTTGGCCAGTCCATCACCTTTACCCTCAGCTACTTTAGCAAGGCAGTGGTCATCTTGGAGGTGTGTTTGGGGTGGTTATCATGTTGGAATACTGCCCTGCGGCCCAGTCTCTGAAGGGAGGGGGTCATGCTCTGCTTCAGTATGTCACAGTACATGTTGGTATTCATGGTTCCCTCAATGATCTGTAGCTCCCCCAGTGCTGGCAGCACTCATGCAGCCCCAGACCATGACACTCCCACCACCATGCTTGACTGTAGACAAAACACACTTGTCTTTGTCCTCCTCACCTGGTTGCCCCCACACACGCTTGTCACCATCTGACACCAAATACGTTCATCTTGGTCTCATCAGACCACAGGACATGGTTCCAGTAATCCATGTCCTTAGTTTGCTTATCTTCAGCCAACTGTTTGTGGTCTTACTTTTGCATCATCTTTAGAAGAGGCTTCCTTCTGGGACGACAGCCATGCAGACCAATTTGATGCAGTGTGCGGCATATGGTCTGAGCACTGACAGGCTGACCCCCCACCCCTACAACCTCTGCAGCAATGCTGGCAGCACTCATATGTCTATTTCCCAAAGACAACCTCTGGATATGACGCTGAGCACGTGACCTCAACTTCTTTGGTGGACCATGGCGAGGCCTGTTCTGAGTGGAACCTGTCCTGTTATACCGCTGGATGGTCTTGGCCACCGTGCTGCAGATCAGTTTCAGGGTCTTGGCAATCTTCTTATAGCCTCGGCCATCTTTATGTAGAGCAACAATTCTTTTTTTCAGATCCTCAGAGAGTTATTTGCCATGAGGTGCCATGATGAACTTCCGATGACCAGTATGAGAGAGTGAGAGCGATAACACCAAATTTAACACACTTGCTCCCCATTCTCACCTGAGACCTTGTAACACTAACGAGTCACATGACACCGGGGGGAAAATGGCTAATTGGGCCCAATTAAAAAATGTCTCGATGTACCCATTGGAGCAGTTTTTTTCAATGTTTTTTCATATTTCATTTTTTCCAAAAATTACTGTAAACCACCCAAATAGGTATATATTTTCAAAAAGCAGAGACCACGGTGAATAAACTGGTGGTCGTTGCACTTTTTTAAGAAAAATATATACTTTCTTTGGTGGTTTACAATCATTTTTGGCAAATAAAAAATGTTTACAAAAAAATTCAAAAATGCCCCGATGGCCACATGGAGGCATTTTAATATATATTTTTTTTTTTTTTGCAAATATGCAAAAAATATATATATATATATATATATAATATTTAAATATAAAAATAAAGTATAAAATATAATATTTTTTTTTGCACCCAAAAAAGTTGCAAAAAATAAAATGTAAAAAATGCCTCGATGTGCCCATTGGAGCATATTTTTTCAATGTTTTTCATTTTTGACAAAAATTTATGTAAACCACCCAAATAAGTATATATTTTCAGAAAGCAGAGACCCCAGTGCATAAACTGTGGTAGTTGCAATTTTATTATGTTGCACAGCAATTTCACAGCTATTTATAAAATATTTTCAGGAAAAAAAATACACTAATATGAATTTTAGTGCCAACAAACACAAAGTGCTCCCAACTAACCCCCAGAAAGAGCGAATAAAGACAAATATTAGATACAATGTGATACAATATTACACACAATGTATCACTATGTATACATTTACAGCACTGAATGAAAATATATAAAATAAATTGAAAACTTTGAGAATTGTATCCCGGTGTCTTTTAATGAGGAAGGTGAGAGTGCGAAGACTTGTAGATTGGCGGGCGGCGAGGGGCCTATAGAAAACGCTCCACTTCACGTGCGTCCTGCCAAATGTCCCCCCCAGAAGAAGTCATCTTTGTGGGATTAACTCATTTCAGCCCTGAGAAAACGCTCTCCCAGGCACAATGCGGACCCCTCTCACGGAACGTCCACCAGTTAAAAATAAGATGTGCCGCTTGTGATAACAAAGAGCGGATAATCCTGCCTGAGGAGTATATAACAAAACAACCTCCCGGCCAATTATAGATAGAAAAAAAAACTTCATTTCAATATTAATTAAAAACTGCTAAAGTCATTTTTATGTGTCAGTGAGGACCAGGAACTGAAATCATCATTATAATGAGAGCTGAATACAGAAATTAAATACATAAAAGGGATCTTCACTCACCGGCCACTTTATTAGGTCCCCCTTGCTAGTAGCAGGTTGGACCCCCTTTATTAGGTCCCCCTGGGCTGCTAGGCTGGATTACTAGTAGGTACTAGTAGGTCCACCTTGCTAGTAGCAGGTTGGACCCCCTTTATTAGGTCCCTCTTGCTAGTAGCGGGTTGGACCCCCTATATTAAGTCCCCCTTGCTAGTAGCTGGTTGGGCCCCCTTTATTAAGTCCCCCTTGCTAGTAGCGGGTTGGGCCCCCTTTATTAGGTCCCCATTGCTAGTAGCGGGTTGGACCCC